>CM046874.1:552752690-553155190 GCA_025667525.1 Glebionis coronaria
ATTAAAGGGCGCTGTTTCCATACTTTAGTGCTGGTGTGCCTAACTAAAGGACGCTCAGACCTAACCTCAATGGATGCATTCCTAGTTAAAGGGCACATTTTTCCATCTAATGTAAAGGTCCTACCAGTGGGACGCCATTGCCAGCCAACTTGGGCACGAGTTCTACCAGTTGGCTTCCATTCAAGATTATTCCTAATGGCATTCATTTCATTCACATGATCAATAAGACACAAATCATGACGTTGGGAAAACATACATTCATTACAATTCCAACAATTCAAATTAGAATTCACGAATGGTTTAGGCTTCTGCACAGGCGCAGAGCTTTTAGTCTTAACATGATTCTTCTTATTTAAAACTGAACTAACATTCCTATGGTGAGCTTCTACTTTCTTCTTTTTGGCACTACTAGTGGAGGGCTTGATCTTATCTTTCTTGAGTGGCGATCCTTTAGCCTTAGTAGTCTCTTTTAATCCTGTAGAAGGCAAAGTGGGAACATTAGCAACAGATTTTAAAGGTGCCTTACTTGATTGTGCCAATGACGGTTTTGCTCCTGGAGTCTTATTAAATGGAGTTACAGCAATGGGTCTATTAGTGAGTAGTGCAGAACCTGGTTTACCTATGTATTGCAAGTAGGCTAAGCAATATTGAACACGCTTAATATATTCATGGGCTGAATAATAGTATCTACTTGAGGGATCTAAGGCATAAAGATCGTCTAAGATATCCCTAACAAGATCTACATGCTTAATTGCGTTCCTCATATAATCATCGTAGGTAACCGGATTTTTCTTATGGAGCGGGTTCTTATAAAGCACTACTGACTTGGTTGTTGGAGCACTAGTGGACGGTGCAGAGTCGGTAGCTGAGTTATCAACAACTTCTTGTCGGGTGAGAAGAAGTGTCTCCTTTAACTCGGCCAAAACCATATTTTTGTCAATTAGCATGATGTTTAAGTCAGAGATTTCCTCACATTTTTGGTTCAATTGTTCAACATAAGATTGTTGTTGTGCCGCATTAAAAGCGAAGCGTTCTTCTAGTGAACCATAAAGTTCGGACATTCCCTGTCTTGCACGTCTAATTTCTAAATCCTGGTTTTTTGACTCTGCGGCCTCTAGTTCCAATTTTAATGTTTCATTTGATGACACATCTCTCTTCAATCTCATAATCTCTTCCTCTAATGCCTTAACTATTGCAATCATCTTGTCACTCGTCTCAACACCGTTTTCACAACTATTTGTTATCAAAAGATCCTCATTTTGAGTTTGTTGTTTTAATTCTAAAGATATACAATGTTGTTCTAGTTGATTAAAGCGTTTTGAAAGTAAATTGTAAGAATCTTGTAGCTTTAAAAACTTAGCGTTAGATTCGTGACAAGAATGATTATCTACCTCATTTACAGTATCAGCAACATTTACAGAGAGATCACACACATCATCAGATATATTCACAGCATCACAGTTAATCATAGCGGATGTAAGCTCATTCGAATAATTAACATTTACAGTAGTAAGCACATCACACGAGATTACTTCTGACAAGAATCGTTCATATTCGGATAAAAGCTTTTCCTTTTCAATAAGTTGTAGTTTGTAAGCGGTGTCCATTTCATAAAACACTTTTTGAACTTCTCCAATTTCAAATTCAAGATTTTCCTTAAGAGATGCAAAACTTCCTTTTAGACTTTCGACAAATGGATTGAGCTCATTTTTAAACACCTCGTTCATGTGTTCGAAAGCCCATTCTCCGGCGTTTAGGCCATTTGAAGTCGTACATTCCAAAATGACCTTGTCAAAATTAGTAAAGTATTGATTAATCTCTTGCAAGTTTAACCATACAGTGCTAACAGGTGGGAGATCCTTTGGAATTTCCTTAGGACCTTCCATGTTGACAAGTGTAGGAAATGTACTAGGGTTTTCTTCATTCAACATGTAGGTTGGTGCTGTAATGAGATCTTTGTCCATATGGAAGCAAATTCTAAAATCCGTTTTAGCAAGCTCCTGATTCATTTTAAAATAATCACACTCGGGATATTTTGCAGAATTTTATGACCGATCCTCATCAACTAGATCCTTACTTGTGCGATCATCGAAAATAACAATCGGGTCTAAGACCAATCCTAATTGGGTTGCATTATAAAGTCTAGGACTATGGATCAAAGCTTGTTGTGCATACCGTGGGTTAGGGGGAAGGCCTTTTTGACGTGATAAGTTAAATTCTCTAAACGAAGCATCAAATAAGTGCACTAGTTGAGAAGCAGCGTATTGTCTTAAAAGCAAATAATCTAGACTTCTAATCTTATTAGCAGCATTAATTTCCATTTCATTCTTCTTAGACTCGAGTAATTCAAAATCCGTTTGAAGTTTTTGAAAATTAGTGACCACTAACTCCTTTTCTTTAAGTTCATTAGAAAGATTTGCTCTTAAGTTTTCAATTTCTTGCAAGTGACCCATTTGTTTGTTTCGAAAGTGATCATATTCGGGATTTGTTAGAACACTAGACGAAGGCACTAATTCTAAAGTTTGAACTTTCTCGTTGCTTAAGGCAAGCTCATCAGACAAATTCTTATTCTTAGCTAGGGTTTCTAAAAGTGCAGCATTCATTTGGCTAAGTAATGTAGCAGGAACCATGACCAAATCTTGTTGAGCAGGAGTGTGCGTATGCGAAATGGCTCCCGGTTGTGATTCACTCAAAGTCTGGGGACTCACATTGATATTACTATCATTGATTGTCTCCTCATTTGAAAGACTCACCACCGAAGATTCATTCGAATCAGCACGTTCTTGCACAACTTGATGTGGTTGAATACTAGCATCAGTGGTATTATCAGTGGTATTAATAAGTACCTCAGATCTCTTTTCTGGCCCTAAGCTGGAGATAGTTGCCATGAGAGCAGCCTTTGCAGATTGAAATTCATCACAGTCTGAGTCATACGCATCGAGATCATCTGCTTGGTATGCTGCATTCTGTGTGGTGACAGTGTCTTGTTCAGCAATCCCTGGATCAGCAAGAAATGCAAGCTCCTCTTCATCAAGTTCCCTTCCTTGTGCCTGAGCATTCACCAGATAGATCTTCTCTACAAACCATTGACCATCCCTTCTCCTCTTGGGTTTCTTGCAATCCCTGGACATATGTCCTTCTTCCTTGCAGTTGTAGCATGTAATCATTCTCAACTTGCCTGTGGAATTAGCCCTTGGAGGATTGTTGACCATTGGAGCAGGATTGACCGTGCGAGCATTAGTAGTTGATGTAGTAGGTCTCCCCTGATATGGTTGAATAGGTTGAACCATCACCCTGCCATTCTCAATAGTAGCTTGTTGGCGAGAATTGGATGAATTCCTCAGTTGATTGTTAGTCGGAGCTGATCCTCTAAACCCTCGTTTGCTTAATGTCCTTGTGAGATAAGCAGACATAGTGGTTAACACTTCAACTGGGTCAGTTCCTGGTTTGAATACAGGAATGTGGACTTCCTCATCATCACAATACATTGCTTGGTCTTGTTGAACTGCATAATCACTAGAAGGAATACTCATGCGATCAGAGTAGCTTGATGGATATGCTGCATTCTCTTGATAAGAAGAATATGAAGGCTGAGCATAAGGTGCAAAACTTGCTTGGTGAGGTTGTGAAGCATAGTGTGATGAAGGTGCGTTAAACCGATATTGTTGCTGATGTGAGGTGGGTGGTTGCGGTAAAATCGAGTATTGGGGGAAGGTTGGTGTCATGTAAGGTGATGGATGATAGGCTTGATGTCCCAAGATATAAGGAGTGTTGTTGTGTGACAAGCTTGGTTGATTCACCATCAAAGCTAAGGAATCAGGGTACATACCTCGAGGCGAACGGTGCATGATCACATGTTTCTCATGCTGCTGAAGGAAAGCATAGAGTTGATCCAAATTGCACTTATGCAAATCCCTGGTTAACTTAACATCGGTAATATACTCACCCCATTCAGCTTGAGGTAAAGTATTCAAGAATTTGGTGTTAACCTGGAATGGCGCAATCACGAGATTATATACATTCAGATCATTCATGAGAGTGGTGAATCTGAAGTAATAATCGTGAAGCGTTTCCCCTGGGTTGTACGTGAATCTATCAAACAGATCATACAACTGATATTCCCTTTCCTGTTTGGTAAGAGACGTACCTTGTAGCAACACCTTAAGACGTTCCCATAAATCCTTTGCCACCGTATACTGACTTACCATCCGATAGATGTCATGAGGAAGAGCTTGGAGAATGGTTTGAAGAGTCTTTTCGTCTGCATCTGCAACAAGTTGTTGAGCTGGTGTGAGTTCTTCAAATTCTCTTGGTCGAGTCACATTGTTAATCACGATGGTACCATAGTCAAGTGGACCATTTAAATTTGACTTGACCATAAGCCTCCCATATACCGGTTTTCCCTTAAGGTAAGACATCATCCGGCCTTGCCATGCTTCAAAAAATTCTTTGATGAGCATTGGCGGGCGATTATCCATTCCCGTAATGACGGAAATATCCGTAAGTGATGTCATCTGAGGCATTACTGAATTCGGATTCATTTTGTTCACTTCAAAGAGACAAAGATTATCGGTTGATCGAGCAGTGAAGTAAAGCTTGTGAATTGTGTTGAGTTTTTGTTGTAAGAAACCAAGATTAAATCCTCTAAAAAATCGTCGAAAAAACAAGTAAAATAACCCTTGATTCGGAACTTTTGTTGATTCGGAAGTGTTGATTCGGAAGATTTTGGCTTGGAATACCTTGATTCGGAACTTTTGGTTCGGAAGTTTTGATTCGGAACTTTCCCTTGATCCGGAACTTTTCCCTTGATCCGGAACTTTCCTTGATCTGGAACTTTCCCTTGATTCGGAACTTTTTCCTTGATCCGGAACTTTCCTTGATCCGGAACTTTCCCTTGATCCGGAACTTTTTCCTTGATCCGGAACTTTCCTTGATCCGGAACTTTTGGTTCGGAACTTTCCTTGATTCGGAACTTTCCTTGATCCGGAACTTTTGGTTCGGAACTTCCTTGATCCGGAACTTTTGGTTCGGAACTTTTTGATCCGGAACTTTGGTTGATCCGGAACCTTTTGATCCGGAACTTTTTGGTCCGGAACTTTTTGGTTCGGAACTTTTACTGGGTAAACAGAAGGTTGTTTCGTGATGAACAGTCGATCAAAAAATCAAGATTAAACCCAGATTTTTACCAAATAACCCAAAAAGTTTTGTGATTTCTACAATAATAAGTAAAAACTAGTACTTATCTACTAATCCCAATCACAAAAACACCAAAAACTCCAATAATCAAGATGATCTTCTTAAAGAACACTAATACAATCAAAAACTAAAAAACCACACAAATCATTACCTTAAATCACCCCATAGCTCTTGATACCAAATGTAGAATCTTGATAACCTATGAATCTATGAAGTGGGTTGATGTTTTCTAGAGAGAGAAACTAGAGAGAGAAAGTGAGAGAAAACTATGTGTCTTTTTATTAAGTGGAAACTAGAAATGAACAACAACCAACCCCTTTCCAAGGAGGAAAGGGGTATTTATACTTCCAAGCCTTATGTGGACTTGGGCCGACCCATGACAAGCCCATGGGCCGGTTCTTACTTAACTAAATAAGTATTTGTTAACTACGAGCTATTACAACATATATAATAGTGTGGAGTGACCGATACTTCTAATATACGTAAAAACGTATTTCTAACAAAAACCAACCACGTGCTCCAACTCCATATCAAAACCAAAGAAACCCATATCCACCTCAAAGAAACAACCAAGTTTACCAACAACCTGCTTATCAACCACCTGCCTACAATGCTCCTCCCAACTAACCCACTGCATTACACCAAGAGGTTGAAACCTACATGAGGACTAATAATACGATAGTGCAAAATCTTCAGCGGGAAATGGCCAACATTAAAGCAGATATGGTGAAACAAGGGAATGATCTTCGAGCCGATATGCGAAACTCTTTTACAAGTCAAACGAATGACTTAAGGAACATGATGGCTAGTTTCTTCCCAAGTAATCAAGCCTCTGGTTCGGGTTCTCTTCTGAGTAACACCGTTGCTAATCCAAGAGGGGAGATGAAAGCAATCACCACTCGCAGTGGAAAAGGTTTAAAGGAACCCGAGCTTCCTACACCCACACCGGTGATTGTGACTAAGGAAAACGAGTCTCCTTCTTCTATTCCTCCACCTTCTATTCCTCCAACTTCTACCCCTCCACCACCCAAGGATGTGAGTGAGAATTATATCCCAAAGCCTTCATCTCAACCAAATATACCTTATCCTTCAAGGTTGAGGAAAGAGAAATTGAAGAACAAGGATGATATTCATGTTTTTAACTTTCTTAAAATGTTTAAACAACTGAATTTCAATATCTCCTTTGCTGAGGCTCTCGCTCACATGCCGAAATACGCTAAAATGTTTAAAGATCTTCTCATTGATAAGGAGAAACTTCTCGATATTGCTCAGACACAACTTAATGAGAATTGCTCCGCAGTGCTCTTAAGAAAATTACCAACCAAACTTGGTGATCCGGATCGTTTCTTGATTCCTTGCAACTTCCCGGGAGTAGAGAATTGCATGGCCCTAGCCGATCTAGGTGCTAGTATTAACTTAATGCCATTAAGTGTTTGGAAGCAATTATCTCTCCCTGAGCTAGTCCCCACACGAATGACTTTGGAATTAGCTAACCGTACGGTTGCTTATCCAGTGGGGATAGCCGAAGATGTTTTCGTTGGCGTCGACAAATTTACCTTTCCGGCGGATTTTGTTGTCGTTGACTACGAGATGGACCCCCGTGTTCCATTAATCGTTGGACGTCCATTCTTGAGGACCGGTCGCACTCTCATTGATGTAGCCGCGGGCGAATTAATCATGAGAGTTGGTGACGATAAAATCGTCTTCAACATGGGTAAACTTTCTAAGAAGCCTTCTGAAAAAGAGAGTGTTAATTTCATTGACGTTCTTGATGAGGCTTGTGAAGAACATTTCAAAGACGATTGTAAAAGTGGTTCTTCCTATCTACCCACTGTTGAGACCGTTTCCTCCATTGCTCCTTCACTAACTCCATTTGGAGAAAGTGATATTCTCTTGAAAGAATTTGAAGCTACTTTGGGAGATGTGGACTTAAAATATGACGATTCTCCCACCAATTGGGATGAAGACATTCGTACCATTGAGAAACTTCTCAATGAGGACCATATTTCTCCACCATCTCCTAAAGACATCTCTATCGATGAACCGAATTTGACTACGCCTTCCATCGAAAATCCTCCGGATTTAGAGCTTAAGAACCTACCATCTCATCTCGAGTACGTTTTCCTTGAAGACAACAAGAAGTCACTCGTCATCATCGCTAAGGACTTGAAAGAGGAAGAAAAATCTCGACTTATCGCCGTGTTGAAGAATCACAAGAAAGCTATTGCGTGGAAAATCTCCGATATTCGTGGAATTGATCCTCACTTCTGCACACATAAAATTCTCATGGAGGACGACTTTAAACCCACTATTCAAAACCAACGAAGGGTGAATCCTAAGATCCATGACGTAATCAAAAAAGAGGTTATCAAACTTCTTGATGCGGGAATGATCTACCCTATCTCGAATTCACCATGGGTTAGTCCCGTCCATTGTGTGCCTAAGAAAGGCGGAATCACCGTTGTGCCCAATGAAAACAACGAGTTGATTCCTACTCGTCTCGTTACAGGGTGGAGAGTTTGTATAGACTATCGCAAACTCAATGATGCTACGAGAAAGGATCATTTTCCCCTTCCTTTCATGGACCAAATGCTTGAACGTCTAGCGGGTAATGACTACTACTGCTTTTTAGACGGTTTCTCCGGGTATTTTCAAATTCCCATCGATCCCAAAGACCAAGAGAAAACCACATTCACTTGTCCTTATGGAACATTTGCTTATAAAAGAATGCCTTTCGGCTTATGCAATGGTCCTAGGACATTCCAAAGGTGCATGATCGCTATCTTCCATGACATGGTTGAAGAAACTATGGAAGTCTTCATGGATGATTTCTCGGTCTATGGCGATTCTTTCTCCCATTGCCTTGCCAATTTAGAACGCATGCTTAAGCGGTGCGAAGATACTCGCCTTGTTCTAAATTGGGAAAAATGCCATTTCATGGTAAAAGAAGGCATTGTGCTTGGACATAAAATCTCTAAAGCCGGTCTTGAAGTAGACCGTGCTAAAGTGGATGTCATAGCCAAATTACCTCCACCTTCAACCGTGAAGGGTGTGAGAACTTTCCTTGGTCATGCGGGCTTCTATCGTCGATTCATCTAAGATTTTTCTAAAATCGCTCCCCCGATGACCCACCTCTTGGAAAAAGATACTCCCTTCATCTTTTCCAAAGAGTGTCTTGAATCCTTCAATCTTTTTAAGGATAAGCTAACTAAAGCACCGGTCTTGGTTACCCCTAACTGGGAGCTACCTTTTGAGTTGATGTGTGATGCTAGCGACTTTGCTATTGGAGCGGTTTTGGGCTAAAGAGTGAACAAACACTTCCAACCAATCCATTACGCTAGCAAGACTATGACGGGGGCTCAATTGCATTATACCACTACCGAAAAAGAGCTTTTAGCTGTAGTGTATGCTTTTGAAAAGTTCCGCCCCTATCTTGTCCTTTCTACCACCATCGTGTATACCGATCATTCCGTGTTGAAGTACTTGTTGACTAAGCAAGATTCTAAACCAAGACTTCTTCGTTGAGTTTTTCTCCTTCAAGAATTTAAAATCGAAATTTGTGACAAAAAGGGAGCCGAAAACCTAGCCGCGAATCATCTAAGTAGACTTGAGGATCCTTATCAAGGGGATCATCTGAATCAAGAGATCAATGACTCTTTTCCCCTTGAGGCCTTAATGTCTATCAACTCCAATCTTGATGACACCCCGTGGTTTGCGGACATTGCAAACTACTTAGCGGGTGGAATTTTCAAGGAAGGGTTAACGTCCCAACAAAAGAAAAAGTTCTTTAAAGATATTGAACATTATTTCTGGGACGACCCTTACCTTTTCAAACAATGTGCTGATCTGATTATTCGTCGATGTGTTGATGGGCCGGCAGCGGTACAAATCCTTGACGCTTGCCACAAAGGACCCACCGGTGGTCACTTTGGTCTCAATTACACCGCGAAGAAAGTATTCGACTCTGGATTCTATTGGCCCACCATTTATCGTGACGCTCACGACATGGTTAAACATTGTGATGCTTGCCAAAGACAAGGCAAGATCACACATAAAGATGAGATGCCTCAAAATTTCATACAAGAATGTGAAATCTTTGATGTATGGGGTATCGACTTTATGGGGCCATTTCCATCATCTAAAGGGAACACGTACATCCTCGTAGCCATTGACTACGTTTCTAAATGGGTTGAAGCTAAGGCTCTCCCTACGAACGATGCGAGGGTGGTTGTAAACTTTTTGAAACAGCTCTTTGCTCGATTTGGTGTTCCTCGTGCTATTATTAGTGACCGCGGGACTCATTTTTGCAATGATCAATTTGCTCGAGTCATGGCTAAGTACGGTGTCAATCACCGTCTTTCCACCGCTTATTATCCCCAAACCAATGGTCAAACCGAGATTTCTAACCGTGGATTGAAGCGAATTCTGGAGCGTACTGTGGGAGAGCATCGTGCCTCGTGGGCCGATAAGTTAGATGATGCCTTGTGGGCTTTTCATACTGCTTATAAGACCCCGATCGGTTGTACACCTTATCGTCTTGTGTACAGGAAAGCATGCCACCTCCCTATCGAGCTGGAACATAAGGCTTATTGGGCCTTGAAGTGGGCTAACTTCGACATCAACAAAGCCGATGATCTTCGGAAGATTCAACTCAACGAGCTTAATGAATTGAGGAATGAAGCTTACGAGAACTCATTGATCTACAAGGAGAAGACCAAAATCATCCATGATGCAAGGATTAAGAACCGATAGTTCCACGTTGGTGATCAAGTCTTACTTTTTAACTCTCGGTTGAAGATCTTCTCGGGCAAGTTGAAGAGCCGTTGGTCTGGTCCATTCACCGTCGCCAAAGTCTTCCCATATGGCACCATTGAGCTTTCTCAGCCAAATGGGCCCAATTTTAAGGTGAATGGCCAGCGTGTGAAGTTGTACTTTGGTGAGGACATCTCTCATGAGATGATTTCATCCCTCACCACGTTTCCCATGAACTAGCTTTGGGTCGAGTCAGGCTCGTGACTCGGTGAACAAAAACAAGCGCTTCTCGGGAGGCAACTCGTTAATCTATCCTTTACCGTTTTCATAATAAGTGTAGGGGGAGCCCCGTATGTGTTTGTTGTCTTGTTTCTTCTTCTGTGCAGGGATTAAAGCTTCAAAGATCCATTCTCGATGACTTTTGACGAACCGTGATCCCGTGTTCCCGTCTTCCTGGTTCTATCCTAAAACTGTCGTGATTCAATATTTCATATCTTATATGTTCACGTTGAAGTCACTATAGTTGTCCTTTCCTTAGCAAGATTTAAACAAAGTGCACAATGTCATAAGTGTAGGGGAGTTTACTCCCACATGCTTAAACATTGAGGACAATGTTTATATCAAGTGTAGGGGGGACTTCTATCGAAGTAAGTGGTCTTTTCCATGAATTTGTCCTCATTTTAACCGGAAAATTTGATTTTTCGACATTTTTCAAAAAAAAAATAATCTACTTTGGCCTAGTTGTATAGTTGTATTTTCCATTGTTATGGTTATTTTCTTTCCTTGCTAGAATAAATTTTCAAATAAAGTGGTTTTAAAATTTTTCAAAGTCGTGAATATTTTGACTCAACCCGAGTTTACTTATCTAAGTTTACTCTAGCTAGTATCCTTAACGTGTTTAAGTCAAGTTTTGCTAGGCTTTTATATAGGAAACTGTAAAACGCGAAAGTCTTAACTCTCACGGGTTAAGAACAAGAACTTTTCGTAAGTTCCTATAATTGATCCTAGAGAGTCGTTTATCAAGGGAACTTTAAAATGCGGATTCTAAACTTGAAAAAAGTCTAAGAGTTTGCAAGATCCTATAGATGACTCGAAAACCCAAAACTTTGATTTAATTGGCTAAGCATCCACGAGTCTCATTCCTTGAGATTTTAAATTATGGAGAACGAGAGATAATAGAGTCAATTATAAGTTTGGTATTCTTTTATGAATTTATGTGAGTTGATTATAAGCCTATTCTCCCATCGCTTGCTAATAAATTTATCTGCAATAAATAAGGTTGTACGATTTGAAAAGTTACTTAGCTTCTAGCACAAGATCGTTTAAAAGTTACTCGGTATTAATTAGAGTTCATAGCCAAGGCATAACTTATTGAAGCGGGATGCGAAGATTGGCGAGTCCGAAAAGGCCCAAACAAGGCATGAGGGCTACACTTTGTTGCTAAAGATCCAAAAGTGATGTGAAGAATCATTTATCGAAAATGAATATGAAGGATCCAGACACACGACGAAAAGCAAGTACTCCCCAAAAGATCATGGAGAAGTCTATCCGAAAAGTCCCTAGCAAGGTATGAGGATAAATAGATCCAAGTCCTAAAAGGAGGCGGATCATTGTATATTGATAGGTGTGTAAACACCCATCCTTTTACCACTTAATTCGGGCTAAAACGAGACCAAAACACGTATTTAATATCATTTGTTTGGAATTATGCGTGGTTTTTGTGTTTATTGTGTTTTCAGAGCCAACCGGGTGAATATTAAAGAAAACATGGGATTGCACGGGTTTTACTGAAGAAAAAGACTCGAGATAAAGTCTATTGTCCAAGAGATGCAAAAGATTTGAAGTCACTGGGCCTATTCGAAGATTTATCGAAGAAAAGGACCAAAGATGGAAGATTTATATAAGTCGAAGAAACTCAAGTCTATTAAACGAAGAAATTAAAAGACGAGTTGAATTTAATCGACGACAAATCCCGAATCAGAATCGAAAACGGAAACTTTTCTAAAAAGACGAAAAGACACGAAGAACGGGAGAAAGCCCACTCACCAACCAAAAGAAACACCTATAAATAGGCAACCCCTCACACACATTTAGAAGCTAGCTTTTATTTTTCTTTTTTCCCCACTCTTTCTTCTCCCTGTTTCGTAGCATCACCATCACCACTAGGGTGATTGGTGATTTTTATCTTTGTCTTTCCAATCTTGTTGTTTTAATTCTTGTTTTGATCTTGTTTAAACATTAATCATTCAATACAAAGCTTTTGTTTAATCTTTCTATTTTGTCTTGTTCATCATCATCTTTATCTTCAAGTTCTTAAGTTTTTATTCTTCTTGATTTGATCTTCAAAAGTTGTTGGGAATTGTGTTTTTGTTGATGGGATTAGTAGTTTATGATTAGTAGATGCTTTGTGATTGATTTATTTTAGTTTTTGGTGAAAAACTTGGTGATTTTTGGATCAAAATCGTGTTTCCTTGTTCTTCGGGATAGTATCTGTATCTGGGTTTTCCAGAAGTTCCGAATGAGTGAACAGTAAGTTCCGAATGAGTTGTGTTTTCAAAAGTTCCGAGTCAGTTAAAAGTTCCGAATGAGTTTTACTTTAAAAAGTTCCGAACCAGTTTAAAACTTCCGAACCAACCCTTCATCCGGAAAGTTCCGAGTTAAGCATAAGTTCCGAATCAAACGCCTTCATTCGGAAAGTTCCGAATCAACCAGTAAGTTCCGGATCAAGACAAATCTTCCGAATCAAACCTTCATTCGGAAGGTTCCGAACCAAACAAGACTTCCGAACTAGTTGCTTTTCAAAAGTTCCGGATGAATGAACAGTAACTTCCGCATCAGAAAGTTCCGAACCAAGGTTAAAGTTCCGAATCAATTTTTCTTTTAGGTTACTGTTTGTTTGCTTTACTGTTCCTTTATGCTTATTGAACTTTAATTTCAGTTTTATTTTGATCTTAATTTTAATCTTAAGTTTAATACAAGTCTTTGTTAATCATAATTAAAGTAATTGTCTTTGATTTAAATTTGCATTTCCACTTCTTATTAGACTAGAAAACCAAACCCCTTTTCTTTAGTAACCAAGAACAATCATTCCACTTAAGACCTAGATCAATTCGAGAAGATATCGAGAACTTTAATCTGAACCCATATAAAATGCTAATATCAAATGGCGCCGCTGCCGGCTCTTCTCGTTAAGATCAAAAGTTTTTTGTGAGAACTTGGATTTTGGGATCCGTTCCCCGTGAACGTTACTTTTTCAAGAAAATTTTCAAAAACACTAAAAAATATAAAATTTTCAAAAATCCAAAAAAATTAAAAAACATAAAAACCAAAAATATTTGTGCTTTGCTTCTCTTTGTTCGTTCTTTTGCAGGTGTATGCGCACTCGATCCACGTCTTATCAAGAGCCCGAGCCTCTCGATAACTTAGACATGGCTGGTGTACAAAACAATAATAACATACCACCTCCGAACAACAATAATAACAACAACAACCCGCCTTTCAACAACATGAACAATAACAACAACAATGAGCACCTTCCGGATAATCGCCCAATGATTGAATTGCTGCAAGCTCATGTCGATGGCAATACGGATCCAATTGTTATACCACCAATTGCCGCCAACAATTTCGAGCTAAAGTCAGGCTTTATCCAGATGGTCTCAGCTCAACCATTCTTGGGACGAACCATTGATGACCCACACGACCATATCAAGAGATTTCTACAACTCACCAACACGGTCAAGTTCAATGGAGTTCCACAGGAGGTTATAAGGTTACAACTTTTTCCCTTTTCTTTAGAGGGACAAGCCCGGCATTGGCTTGCTAAGGAACCGCCACAGAGTATTCTCTCGTGGACGGATTTGGAAACAAAGTTTATCAACTATTTTTTTCCACCCTCTCGTACTACCGCTTTGCGGAATGAGATTATAAACTTTGAACAAAAGTACGATGAGTCATTCAGTGAATCTTGGGATCGCTTTAAAGATCTTTTAAGAAAATGCCCACAACATGGTTTTACCAAAGTACATCAAATCAATACTTTTTACAATGGTTTAAGCATGAGTGACCAAGATTCACTGAACAGTGCCTCGGGGGGTAATTTATTGGCTAAGACTTCCAATGCTGCTTGGGACATCATTGAGAACAAATCTCGTGTGCAAACCAAGAGTGTTAGGACCAATGTTGCTAGTGCTAGCACTAATGACAGCGACAAGAGACTTGACAAAATCACTACGCTTCTTGAATCGCTTGTCACCCACACCGTCAGCAACAACAACAGCAACAACGCCAAAAACGCACAAGTGAACGCTGTCAGCCAACCTTGTGAGATATGCGGTGGTCCCCACTCTTACACAACTTGTACCGCCACCCAAGATTACCCTGCTGAGAATGTGAATGCGGCATATGGCACCTACCAACAACCTGCTTATCAAGCTAGACCTCAAGGTGACCGTAACTTGCTTAGCTACCGCAGCAACAACTATCTTTCACCACCTGGCTTCCCTCCTACCAACCCAAACCAGCAACAAAACCTCAACCGCCCTCCTCAACAACAACAACAACCTCGACAACCATACATCCCACCTCACAAGCAACAACAACCACCTCAACGTAACAATCAAGTCTACCAACAACCTGCTTACCAACCACCTGCATACAATGCTCCTTCCAACCAAACCACCACTGCTTTACACCAAGAGGTCGCAACCTACATGAGAACCAATGATGTGATAGTGGGAAATCTCCAAGAGGAAGTGCGCAATTTAAAAGCAGACTTGGTCAAGCAAGGAAATGATTTAAGAGCTGATATGAGAACTACGTTGGATAGCCAAACCAATGATCTGAGGAACATGATGGCTAGTTTCTTCCAAAGTAGTCAACCCTCTTCTTCGGGTACTCTTCCGAGTAACACCGTTGCGAACCCAAGAGGGGAGATGAAAGCAATCACTACTCGAAGTGGTAAAGGTACCAAGGAACCCGAGCTTCCTATACCTCCACCGGTGGTTGTGACTAAGGAGAACGAGTCGCCTGCTCCTATTCCTCCTCCTTCTCCTTCCCCAATTTCTTCACCTCTTCTTTCTACCCCTCCTCCACCCGTGGTTGTGAGTGATCCTATTCCCTTAAAACCTTCCTCTTCTTCCAATATACCTTATCCTTCAAGGTTGAGGAAAGAGAAGCAAAAGAGCAAGGATGATATTCAAGTTTCGAACTTCCTAAAAATGTTCAAAAAACTGAATTTCAATATCTCCTTCGCTGAGGCTCTCGCTCACATGCCCAAATACGCCAAAATGTTTAAAGATCTTCTGAGCGTCAAGGAAAAGCTCCTCGATCTCGCCAACACCCAACTTAATGAGAACTGCTCTGCAGTGCTCTTAAGGAAATTGCCAATCAAACTTGGTGATCCGGGTCGTTTTCTTATCCCTTGCAATTTCCCGGGAGTAGAGAATTGCATGGCCCTAGCCGATCTAGGTGCCAGCATTAATCTCATGCCTCTAAGTGTTTGGAAGCAATTATCTCTCCCAGAGCTAGTCCCCACCAAAATGACTTTGGAATTAGCTAACCGTACGGTTGCTTATCCAGTGGGGATAGCCGAAGACGTCATTGTAGGAGTCGACAAATTCACCTTCCCTGCTGATTTTGTTATCGTCGACTACGAGATGGACCCCCGTGTGCCACTCATTGTTGGTCGTCCATTCTTGAGGACCGGTCGCACTCTCATTGATGTTGAAGCCGGTGAGCTTATCATGAGAGTGGGTGACGATAAAGTAGTCTTCAACATGGGAAAGTTATCTAAACAGCCTTCTTCTTACGAGAATGTTAATTGTATTGACGTTCTTGATGAGGCTTGTGAAGAACACTTCAAGGATGCTTGTAAAAACATTCCTACCTCTCTTCCCAATGTTGAGACCGTTTCCTCTATCGACTCATCACTATCTCTATTTGGAGAAAGTGATTTCCTTTGGAAAGATTTGGAAGCCACCTTGGGAGATGTGAAGCAAGACAATGACGATTCTACTGCCACTTGGGATGAAGACCTCAGTTTCATTGCAAACCTCCTCAAAGAAGACAATCCTTCTCCTCCATCTCCCACTATCATTGCTATCGATACTCCGACTTCGAATACGCCTCCCGTCGACAATCCTCCGGATTTGGAACTTAAGGAGTTGCCACCCCATCTTGAATATGTATTCCTCGAAGAAGAGAAGAAGTCGCCAGTCATCATTGTCGACAATCCTCCGGATTTGGAACTTAAGGAGTTGCCACCCCATCTTGAATATGTATTCCTCGAAGAAGAGAAGAAGTCGCCAGTCATCATTGCTAAGGATTTGAAGGATGAAGAGAAAGCCCGACTTGTCGCTGTATTGAAAGATCATAAGAAGGCTATTGCTTGGAAGATTTCGGATATTCGTGGAATTGATCCTCACTTCTGCACACACAAAATTCTCATGGAGGACGACTTCAAGCCCACTATTCAAAGCCAACGAAGGGTGAATCCAAAAATCCATGAAGTCATCAAAATAGAGGTTATCAAACTTCTTGATGCGGGTATGATTTACCCTATTTCGGATTCACCATGGGTTAGTCCAATCCATTGTGTGCCCAAGAAGGGCGGAATAACCGTTGTTCCCAATGAACACAACGAGTTGATTCCCACTCGTCTCGTTACTGGGTGGAGAGTTTGTATAGACTACCGCAAACTCAATGATGCCACGAGAAAGGATCATTTCCCTCTACCTTTCATGGACCAAATGCTTGAACGATTAGCCGGTAATGAATATTACTGCTTTCTTGATGGTTTCTCGGGTTATTTCCAAATACCCATCGATCCCCAAGATCAAGAGAAGACTACATTCACTTGTCCCTATGGCACTTTCGCTTACAAAAGAATGCCTTTTGGCTTATGTAATGCGCCCGGGACTTTCCAAAGGTGCATGTTAGCTATCTTCCATGACATGGTTGAACAAACCATGGAAGTCTTCATGGATGATTTCTCGGTCTTCGGGGATTCCTTCTCTGCTTGCCTTGCCAATTTAGAACGTATGCTAAAGCGGTGCGAAGACACTCGCCTTGTTCTAAATTGGGAAAAATGCCACTTTATGGTAAAAGAAGGCGTCGTGCTTGGACATAAGATTTCGAAAGCCGGTCTTGAAGTTGACCGTGCTAAAGTTGATGTTATCGCAAAGTTGCCTCCACCTTCAACTGTGAAGGGTGTGAGAAGTTTCTTGGGTCATGCGGGCTTCTACCGTCGATTTATCAAAGATTTTTCTCAAATCGCTCGCCCGATGACTCACCTCTTGGAAAACGATACTCCTTTTATCTTCTCCAAAGAGTGTCTTGAAGCCTTCAACTCGCTTAAGGATAAGCTAACTAAGGCACCCGTCTTGGTTACCCCTAATTGGGAGCTTCCCTTTGAGTTGATGTGCGACGCTAGCGATTTTGCTATTGGAGCGGTTCTTGGACAAAGAGTGAACAAACACTTCCAACCGGTCCATTACGCTAGCAAGACAATGACTGGGGCACAATTGCATTATACGACAACCGAAAAAGAGCTTTTAGCTGTTGTCTATGCTTTTGAAAAATTCCGCCCCTATCTTGTCCTTTCTACCACTATTGTGTATACCGATCATTTCGCGCTGAAGTACTTGTTGACAAAGCAAGATTCCAAACCAAGACTTCTTCGCTGGGTTTTGCTGCTCCAGGAATTTAAAATCGAAATCCGCGATAAAAAAGGAGCAGAAAACCTAGCCGCGGACCATCTTAGCAGACTTGAGGATCCATACCAAGGGGATCATCCGACCAAAGAAATCAATGATTCTTTTCCCTTGGAGACCTTAATGTCTATAAACTCGAAGCCGAATGAAACCCCGTGGTTTGCGGACTTTGCAAACTACTTGGCGGGTGGAATTCTCAAGGAAGGGTTGACGTCCCAACAAAAGAAAAAGTTCTTCACCGACATTAAGACTTACTTTTGGGACGACCCTTACCTATTCAAACAATGTGCTGACCTGATTATTCGCCGATGTGTTGATGGACCGGCAGCGTCTGAAATCCTTAATGCTTGCCACAAAGGACCCACCGGTGGTCACTTTGGTCCCAACTACACCGCTAAAAAAGTGTTTGATTCCGGATTTTATTGGCCCTCCATATACCGTGACGCTCACGATATGGTTAAACGATGTGATGTTTGCCAAAAGCAAGGCAAAATCACACATAAAGACGAGATGCCTCAGAATTTTATTCAAGAGTGTGAAATTTTTGATGTTTGGGGTATCGACTTTATGGGGCCATTCCCTTCTTCTAAAGGAAACAAATACATCCTTGTAGCCGTTGACTACGTTTCAAAGTGGGTTGAAGCCAAAGCTTTGCCTACTAATGACGCAAGGGTGGTTTGTAACTTTTTGAAAGCTCTTTTCGCTAGATTCGGTGTGCCTCGCGCCATTATTAGTGATCGTGGGACTCATTTCTGCAATGAACAATTTGCTCGAGTCATGGCTAAGTACGGTGTAAACCATCATCTTTCCACAGCCTACCACCCACAAACTAATGGCCAGGCTGAAATATCCAACCGAGGACTGAAGCGAATTCTTGAAAGGGTGGGAGAGCATCGTGCCTCATGGGCTGATAAACTTGATGATGCTTTGTGGGCTTTCCGTACTGCTTACAAGACCCCGATTGGCTGTACGCCTTATCGTCTTGTGTACGGGAAAGCGTGCCACCTCCCCATTGAGTTGGAGCACAAGGCTTATTGGGCCTTGAAGTGGGCTAATTTTGATATAAACAAAGCCGGTGACCTACGCAAAATCCAACTCAATGAGCTAAATGAACTCCGTAATGAGGCTTATGAAAATTCTTTGATCTATAAGGAAAGGACTAAGCTCATTCACGATTCTAAGATTAAACACCGAGAGTTCCATGTTGGAGACAAAATCTTACTTTTTAACTCTCGGTTGAAAATCTTCTCGGGAAAGCTCAAATCTCGTTGGTCCGGCCCATTCACCATTGCCAAAATTTTTCCATATGGTACTCTCGAGCTCTCTCAACCTGATGGACCAAATTTTAAGGTGAATGGCCAACGAGTGAAGTTGTACTTTGGTGAGGACACCTCTAAGGAGGTGATTTCATCCCTCACCACGTTCCCCATGAACTAATTTTGGGTCGAGTCAGGCTCGTGACTCGGTTATCAAAAACAAGCGCTCCTCGGGAGGCAGCCCGAGTATCTATCCTTTTATATTTTAATCCCCTAAGTGTAGGGGGGACTTCTATATGTGTTTGTCTTTGTGTAGTGTGATTACAGGGATAAGTGCACTCTTGGAATCTTTAAAGAACCGTGCTCCCGTGTTATCCAAAAATCCGGTTCTATCTCTCAACTATCGTGATTCAATTTTCTTCATACTCACATTTAAAATTGATCACTTTAGTCGTCTCTTCCTTAACTTGAGTTAACCAACGTGCACAATGTCATAAGTGTAGGGGAAACTTTTCCCACATGCTTAAACATTGAGGACAATGTTTATCTTAAGTGTAGGGGGGACTTCTATCGAAGTTTTAAGTGGACTTTTCCATGAAAATGCCTTCAATTAACCGGAAAATCCTATTTTTCAACATTTTTCAAATTTTTTATTAACTTTGGCCATTTAGTCGTAATTTTTAAATTTGTATCTTTGCTTTCATATGTATATATCCCGCAATAAAGTCAAATTTTAAATAAAGTGGTGTAGCTAGTTTAGAAGTCTTTGACATATTAGGCCCGTTGCGTTTATTTTGACTCAACCCGAATAGACTTATCCAAGTTTATTCTAGCTAGTATCCTTAACCATGTAGACCTTAATTGGTTTATTAGGCTAAGTGTCCACGAGTCTTATTACTTGAGATTTTAAATTGTGGAGGACGAGAAATGATAGAGTCAATTATAAGTCGGTATTCTTGCACAAGCTCACTTGGTGTAATTATTTGCCTATTCTCCCATCACTTGCTAATAATTTATCTGCAATAAGTAAGGTCGTACGATTTGAAAAGTTACTTAGCTTCTAGCCCAAGATCGTTTAAAAGTTGCTCGGTAATGATAAGAGTTCATAGCCAAGGCATAACTTATGAAGCGGGGCGCGAAGATTGGCGAGTCCGAAAAGGCCCTAACAAGGCATGAGGATTCAATTTTATTGCTGAAGATCCAAAGTGATGTGAAAAGCATTATTCCTAAAATCAATATGAAGGATCAAGACTCACGACGAAAAGCAATCAACTCCCATAAAGATCATGGAGAAGTCTATCCAAAAAGACCCTAACAAGGTATGAGGATAAATAGATCCAAGTCCGAAAAGGAGGCGGATCGTTGTATCTCAAAATCCCAAATAGAGATCGAAGAAATAATCATGAAGTCGTGGTCAACAAAGTTGGAGTACCCCTCAAAAGTCTCCAAGTGAAGAAATTCTATTATGATGAGAAGACCATTATCTCAAGAACGTCTCTCGAAGATATGAAGTATGAAGTACATGCCAAATATCGGCCCGAGAAAGGTCTCAAATCGTGAACCAAGTTATGCCAAGATATGAACTTTTTGATATCCCGAGAAGCAGTTTTAAAAGATTTTGTCCTTTAGCTAACTATTGATCAAATCGTCCTACTTTACTTTCAGCCCTAAATAACTATCGAAATAAGTCCAAAAATGCATCTTCATGATCATTCTAAGACAAAAATAAAATATAAGAGATACACCTAGGAATAAGGGAGTTTAAGCATTTAATTAAGCCATGTGTGTAAGTGTTTGAATTGCTAACTTATAATAACAATGATCTCGTTTTTAAGCTTAGTTTGGGGAACGTGAAACTTGAGGGTGATAAATCTTCGCAGCACCAAAGCCCTAATGTAAGTCATCGATTTCTTTGCAAGTTATTTCCATATAGCTATTTTCAAGTGAAAATGGTTTTCTATCCTTTTGTTTCCTTCAAAGTCTTAATTCCCTTTAGTACTTTAATTTTTGTTTAGTAGTATTTTAAATAAGGCCAAGGTTGATTAATTATGAGAAAAGTGTAAACTTGCTTTATCACTAAGCATTGCATGAGGGCATGGCAATGGTTAAGTGTAGAGGATTTGATAGGTGTGTAAACACCCATCCTTTTACCACTTAATTCGGGCTAAAACGAGACCAAAACACGTATTTAATATCATTTGTTTGGAATTATGCGTGGTTTTTGTGTTTATTGTGTTTTCAGAGCCAACCGGGTGAATATTAAAGAAAACATAGGATTGCACGGGTTTTACTGAAGAAAAAGACTCGAGATAAAGTCTATTGTCCAAGAGATGCAAAAGATTTGAAGTCACTGGGCCTATTCGAAGATTTATCGAAGAAAAGGACCAAAGATGGAAGATTTATATAAGTCGAAGAAACTCAAGTCTATTAAACGAAGAAATTAAAAGACGAGTTGAATTTAATCGACGACAAATCCCGAATCAGAATCGAAAACGGAAACTTTTCTGAAAAGACGAAAAGACACGAAGAACGGGAGAAAGCCCACTCACCAACCAAAAGAAACACCTATAAATAGGCAACCCCTCACACACATTTAGAAGCTAGCTTTTATTTTTCTTTTTTCCCCACTCTTTCTTCTCCCTGTTTCGTAGCATCACCATCACCACTAGGGTGATTGGTGATTTTTATCTTTGTCTTTCCAATCTTGTTGTTTTAATTCTTGTTTTGATCTTGTTTAAACATTAATCATTCAATACAAAGCTTTTGTTTAATCTTTCTATTTTGTCTTGTTCATCATCATCTTTATCTTCAAGTTCTTAAGTTTTTATTCTTCTTGATTTGATCTTCAAAAGTTGTTGGGAATTGTGTTTTTGTTGATGGGATTAGTAGTTTATGATTAGTAGATGCTTTGTGATTGATTTATTTTAGTTTTTGGTGAAAAACTTGGTGATTTTTGGATCAAAATCGTGTTTCCTTGTTCTTCGGGATAGTATCTGTATCTGGGTTTTCCAGAAGTTCCGAATGAGTGAACAGTAAGTTCCGAATGAGTTGTGTTTTCAAAAGTTCCGAGTCAGTTAAAAGTTCCGAATGAGTTTTACTTTAAAAAGTTCCGAACCAGTTTAAAACTTCCGAACCAATCCTTCATCCGGAAAGTTCCGAGTTAAGCATAAGTTCCGAATCAAACGCCTTCATTCGGAAAGTTCCGAATCAACCAGTAAGTTCCGGATCAAGACAAATCTTCCGAATCAAACCTTCATTCGGAAGGTTCCGAACCAAGCAAGACTTCCGAACCAGTTGCTTTTCAAAAGTTCCGGATGAATGAACAGTAACTTTCGCATCTGAAAGTTCCGAACCAAGGTTAAAGTTCCGAATCAATTTTTCTTTTAGGTTACTGTTTGTTTGCTTTACTGTTCCTTTATGCTTATTGAACTTTAATTTCAATTTTAATTTTGATCTTAATTTTAATCTTAAGTTTAATACAAGTCTTTGTTAATCATAATTAAAGTAATTGTCTTTGATTTAAATTTGCATTTCCACTTCTTATTAGACTAGAAAACCAAACCCCTTTTCTTTAGTAACCAAGAACAATCATTCCACTTAAGACCTAGATCAATTCGAGAAGATATCGAGAACTTTAATCTGAACCCATATAAAATGCTAATATCATATATCAAAGTCCAAAATAAAGATTGGAGAAAAATGAAGAAGTCGTGGTCCAAGTATGAAGAATCTCTCAAAACTTCAAGTGAAGAAATTCCTATTATGAAGAGAAGACCATAATTTCAAGAACATCTCTTAAAGATTTGAAGTATGAAGTCGCTGCCAAATATCGGTTCGAGGAAGGTCTCAAATCGTGAAACGAGTTATGCCAAGATATGAACTTTTTGAAGTCCCGAGAAGCAGTTTTAAAAGATTTTGTCCTTTAGCTAACTATTGATTAAATCGTCCCACTTTATTTTCAGCCTAATTAACTATCGAAATAAGTCAAACAATGCATCCTCGTGATCATTTAAGACAAAAATAAAATATAAGAGATACACCTAGGAATAAGGGAGTCTAAGTGAATAATTGGGCCACATGAGTTCGTGTTAGTTTGCTAACTTATAATATCAATGATCTCGTTTTTAAGCTTGGTATGGGGAACGTGAAACTTGAGAATGATGAACATTCATGATTACCAAAAACCCAATGTAAGTCTTTGATTTCTTACTTATTTTGTTCGTTTAAGTTTTCTTAGTGTTTAGTATTTAATAAAGGCCAAAGTGTGTTATCTATGATGAAAAATGTAAATCGTGCTTGGAAATTAGTGCATTGCATGAGGACATTGCAATGGTCAAGTGTAGGGGATTTAATAAGTGTGAAAACACTTATCCTTTTACCACTTATTTCCAATAATAACAAGACCAAAACATGTATTTTATGTCGTAAAAGTCGGAATTATGCGTGGTTTGTGTTTTTATTGTGTTTTAGGACCAAAAGTTGCAAAAGGAAGAAAACATGGGCTATCACGGGCTTTTATCGAAGAAAAAGACTAAAGACGAAGTCAAAAGATCGAGAATGCAAAAAGAACGGAAGTCCAAGGCCAATTCTGAAGATTTATCAAAGAAAAAGTCTAAAGACGGAAGTTTAATGAAGTCGAAGAACTCAAGTCTAATTATAGAAGAAAATTACTAGACAAGTTCAACTTATATCGACAAATCTCAAGACGGCGTCGAGAAAGACAAAGATTAAGTCGAGTCGAGTCGAGAAGAAAGAAACTAGATAGCTTAAGCATGTAGTCTCCTCACCTCCTATAAATACCCTCCTAATATGTCATTAGGAGGGTATTTGGTGTTTTAGTTTTCAATATGTGTAGTTTAATTTTTAAGTGCTTTTTATTTTTCTCTCTAGTTTTTCTTTCAAACTTATTAATCTTTCCATTAATCTTGTAATCTTTAATTATTCATCTTTAATCAATCAAGCTTATTTTCTTAATTCTCATTCTACCTTTCTTAATCTTTTTCTTAATCTTGATAATCATGTAGTTAATCTCATCTCTTGATTAAGTGATTGTTGTATTCATGTGATTGATCTTGTAGTTTTGATGTGGTGGATGTTTTGAGCTTATTGTGTTATTAATCTTTTAGTGTTTGGCTTATTTTTGATTTAGTTGTTTGGATAGATTAATAGGATTGCTTATTAGTTGATTTTAAATGTTTTGATTAATTAGTGTTTTTATAGTTTTTAATTTGTGGCTTATTTAGTTCTTCTTAAAACTTATTTGGTTAAAGTTTTGGTTAATTGCTTGTTTGGTTTGTGCTTATTTGTGGCTTATTTCTTAAGTTTTGTCATTACTGTTTATTCGTATCTGTGCTTTAACATTTTCGGAAAAGGGTTTGTTTCTCTGAAAACACTCCTTTCTCTGAAAAGTTATTATTCTGAAATAACCATTTCTATGAATTCATGATTTCTATGAAAAGACATTTATTCTGAAAAATCCATTTCTCTGAAAACCTTGCTATTCCGAAGATCCTATTTTTCCGAAAAAGCCCCTATTCCGAAATCATCAATTTCTATGAAAACCCAAGTATTCTGAAGATATCCTTTTTTCTGAAAAGACAAGTATTCCGAAAATACATTTTTCCTGAAAATTTCTTTTTTCCGAAGAATCCCTTTTTCCGAAAAGACAGTTTTTCCGAAGATCATCATTTTTCTGAAAACACCATTTTTTCCGAAAAAGCTCATTATTCTGAAGAGTCAATTATTCCGAAATTCCCATTTTTCTGAAAATCTTGTTATTCCGAAGAAACCATTTTTCTGAATTTGTCTTTATTCCGAAGATGTTAGTTTTCCTGAAATTTCAATTATCTTGTTTTAGACTTAGTTAAATTTTTAGTTTTCTGAATTGTTTCTATTTTCTAAACTTTAATTTTTCCCGCCTTTTTACTTAGAATTGTTTTAACTTGTTTTATCTTAGATTAAATTTTCAAGCTTTCAACGACAATTTTACTTTTAGTAGAATAGATAACCAAACCCTTTTTACTTTCCACCAAGAACAATTGAGTCGCACTTTCTACCAATAATCAATCCGAAAAGATCGGACGATAATATTTTATACTTAGCTAAAAGCTAAGTATTAAATGGCGCCGCTGCCGGCTCTTTTCGTTAAGATTAAAGGTTCTAAGTGAGAGACGCGTTGGATTTTGGGGTCCGTTCATCTTTGAACGTTATTTTCCTTGCTTTAAAATTTTCAAAAATCCTAAAAAATATAAAAAATTTAAAATACAAAAAATTTAAAAAACATAAAAAATACCAAAAATATTTCTGCTTTGTTATTTCTTTTGCAGGTGTTTGCGCACTCGATCAACGTCTTATCCCGAGCCCGAGACTCTCGATAACTTAGACATGGCCGGTGTACACAAAAATAATCATAATCCACCTCAACCCAACATGAATAATGACAACAATGAACCTCTACCGGACAATCGTCCAACGATCGAACTTTTGCAAGCACATGTAGAGGGCAACAACGATGCTATTGTCATACCCGCGATTGGAGCCAACAACTTTGAGCTCAAATACGGCTTCATTCAAATGGTCTCTGCTCAACCATTCTTGGGGCGTTCAGTTGATGATCCTCATGACCATATTAAGAGGTTTCTTCAACTCACTAATACGGTTAAGTATAATGGGGTTTCACAAGAGGTAATTCGCTTGCAACTTTTTCCTTTCTCCTTAGAAGGACAAGCTCGGCATTGGCTTGATAAGGAACCGCCACAAAGTATTCTTACGTGGACGGATTTAGAGACCAAATTCATCAATTACTTTTTCCCACCCTTGCGTACTACCGCTTTGCGGAATGAAATCATTACTTTTGAACAAAAGTACGGTGAGACATTTAGTGAATCTTGGGAGCGTTTTAAGGAACTTTTAAGAAAGTGTCCACAACATGGTTTAACAAAAGTACATCAAATTAATACTTTTTACAATGGTTTAAGCATGAATGACCAAGATTCACTAAATAGTGCCTCGGGGGGTAATCTTTTGGTTAAGTCTTCTAATGCCGCTTGGGATATTATTGATAACAAGTCTAGAGTGCAAACCAAGAGTGTTCGGACCAATGTGACTAGTGCTAGCACTAATGAGAGCGATAAGAGAATTGATAAGCTCACTTCGCTTGTTGATTCACTTGCTCTCCAAGCCGCCAACAACACCAAAGCTATCACTACCCAAGCTAGTGCTTTGACTCAATCTTGTGATATATGCGGGGGATCTCACTCATACACCGATTGTCCTTCGACTCACGACAATCCGGAAAATGTGTATGCCGCCATCGGTAACTTTGCTACAGGAAGCTATCAAGCACGTCCTCAAGGTGACCGCAACTTGCTCAGCTATCGCTCAAACAACTTTCTTTCACCTCCCGATTTTCCCCCACAAAACCCAAACAACCGCAATCGCAACAATCAAAACCAACCACGTGCTCCAACTCCATATCAAAACCAAAGAAACCCATATCCACCTCAAAGAAACAACCAAGTTTACCAACAACCTGCTTATCAACCACCTGCCTACAATGCTCCTCCCAACCAACCCACTGCATTACACCAAGAGGTTGAAACCTACATGAGGACTAATGATGCGATAGTGCAAAATCTTCAGCGGGAAATGGCCAACATTAAAGCAGATATGGTGAAACAAGGGAATGATCTTCGAGCCGATATGCGAAACTCTTTTACAAGTCAAACGAATGACTTAAGGAACATGATGGCTAGTTTCTTCCCAAGTAATCAAGCCTCTGGTTCGGTTTCTCTTCCGAGTAACACCGTTGCTAATCCAAGAGGGGAGATGAAAGCAATCATCACTCGCAGTGGAAAAGGTTTAAAGGAACCCGAGCTTCCTACACCTACACCGGTGATTGTGACTAAGGAAAACGATTCTCCTTCTTCTATTCCCCCACCTTCTATTCCTCTAACTTCTACCCCTCCACCACCCAAGGATGTGAGTGAGAATTCTATCCCAAAGCCATCATCTCAACCCAATATACCTTATCCTTCAAGGTTGAGGAAAGAGAAATTGAAGAACAAGGATGATATTCAAGTTTCTAACTTTCTTAAAATGTTTAAACAACTGAATTTCAATATCTCCTTTGTTGTGGCTCTCGCTCACATGCCGAAATACGGTAAAATGTTTAAAGATCTTCTCAGTGATAAGGAGAAACTTCTCGATATTGCTCAGGTTGAGAACTTCCCGTTGGAGATTGTCCACGATCACATCATTAGTCCTCATGTAGGTTCCAATATCTTGGGGTAATGCGGTGGGTTGGTTGGGAGGAGCATTATAAGCGGGTGGTTGATAAGCAGGTTGTTGGTAAACTTGGTTATTTCTTTGAGGTGGATATGGTTGTTTGTGAGGTGGTATGTATGGTGCACGAGGTTGTTGTTGTTGTTGAGGAGGGCGATTGAGGTTTTGTTGTTGGTTTGGGTTGTTAGGAGGAAAACCGGGTGGGGAAAGAAAGTTGTTAGAGTGGTAGCTAAGCAAGTTGCGGTCACCTTGAGGACGAGCTTGATAAGCGGCGGGAGGATAGGTACCGTATGCTGCATTCACATTCTCAGAAGGGTAGTCTTGGGTGGCGGTACAAGTGGTGTAAGAGTGAGGGCCCCCGCATAACTCACACGGTTGGATAACAGCATTGACTTGAGCGTCGTGAGCGTCTTTAGCGTTGATGCTGTTGGTATTGCTAGCGGTTTGGGCGGCAAGCGATTCAAGAAGCGTAGTAATTTTGTCAAGTCGCTTGTCGCTGTCACTAGTACTAGCACTAGCGACATTGGTATGAACACTCTTGGTTTGCACACGAGACTTATTCTCAATAATATCCCAAGCGGCATTGGAAGTCTTAACCAAAATATTACCCCCCGAGGCACTATTTAGTGAATCTTGGTCATTCATGCTTAAACCATTATAAAAAGTATTAATTTGGTGCACTTTGGTAAAACCATGTTGTGGGCATTTTCTTAAAAGATCTTTGAAACGGTCCCAAGATTCACTAAAAGACTCATCGTACTTTTGTTCAAAATTAATGATCTCATTCCGCAAAGCGGTAGTACGAGAGGGTGGGAAAAAGTAGTTTATAAACTTGGTCTCCAAATCCGTCCACGTTAGAATACTTTGTGGCGGTTCCTTTGCAAGCCAATGTCGGGCTTGTCCCTCTAAGGAGAAAGGAAAAAGTTGTAAACGGGTTACCTCTTGTGGAACACCATTGAATTTGACCGTATTCGTGAGTTGCAAGAATCTCTTGATGTGGTCATGAGGATCATCAATGGTACGCCCCAAGAATGGTTGAGTAGAGACCATCAGGATAAAGCCGGATTTGAGATCAAAGTTGTTGGCTGCAATCGCGGGTATGACAATTGGATCATTGTTGCCATCTACATGTTCTTGCAGAAGTTCAATCATCGGGCGATTGTCCGGTAAAGGTTCATTGTTGTTGTTATTATTTTTGTTGAGAGGTGGATTGTTATTGTTTTGAGGTGGGTTATTGTTGTTGTTTTGTACACCGGCCATGTCTAAGTCTTCGAGAGGCTCGGGCTCTTGATAAGACGTTGATCGTGTACGCATGCACCTGCAAAAGAACTAACACAGCAAACAAGAAATATTTTTGGTTTTTATGGTCTTTTTTAATTTTTATTTTTTTTTGGATTTTTGAAAATTTTATATTTTTTTAGGGTTTTGGAAAGTTTTTAGGAAAAAGTAACGTTCACGGTGAACGGATCCCAAAGTCCAAGTCTCACAAAAAACTGTTGATCTTAACGAGAAGAGCCGGCAGCGGCGCCATTTGACACATTGATTTTGTATGAGGTTCAGATTAATCTCGGTATCCTCTCGAATTGATCACGGCTCAAAGTAGAATGATTGTTCTTGGTGACAAATAAATTGGTTTGGTTATCTATTCTACTTAAAAGGTAAATGCACGCAATAAAAACAATAAACTAAAAGCGATTAGTTAATAAAAATAACACAATATGAATAATAAAATGTGAATTTAAAGCGAAATAATTAATAAAAATAAAACTAAAAGACGAAATTAACTATCGACTCGAAAATAAAGTTTACTAAATGAAAAAGGAGAGAATAAAACTAAAATGGTACTTTAAAGTTAAACGAGGAAAAACCTAAAGCGGGTACTAAATAAAAGATAAAATTTGAACTTTACGTAAAAATATTAATTTTAAAATTGGAAGAAAAATTCAACTAAAAATACGTAACTTTCAAAAATAAAATCGGAACAACTTTCAGATAAAACTAAACAATTACGGAACAATACTATTAAATAAACAAGCTAGCATGCTAGCTGCTGAAAGCTAGCAAGCTAGCTGCTGAAATTGGCGGGAAAAGAATTAAGCTAGCAAGCTAGCAGGTGAACCTAATACTTTGTTCGGAAGAATCTTGTTCGGAAGTTTCATTTGTTGGGAACTTTTCAAAAGTTCCGGTTCGGAACTTTTTGGAATGAAAAATTGGTTCGGAAGTTTTTTTTAAATTCGGTTCGGAACTTTTTTACAAGTTGGTTCGGAAGTTTTAGAAAATTGGTTCGGAAGATTTTAAAGCAAATTGGTCCGGAACTTTAAACAAAAATTGGTTCGGAACTTTCTTAAAATTTGGTTCGGAACTTTTCAAATTAATCTGGGTCGGAATATTTTTAAAATCTGATTCGAAACTTTTGGCAAAATCTGGTTCGGAACTTTTCTTCAAAAATCTGTTCGGAACTTTGGGAAACAAAGAACAGTAGGCAGACAACAAACAGGGTAAACGATTTTAAGCCGAAATCCACCAAGTTTTTGACCAAAACTTAACCCAATTTAATCACTAATCATCTACTAACCTTAAACAACAAATCCCATCAATAAAAACACAAAACCCAATAACTTTTGAAGATCAAAATCAACCAAATAAGAACTTTAACTTTGAATCAAAGAACAAGATGAACAAGATGAAATGGAAGGATTAAATTGATAGATTAATGTAAAGTAAACAAAAGGAAAGATTAAACACTTACAAAATTAAAGATTTAACAAGAATGAAAAATCACCAGCACCTTAATGGTGTTGGCTTTCTACGGAAGAAAAGAAAGAAAACTGGGAATCAAAAACTTGTCAAAAAGTGTGAAGGGGTGGCCTTTATATAGGTCCTCCATTTGGTTGGTGAGTGGGCTTTCTCCATTACTTCTTGTCTTCTCGTTGTTGATGCAAAAGTTGGTTGATCCTTGCTAGACCCGAATTAGGCTTAATTCGGGTTGGCTGGGCTCCGGCTCCTGCACCAAGTGAATCGTTTGGTTGGGATCTTGCACACTAAACAGCACGCGTTAGGCTTACCGTGGGAATGTTTCCCACGATTAGACTCCGGCGTGAGAGTAAGTAATCGGTTTAAGGTTTATGTGAGTTTAGAGTACAAGTCGTAATACCTTTGTGGAACCCTTGGGGGTTCCTTTTATAGGCAGTGAAACCCTAGTGGGCTTCCACTGATGCTTCGGCCCCAAGGAAGAGATAATCACCAGATTTAGAATGATTGTTATCTTCTAATCTTGGTAGTGAATATCCTCTCTTATTGGGATAAAGATATTCCTAGACAGAAGATTATTCTGTCTAACCCTATGTCGGCCATGTCGGCCGCACCGGGCCGTGGGCCGCACACATGTGTGCGGTTACTGTTCATCCAAACCCATAAGCCTGAATGACATTATTCCACCCATCTGTGATGGGCCGGATATGGGTAGTACCCATGGGTCGTGTCCATGACCCGGCTGGGGACTATACGTCATCATGTCCCCCCAGTCTAGTTGTTACAACCGTAGGTGGAACCTCTAGACTACAAAGATGCTCCCCGAACGTACCAAGGAAACCATAGTAAATGACAAATTGTCCAAGAATTTATATTGGCCGCACGTGGCTACCTGGCTTAAGAAGTTATCTCATCAATATCTCAGCCGCATATAGCAACCGAGATAAATTAAATATATCATTAAATGTCAAGTCTTACGTAAGAGCCGCATAACCCGACATGAACAACTGTTCATCTGACTTGTTTGACTGACCAAAGTGCAGACAGTCAGAACCTTGAGCAGTGCAAACGTTTGAATCAGATATGACCCGTGGGTCCCACCTGACGTTTCACTTGCCACTTGCCCCCTAGCCACATGATTAAGAATAGTGGCAGACACGTGTCACACATCCAACAGGTTGTGACCCATGAGGCAACCCTATAAATAAGCCACCCCCACGGCTGTGTGAAACACACAGTTTATAACCTCCATTTCTGCCATTAAAGCTTTCCTCTTAGCTTGAACCAAATACGCACGGATCCCTTCACACGCAGGTTAGAACACCACGTCCTTACACTCTTTTTTAGTAATGGCTCATAGAAACAGCCCTACCATTGGATCCGTGCTAAATGTCATGACCCAAGACCAATTAAACCATTTTTGTACAAATTATTTCATCCCTACCAACCTACACCCCTCACTTCCTGGCGCCGGAGACCTCATAACTGAGGCTCCAGCGGGTAAGATAGGCCTGTATACTCGCCTTTTTGATGCGGCTAATTACCGCATCCCTTTCACCCACTTTCTTGTAGATCTGCTAGGATATTATGATGTACACATTAGTCAGCTCCACTGAATAGGTGCCTGTAAGATTAGCCAATTCGAGATTGTTTGCCGTGCTAGGAGAATTCCCCCATCTGTAGAATTATTCTGGCTCTTTTATGTTCCCAACATAGTAAACGGTTGGGTATCTTTTAAGAAACGAGCCTCCAACAGTCCCCAATCACACAACAAACCAATGGATTCATTGAAAAATTGGTATGATCACTACTTTTTTATTGACGCAGTGGTATGGCCGGGCGATTATACCATCAGAACTAGGATCCCTCACGACCCCAAGCCGCACACAAGTACATACAACCCCCGTCATTCCCAAGAGTTAGATTTGAATAGGACTGGGTTCCATAGAAACCTTCCCGAATCATTCCTATGTCTGCTAGGGATTAGTCGCAATTACTTTGGTCCTTCCAATAGGTATCCCGTTTTTTGGAGAAGGCAGGGCGAAGGTAGGCTAATCATCCGTACGCCAAAAAGAATGTATACATGTATTTGATTAATAACTAACATATGTTGTTTTGTGCTGGACAGAAATGAACTTTTTTGGACTGTTGCGCCAAGGCGACCCAAGGCTTGTGCCGGAGGGTCTTCGTCCTCTTCGTGAGAATGAACCACCCCTTCTTGAGCATACCCGCCCCGTGACGGTTGCTCTTGAAGCCGTGCCAGATACTCATTCGGACGAGGAAGATCATGGAAATAATGTTGATGGTGATAACCAGGTGAATGAAGGAGGAGCCGGGCCCTCCTCACCACATAGGGAACAACAGGGGGACAATATTGAATTAACCACCTCCAGTATTCGCCGACTGATGGGCGATGATGATGATGAAGTACAACAACATGTCAACCTGGAAGAAGAGGAGGAAGAAGAAGTCGAGGAGGAGATCGACGAAGTAATAATGCAGCCCGTCGCCAGGCGTACCCGAAAAAGAAGCAACCGTACGAGAGGGACTGCCTCAGTCGAGATTGGCGAACACAATGCTCCTGCCAAGAGACTTCGAGAAGACCACCCCTTGTATCAATCTGTCGGAAGTGCCACCCAGGGTTCCGAGGCTAACCGGGCCGCTCATGTCGATCCCGTCACTCAGATTGCCCCAACCGCCTCCGAATTAGCAAGAAACAACATGTAAGACCCCCTCTTAATGTGTAAGAATGACAAGTTCCCTTGTAAGCATTACTTAAAATATCTCCCAATACTTGTTGTACAGGGACAACCAGACTGGTGCCGCACCTCCTTCTGACACCCAAGTTGATAAGGGGAAAGGGAAAGAAGTGGAAAGAGGACCTACGGCCCCTACAAGGTCCGGCCCTGTATTCGAAGACGGTTCACCCATATCCTCCCAAGACTTCCCCACGTCCGGCGCCCCTCAACCATTCAACCTAGTATGGAATATTACCACAGCATCACGATTGAGGAACGCTGATGAGTGCCGGGAGTACCTCAACAACTGCATACCACCAAGCTTGGTGCAAGAGGTAAACTCGCTCAGTCATGCAGACTTGGCGGATGAGTACAACGGCACTCTGGTACACAAAATGGCGATGGGAACCTCGATGAGGGTTAGGTTTGAAGCCGCGCTTGGGCATGTTGACTCTCTCAAGAGGAAAGTTGGACGGAGGGAGAAAATGATTGAAGATAATGAAGCTCAGATTGCCGACCTCCAATCCCAACTGGTAAATGCCGAGGCGACCATTAAAAAACAGTCAGCCCGCGCGAGTGAATACGACCAGCAAGTATCCAACCTTGAGTCACAACTAGATGCTGCAACCACCAAGGTACATATCCGTGCCGCACCACCCATATTACAAAAGAAATGTGCTAACACTTTTTATCCTTATAGGTAGCCACGGCGGAAGCTTCTGCCCACTCGTACTCCAGCCAAGTAGACGTGCTTAATCAGAAACTAGAGGACGCGCACCTGGCCGTCCAAAACATGGAAAAAGTACAAAGGGACCTTGCTGATGAGAGGGCGGTCATCCAAGAACTGAAAGAGGCATTTGCCCAAAAAGAGTTGATGATTGATGCCCTCACTGCTGAGCGTGACAATGTATTATGCCCCCAACTGCTAACAGCCATTGCCGGTCGTAGATGGATGGTTGGGCATGGAGCACGCCTGGCCGTCATGAAGGTGCTAGAGGCCCCGGACTTTGTGCAACAATTCGCCAACCTTGTGTCTGATGGTATTGACCACGGACGGCACGAGGGAATGGTTGAGGCCGCTGAGCTGATCACAAAGGGGAAGGACGTTACCAGCCATGCCTTTTTTAAACCTGAAGCTGCAAGCAAAATGACTGCCTCGATGGCCGCGATGCAAAATCTGCACTATCCATTTTTGGATGAGCTGGAGGCCACCAAAGATGCGCCGAATATTGAAATTATGGAAAAGCTCAGTCTTAGCGCGTCTTCCAGTGCTTCCTTTACTCCGTCCCCCAGCCACCTGACACTCCCCATATACGAGGACGTCACCAGAATCGTGCTTGGCGAAGAACCCTTAAGTGTGGCGCTGGAGAGGACTGCGGCTCAAGCCCAGAAGCGGAAAGAAAGTGATGAATGGCTATCGTGTCTGGTCGAAGAGCAAGTAGAAATGGGTAAGTTTTTCCCCGCTATGTAGGATGCTCTCTACTTATGATCCCTTTCAGACACTTTTTGGTTTGTAACCCTTTGAATATTTATTGTTCCTATTCGTCCGTGCATGTACACGGCTACCAACATTTGTGTTTTGTATATAAGTCCGTGAGTGACCACGGCAATTTTGATATTTTGGAAACTTGTGTATTTTTACTTGTGTTGAAATATTGTAGCACAATACTGCATGATATATCACGTCTTACACACAAAGAAAGAAAATACATACAAGTCTATAATTTACTAGACATGCGACGTGCGTCTTTGCTATGCGGAGCACCGTGTGGCTACAGCATATGAAACTTACCCCAACGTCTTATGAGTAAGGTGTCTAGTAAGGACACATGGTCCGTGCGGCTGGGGTTGCATCCCTCTTACGCGGCAAGTTGAATTAGTAGGTTCACTTAATCCTCTTACCCCGCTTGGAGGCGTATAGTACATGTACAGTAATTTTGGAAGAATGCATATGAATAAAACATAACATATTATAATATAAGTAAAATTCATACAAAAACTCTAAAAAATGATTTGCACGAAACAAGCCGTGGAGCTAGCTAGGCACCACGGCATTTTATTAGAACGTTTACACTTTTGTTTGAACAATAATGACAAGTCCTAAAAACAAGAAAAGAATCTAAACAAACATAATAAAAACAAAACAGATAAAACCGCATGGTTCTTTATTAAGACCGCATATAGCGAAGTACCCATGCGGAAGCCGTAGCTTTCAGAGATAGCACCTTTTGAGATTGGAAATATTCCATGTGCGCTCTAGGTCGCGGCCATCCATGTCACGTAGCTTGTACGCGCCTCGCCCCAAGGCTTCAGTGACCTCATACGGTCCTTCCCACTTGGGGCCCAGCTTGCTTGTGTTCTCCGCTCGACTTGCTTCGTTAGCACGATAGACGTAGTCTCCCGGCCGAAAGGAAACACCCTTGACCTTGCCGTCATAATAAGCCTTCATCTTAGTCTTGGATTTAGCCTCATTGATGGCTGCTATTTCCCTTTTTTCTTCCAACAAATCCAGGTTTATTCGCAACTGTTCGTCGTTCGTGACGACGTTAACCTCCGCTGTGCGGATGGTAGGCATTCCTATTTCTGCTGGAATAACAGCTTCAGTTCCGTAGGCCAATGCAAACGGAGTATCCCCGTTGGCTGTTTTGATCATAGTTCTATGCGCCCATAGCACATGTGATAACTCATCGACCCATTTGCCACTTCGTTCATCCAGACGCGCTTTGATGCCATTCCCCAAGCTTCTATTTGCTCGTTCGACGAGGCCGTTTGTTTGTGGATGCTTAACAGATGCGAAGCGCCGTTTGATGTTCAATGATGCACACCAATCTTTGAATGGGTTGTCCGTGAACTGCTTGCCGTTGTCCGAGATGATTTCTCTTGGTAGACCAAAACGGCACACAATTTGTTCCCACACAAACTTCTTGACCTGCTTACTTGTGATAGACTTGACTGCCTTGGCTTCTATCCATCGTGTGAAATAGTCCATTGCAACAATCAAGAATTTAACCCCCCCCCCCCCCCCGCAGCTACAGGAAATGGTCCTGCAATGTCAATTCCCCACTTATAAAATGGCCATGGGGACGTGATAGGTGTAAGCTCCTGCTGCGGGTGCCGCGGTACTGGCCTATGCACTTGGCAATCATTGCACTTGCGAATCATGTCGCGCGCGTCTATGTGCATGGTGGGCCAATAATAACCTGTTCGTAAGGCTCTAGCTACCACGGATTGTGGGCCTGCATGTATGCCGCACAACCCTTCATGTATGTCACTGATGACGTAAGCTGCCTGGCGTGGTCCAACACACCGCAGCCGCGGCTGCAAGAAAGAGCGCTTGTAAAGGATGCCTTCTCGAAGTTCAAAATGTTGCGACTTCCTTTTAATGTGCCTTGCTGCTTTTTCCTCGTCTGGAAGGGTTTCATTAGTCAAATAGTTGATGATTAGGGTCATCCACGTAGGTCCCTCCTCCTCAACTATAGCGGCTACCTCCCCTTCCGTTATAGATTTCTCCTTGAGTATTTCCACCAAAACTTGTTTAGACAAGTGAGCGAAGCTCGTGGATGCAATCTTGCTAAGAGCGTCCGCTTTCTTGTTCTCGCCCCTTGGCACCTGCTTGATGGAAAACTTACTGAAAGTCGCGATTAACGACTTGACTTTTTCCAAGTACCTGACCATGTTGTCCTCCTTAGCCACATACCCACCTAGAATATGGTTCGCGACAAGCCGTGAGTCCACGTAGGCCTCAAGGTTGCGGACTCCCATTCTAGCGGTGATTTTTAAACCCGCAATTAATGCTTCATATTCTGCTTCGTTGTTGGTGGCCGTGAACTCAAAACGGAGGGCGTACGTGAATTCCATTCCTTCTGGATTCGTAAGGATGAGACCTGTCCCGGACCCGTCTGTACACGAGGATCCGTCCGTGAATAGCACCCAAGGTTCCGTTGGGATCTCGTCTTGCTTAATAATTGGTTCTTCCTCATCCGGCTTCTCGATCAGGAAATCTGCCAAGATCTGGCCTTTAACAGCCGTCCTTGGTCTGTAAGATATATTATGCCCTCCCAATAGGATGCTCCATTTCTCTAGCCTCCCTGCCACGTCCGGTCTAGAAATAACCTGCTTGATTGGCTGATCCGTAATAACCACAATTGGGTGCGCCTGAAAGTACCGGCGCAACCGCTTTGTAGCAAATACTAGTGCTAACACCAATTTTTCCATGGAGGAATAATTCAACTCCGCCCCTTGTAGTGTTCTACTTATAAAGTAGACCGGAGTTTGTATTGTATCTCTATCCGTCATAAGTACCGCGCTTATTGCGCCATGAGTAGCTGAGAGATACATAATGAGTTCCTCCTTTGGCCGGGGAGCTACTAGCATAGGGAGAGATGCGAGATGCTGCTTGAGTTGGCCGAAAGCTTCCTCGGCTTCCTTCGTCCAGCGGAAGTCTCCCTTTCTAATACACTTCTTGAGTGTCTTAAATAGAGGTAATGACTTCTCTGTGGATTTAGATAGGAATCTATTTAGCCCGGCTAACTTCCCATTCAGGGACTGCACCTCCTTCCGTGTCTGAGGGGACGGTAGTCGTATCACTGCATCCGTCTTCTCTGGACAAGGTTTGATGCCATTTGGGTCAATCAAATATCCCAGGAACATTCCCTCAGTTGCTCCAAACGTACATTTCTTTGGATTTAACTTCATGTTAATCCTTCTCAGCGTGTCGAATGTCTCTTGGACATCCCGGAGAAGTGCCTCCTCCGTGTGACTTTTTATCACCAAGTCATCAACATATACTTCCAGGTTGCGTCCTATTTGTGATTCAAAAGCTTTATCCACCAACCGCTGATATGTAGCGTCGGCGTTCTTTAATCCAAACGGCATTTTCGTATAGCAATATACGCCCTGGCTCGTATGGAACGCCGTTTTTTCTGCATCCTCCTCCGCCATCTGGATTTGGTGATACCCTTTATATGCATCCAAGAAGCATTTGAAAGGATATCCACACAAGGACTCCACCTTCCAGTCGATTTCTGGTAACGGGTAACAGTCCTGTGGGCAGGCCTTGTTTAGATCCGTGAAATCCACACACATGCGCCAACTTCCGTCATGTTTCTTGACCATGACCGGATTAGATAACCACTCGTGGTAGTATACCTCGCGCATGATGCCTGCGTCCACTAGTTTCCGTACTTCCTCCAGTATCACTTGGTTGCGCTCGGGCGCCTGGCCGCGCTTCTTTTGCTTAACGGGTTGGTACCCTTGGCGGATCTGGAGCTTATGCTCTGCTATCGCGCGTGGCACGCCTGTCATATGCTTTGGCTCCCATGCGAATATATCTAGGTTTGCTCTCAAGAGAGAGCACATGGCCCTTTTGCCGCTATCCGAGAGCGCCCCTCCTATGGATACCTCCTGTTCCGGGTAGTCAAGGTGAATTGCTACCTTCCAATTGGGAGGTGGTGATCCATCATTGGGTGGGACAGGTGGAGCCGGTGCTGTCACGGTATGACACTCGGATGTTGGTATGACTGTGTTGTAAATAGTAACGATTCCCCCCTCAACGGGGAATTTGATCATTCCGTGTGCCGTAGAGGGTACTGCCCGGATAGCCAAAATGCCTGGTCTGCCTATGATCCCATTATATGGAGAGTGTGAGCGTATCACCATGAAGTTCATCCATGTCGTAGTGGAATGTTCCTCATTCCCAATGGTGACAAGCAAACGCAATTGCCCTATCGGCCAGATAGTGTCTCCACTAAAGCCAGTAAGCGGTGACGTGGCCGGTACTAATTGGCTTCTTATTTCTGGGCATAACTGCACAAAACAGTGTTCATACAGTACCTCTGCTGACGATCCTCCATCCACATACATGCGACGAACGTTGTGTGTTCCAATGCTTATCTCAATAGTGAGAGGCGCATCAATCACATCGCTTGTTGTGATGGGAGGGAATGAGATTTCCCTGCCGCGTGAAAATTTTTGGCCAACTTTCTGCCTCGTGCGGCGCTGTCTGGATTGGATCATGTATATGGTCGAAGGTTTGTCTTTTTGGGGATCCTTCTTATCATACTTCTTGTTGTTGTCTTTTCCGTCCTTTCAATCCTTAACTAGGTGCTTGAGTTTGCCTGATTTGATCAGCGACTCAATATGCTTCTTGAGCTGGATACACTCCTCCGTGGCGTGGCCTTTGTCATTATGAAACTCGCAGAAACGATTTCCTTGCCGACGTTCCGAGGGAGTGGTCATTGGGGGAGGCCTCGGAAAGTTCGCCCCTTCTGTCAGCAAGATCTCCCTGTAGGACATCTTTAGGGGGGTGAACTTATCGTCCGACCGACCTCCTTTGCTCTGGCTCTTATAGTCTGAGCCCTTGTTATTGTTCTGATTACCTTGACCGCCCGACTGCCTCCGGGACTGATCATTTGACCGGTACCCATTTCCTCGTGATGGGTAGGCCGCGGCAACAGCTGTTTCTCCTTCTAAGAAATTTCTGACCCTTTCCATGAGGTCATCATATCTCTCTGGATGCTTGTCATTGAGGCGCCTGATCAATTCTCTGTCTGTTATGGCGTGCATGTAGTTAGAGATCTTCAGGAGCTCCGGCATGGTTCTCGTGCGCGTGCACTCATCATTGAAGCGTTCAGTGAAGGCTTCTGTGGACTCCCCCGGCCGTTGCTTGACAGTTGCCAATGAGACTGGATCCCTATTATACTTCTTCCTTTGAGTATAATTGTTCTCAAAGGCAGTGCGTAGTTCCGTGAAACTATCAATGCTCCGTGGAGGGAGTGCTTCAAACCAGTCGCGGGCATTTCCGATCAAGGTCGAATTGAACATTTGGTACCATATAGGCATGGGCCATCGCTCAATTTTAGCCTGGGTATCAAATATTTTAAGGTGATCCACCGGGTCACCGGACCCATCATAAGTCTTGATACACGCCGGCATGCGACGCTTGGTGTCCTCAGAATAGTTCCTTATGCGGAGGGTGAACGGGTCTTCCCTGGGATCCGCCCATGGCCGGGTAAGCCTAGGGTCATCCCATGGTTCACACCATGGACGCGAAAGGTCCTCCGTTTCCGTATCTCGATAGTAAGGACCACCATAATACCCATCATTGTTTGGTGGTGGTGGAGGGGTGCGCCTAGGTCGTCGACGCTTAGGCGGATGGTCATCTGAGTCCTCTCCGGACGGGTCCGGGGACGGCGGTGGTGTCCCATCCTTTGCATAAGGACCACTTTTTTGGGATGAACCAGGAGCCTTTTTCCCAATATTCATCCTGTCCCACACACTCGGGCGACGTGTGGTTCTGGCCAGCTCTCGATCTGGTCGCTCGGGTGAGCCATCCGACCTTTCTCCTTCTCGAGACTGCGTTAATTCCTGTATAAGGCGGTCTCCTATGCGCTCAAACACATTCCGGGGTTGAGGGGTTTCCTCAAAGGTTCCCTGCTCCTGAGGCCGAGCTCTCCTTTTCCTCCGATTTTGGGAGGAGGTGGTTGGTCCGGTGTCACCAAAGTTGAGTCTGGCTTGGAGGTTCCTCCCCAGACTCAGCCTTGATGCGATCCCTGGGACGATCCTTTCGAAGTTCTGCGTGAGAACTCGAGTAAGATCCTCCTCACTGAGTGGTAGGACTTCCACTTCTTCCTCTGTCGAGGGTCTGCGCGGTTCTTTGTTAGGAGGGTTTGGCGCACTCCCCGGATCAGGGTTGTCCAGGGTTGAAGTAGGCGGGGGTGTCATCGAGATCGTGCTCGTCACCCCCACGGGCTGAAAATCGCTACGGTTACCTGGTCCGCCTGCGAGGCGGCTAGGTGACTGGTTGGGGATGAGAATCCCTTCCCCTTGGGACTTCCGGTTCCCGGGATTCACGTTCCTGGGGTTAGCTTGCGGATGCCCCTTCGTCATTGAAAATTCGAGATGAGGTTTTGTTCTAGCTTAGTGTTATGGGTCCCACGGATGGCGCCAACTTGTTGATGCAAAAGTTGGTTGATCCTTGCTAGACCCGAATTAGGCTTAATTCGGGTTGGCTGGGCTCCGGCTCCTGCACCAAGTGAATCGTTTGGTTGGGATCCTGCACACTAAACAGCACGCGTTAGGCTTACCGTGGGAATGTTTCCCACGATTAGACTCCGGCGTGAGAGTAAGTAATCGGTTTAAGGTTTATGTGAGTTTAGAGTACAAGTCGTAATACCTTTGTGGAACCCTTGGGGGTTCCTTTTATAGGCAGTGAAACCCTAGTGGGCTTCCACTGATGCTTCGGCCCCAAGGAAGAGATAATCACCAGATTTAGAATGATTGTTATCTTCTAATCTTGGTAGTGAATATCCTCTCTTATTGGGATAAAGATATTCCTAGACAGAAGATTATTCTGTCTAACCCTATGTCGGCCATGTCGGCCGCACCGGGCCGTGGGCCGCACACATGTGTGCGGTTACTGTTCATCCAAACCCATAAGCCTGAATGACATTATTCCACCCATCTGTGATGGGCCGGATACGGGTAGTACCCATGGGCCGTGTCCATGACCCGGCTGGGGACTATACGTCATCACTCGTCTTTTCAGAAAAGTTGACGTTTTCGATTCTGATTCGGGATTTGTCGTCGATTAAATTCAACGCCTCTTTTAATTTCTTCGTTTAATAGACTTGAGTTTCTTCGACATATGTAAATCTTCCGTCTTTGGTCCTTTTCTTCAATAAATCTTCAAATAGGCCCAGTGACTTCAAATCTTTTGCATCTCTTGGACAATAGACTTCGTCTTGAGTCTTTTTCTTCGATAAATCCCGTGCAGTCCCATGTTTTCTCCAATATCCATCCGGTTGGCTCTGAAAACACAATAAACACAAAAACCACGCATAATTCCAAACAAATGATATTAAATACGCGTATTGGTCTCGTTTTAGCTAGAATTAAGTGGTAAAAGGTGGGTGTTTTCACACCTATCAAATCCCCTACACTTAACCATTGCCATGCCCTCATGCAATGCTTAGTGATAAAGCAATTTTACACTTTTCTCATAATCAATCAACCTTGGCCTTATTAACATTCTACTAAACAAGACTTAAAGAACTAAAAGAAATTAAAACTTTAAAGTAAACAAAAGGATAGAAAACCATTTTCACTTGAAAATAGCTACATGGAAATAACGTGCAAAGAGATCAAGGACTTACATTAGGGCTTCGGTGCTGCGAGGATTTATCACCCTCAAGTTTCACGTTCCCCAAACTAAGCTTAAAAACGAGATCATTGTTATTATAAGTTGGCAAATCAAACACTTACACACATGGCTTAATTATATGCTTAAACTCCCTTATTCCTAGGTGTATCTCTTATATTTTATTTTTGTCTTAGAATGATCATGAAGATACATTTTTGGACTTATTGCGATAGTTTATTTAGGCTGAAAGCAAAGTAGGACGATTTGATCAATAGTTAGCTAAAGGACAAAATCTCTTAAAACTGCTTCTCGGGATATCAAAAAGTTCATATCTTGGCATAACTCGGTTCACGATTTGAGACCTTTCTCGGGCCGATATTTGGCATGTACTTCATACTTCATATCTTGAGAGACGTGCTTGAGATAATGGTCTTCTCATCGTTAATAGAGTTTCTTCACTTGGAGACTTTTGAGGGGTACTCCAACTTTGTTGACCACGACTTCATGATTATTTCTTCAATCTCTAATTGGGATTTTGAGATACAATGATCCGCCTCCTTTTCGGACTTGGATCTATTTATCCTCATACCCTGTTAGGGTCTTTTCGGATAGACTTCTCCATGATCTTTACGGGATTTGATTGCTTTTCGTTGTGAGTCTTGATCCTTCATATTGATTTTGGGAATAATGCTTTTCACATCACCTTGGATCTTTAGCAATAAGATTGAATCCTCATGCCTTGTTAGGGCCTTTTTGGACTCGCCAATCTTCGCGCCCCGCTTCATAAGTTATGCCTTGGCTATGAACTCTTATCATTACCGAGCAACTTTTAAACGATCTTGGGCTAGAAGCTAAGTAACTTTTCAAATCGTACGACCTTACTTATTGCAGATAAATTATTAGCAAGTGATGGGAGAATAGGCAAATAATTACACCAAGTGAGCTTGTGCAAGAATACCGACTTATAGTTGACTATATCATTTCTCGTCCTCAACAATTTAAAATCTCAAGTAATGAGACTCGTGGATGCTTAGCCTAATAAACCAATTAAGGTCTACATGGTTAAGGATACTAGCTAGAATAAACTTGGATAAGTCTACTCGGGTTGAGTCAAAAGAATCGCAACGGGCCTAATATGTCAAAGATTTCAAAACTGGCTACACCACTTTATTAATATTTTTGACATTATTACGGGATATATACATATGAAAGTAACGATAAAAATTTAAAAATTACGACTAAATGGCCAAAGTTAATAAAAAAATTGAAAAATGTTGAAAAAGATGATTTTCCGGTTAAATGAAGGCATTTTCATGGAAAAGTCCACTTAAAACTTCGATAGAAGTCCCCCCTACACTTAAGATAAACATTGTCCTCAATGTTTAAGCATGTGGGAAAAGTCTCCCCTACACTTATGACATTGTGCACGTTGGTTAAATCGAGCTAAGGAAGAGACGACTAAAGTGATCAATTTCAAATGTGAGTATGAAGAAAACTGAATCACGATAGTTGAGAGATAGAACCGGATTTCGGATAACACGGGAGCACGGTTCTTCAAAGATTCCAAGAGTGCACTTGTCCCTGTAATCACATCACCACACAAACACAAATACCTATAGAGGTCCCCCTACACTTAGGAGGTTAAAACGGAAAAGGATAGATACTCGGGCTGCCTCCCGAGGAGCGCTTGTTTTTTATAACCGAGTCACGAGCCTGACTCGACCCAAAATTAGTTCATGGGGAACGTGGTGAGGGATGGAATCATCTCATGAGAGATGTCCTCACCAAAGTACAACTTTACTCGTTGGCCATTCACCTTAAAATTAGGTCCATTAGGTTGAGCGAGCTCGAGAGTACCATATGGAAAAATTTGGGCAATGGTGAATGGGCCGGACCAACGAGATTTCAGCTTGCCCGAAAAGATTTTCAACCTAGAGTTAAAGAGTAAAACTTTGTCTCCAACTTGGAACTCTCGGTTTTTAATCTTAGAGTCGTGAATGAGCTTAGTCTTTTCCTTATAGATCAAAGAATTTTCATAAGCCTCATTCCGGAGTTCATTGAGCTCATTGAGTTGGATCTTGCGTAGGTCACCGGCTTTGTTGATATCAAAATTAGCCCACTTCAAGGCCCAGTAAGCCTTGTGCTCCAACTCAATGGGGAGGTGGCATGCTTTCCCGTACACGAGACGATATGGTGTACAACCAATCGGAGTCTTGTATGCGGTACGAAAAGCCCACAAAGCATCATCAAGTTTATCAGCCCATGAGGCACGATGCTCTCCCACGGTTCTTTCAAGAATTTGCTTTAATCCTCGGTTAGAGATTTCAGCCTGGCCATTAGTTTGTGGGTGGTATGCGGTGGAAAGACGATGATTTACACCATACTTTGCCATGACTCGTGCGAATTGGTCATTGCAAAAATGAGTCCCGCGATCACTAATAATGGGGCGAGGCACACTGAATCTAGCGAATAGCGACTTCAAAAAGTTACAAACCACCCTTGCATCATTCGTGGGTAAAGCTTTGGCTTCAACCCACTTTGAAACGTAGTCAACGGCTACAAGGATGTATTTGTTTCCTTTAGAGGAAGGGAATGGCCCCATAAATTCGATACCCCAAACATCAAAGATTTCACATTCTTGTATGAAATTTTGAGGCATCTCATCTTTATGTGTGATCTTGCCTTGTTTTTGGCAAGCATCACAATGTTTAACCATCTCGTGAGCATCACGGTAGATGGTGGGCCAATAAAATCCCGAGTCAAACACTTTTTTGGCGGTGTAGTTGGGACCAAAGTGACCATCGGTGGGTCCTTTGTGGCAAGCGTCAAGGATTTCTAAAGCTGCCGGTCCATCAACACATCGGCGAATAATCAAATCGGCACATTGTTTGAAAAGATACGGGTCATCCCAAAAGTAAGTCTTAATGTCTTTGAAGAACTTCTTCTTTTGTTGGGATGTTAACCCGTCGACGAGAATTCCACCCGCCAAGTAGTTTGCAATGTCCGCGAACCACGGGGTTTCATCAGAAGTCGAGTTGATAGACATTAAGGTTTCCAGGGGAAAAGAGTCATTGATCTCTTTGTTCGGATGATCCCCTTGGAAAGGATCCGCAAGTCTACTGAGATGATCCGCGGCTAGGTTTTCAGCTCCTTTCTTATCGCGAATTTCGATTTTAAATTCTTGAAGTAGCAAAACCCAGCGAAGAAGTCTTGGTTTGGAATCTTGTTTAGTTAACAAGTACTTCAACGCGGAATGATCGGTATAAACGATTGTGGTATAAACGGTTGTCGTGTAATGCAATTGAGCCCCCGTCATTGTCTTGCTAGCGTAATGGATCGGTTGGAAGTGTTTGTTCAATCTTTGGCCCAAAACCACTCCAATAGCAAAGTCGCTAGCATCGCACATCAACTCGAAAGGCAGCTCCCAATTAGGGGTAACAAAGACCGGTGCCTTAGTAAGCTTATCCTTTAGCAAGTTGAAGGCTTCAATACACTCGTTGGAAAAGATAAAAGGAGTATCTTTTTCCAAGAGGTGGGTCATCGGGCGAGCGATTTTAGAAAAATCGTTGATGAAACGACGGTAGAAGCCCGCATGACCGAGGAAACTTCTCACACCCTTCACGGTTGAAGGTGGAGGCAACTTAGAAATAACATCGACTTTAGCACGGTCCACTTCAAGACCGGCTTTGGAGATTTTGTGTCCTAGCACGATGCCCTCTTTTACCATGAAATGGCATTTTTCCCAATTAAGAACAAGGCGAGTGTCTTCACACCGCTTAAGCATACGTTCTAAATTGGCAAGGCAAGCAGAGAAAGAATCGCCATAAACCGAGAAATCATCCATGAATACTTCCATAGTTTCTTCAACCATGTCATGGAAGATAGCCATCATACACCTTTGGAACGTCCCAGGAGCATTACATAAACCAAAAGGCATGCGTTTGTAAGCAAATGTTCCATAGGGACAAGTGAATGTGGTCTTTTCTTGGTCTTTAGGATCGATGGGAATTTGAAAATACCCGGAGAAACCGTCTAAAAAGCAGTAATAATCATTACCCGCTAGACGCTCGAGCATTTGATCCATGAAAGGAAGAGGAAAGTGATCTTTTCTCGTGGCATCATTGAGCTTGCGATAGTCGATACAAACTCTCCACCCAGTAACGAGACGAGTGGGAATCAACTCGTTGTGTTCATTGGGGACAACGGTTATTCCGCCCTTCTTGGGCACACAATGGACGGGACTTACCCATAGCGAATCCCAAATAGGGTAAATCAAGTCGGCATCTAGAAGTTTGATAACCTCTTGTTTGATGACGTCATGAATGTGAGGATTAACCCTTCTTTGGCTTTGGATCGCGGGTTTAAAGTCATCTTCCATGAGAATCTTGTGAGTACAAAAGTTTGGATCAATTCCACGGATATCGGAAATTTTCCAAGCAATTGCCTTCTTATGATCTGTAAGCACGGCGATGAGGCGAGATTTCTCTTCTTCTTTCAAGTCCTTAGCAATGATGACGGGTGACTTCTTCTTTTCTTCAAGGAACACGTACTCGAGATAGGGCGGCAACTCCTTAAGTTCTAAATCCGGAGGATTTTCGATGGGAGGCGGATTCAAAGTCGGTTCATCGATAGCAATAACCTTGGGAGATGGTGGAGAAATATGGTCCTCTTTGAGAAGGTTCTCAATGAGACGAATGTCTTCATCCCAGTCGGTGGGAGAATCGTCATTTTCTAAGTTCACATCTCCCATGGTGGCTTCCAAATCTTTCCAAAGGAAATCACTATCTCCAAATAGAGATAGTGATGAATCAATAGAGGAAACGGTCTCAACATTGGGAAGAGAGGTAGGAATACTTTTACAAGCATCTTTGAAGTGTTCTTCACAAGCCTCATCAAGAACGTCAATACAATTAACACTCTCGTATGAATAAGATTGTTTAGAAAGCTTTCCCATGTTGAAGACGATTTTATCGTCACCAACTCTCATGATAAGCTCACCCGCTTCAACATCGATGAGAGTGCGACCGGTCCTTAAGAAAGGACGACCAACGATTAATGGCACACGAGGGTCCATATCGTAGTCGACGACGACGAAATCGGCAGGAAAAGTGAATTTGTCGACTCCTACAAAGACGTCTTCGGCTATCCCCACTGGATAAGCAACCGTACGGTTAGCTAATTCCAAAGTCATTTTGGTGGGGACTAGCTCAGGGAGAGATAATTGCTTCCAAACGCTTAGAGGCATTAAATTAATACTGGCACCTAGATCGGCTAGGGCCATGCAATTCTCTACTCCCGGAAAGTTGCAAGGGATTAAGAAACGACCCGGATCACCAAGCTTGGTTGGTAATTTCCTTAAGAGCACTGCAGAGCAATTCTCATTAAGTTGGGTGTTAGCAATATCAAGAAGCTTCTCCTTGTCGCTAAGAAGATCTTTGAACATTTTCGCATATTTAGGCATGTGAGCGAGAGCCTCAGCGAAGGAGATGTTTAAATTTAATTGTTTAAACATTTTGAGAAAGTTCGAAACTTGAATATCATCCTTGCTTTTGAGCTTCTCTTTCCTCAACCTAGAGGGATAAGGTATATCGGAAGAAGAGGAAGGCTTTGGAATAGTAGGATCATTCACATCCTTGGGTGTAGGAGGGGTAGAAGTAAGAGGTGGAGGAATTGGGGAAGTAGATGGTTGAGGAATAGGAGCAGGTGACTCGTTCTCCTTAGTCACAATCACCGGTGGAGGTATAGGAAGCTCGGGTTCCTTGGTACCTTTGCCACTGCGAGTGGTGATTGCTTTCATCTCCCCTCTTGGATTCGCAACGGTGTTACTCGGAAGAGTACCCGAAGAAGAGGGTTGATTACCTTGGAAGAAACTAGCCATCATGTTCCATAAGTCATTCGTTTGACTTGCCAAAGTATTTCTCATATCAGCTCGCAGATCGTTCCCTTGTTTCACCATGTCTGCTTTCAAGTTGAGAACTTCCCGTTGGAGATTGTCCACGATCACATCATTAGTCCTCATGTAGGTTCCAATATCTTGGGGTAATGCGGTGGGTTGGTTGGGAGGAGCATTATAAGCGGGTGGTTGATAAGCAGGTTGTTGGTAAACTTGGTTGTTTCTTTGAGGTGGATATGGTTGTTTGTGAGGTGGTATGTATGGTGCACGAGGTTGTTGTTGTTGTTGAGGAGGGCGATTGAGGTTTTGTTGTTGGTTTGGGTTGTTAGGAGGAAAACCGGGTGGGGAAAGAAAGTTGTTAGAGTGGTAGCTAAGCAAGTTGCGGTCACCTTGAGGACGAGCTTGATAAGCGGCCGGAGGATAGGTACCGTATGCTGCATTCACATTATCAGAAGGGTAGTCTTGGGTGGCGGTACAAGTGGTGTAAGAGTGAGGACCCCCGCATATCTCACATGGTTGGCTAACAACATTGACTTGAGCATCGTGAGCGTTTTTAGCGTTGATGTTGTTGGTATTGCTAGCGGTTTGGGCGGCAAGCGATTCAAGAAGCGTAGTAATTTTGTCAAGTCGCTTGTCGCTGTCACTAGTACTAGCACTAGCGACATTGGTCCGAACACTCTTGGTTTGCACACGAGACTTATTTTCAATAATATCCCAAGCGGCATTGGAAGTCTTAACCAAAATATTTCCCCCCGAGGCACTATTTAGTGAATCTTGGTCATTCATGCTTAAACCATTATAAAAAGTATTAATTTAGTGCACTTTGGTAAAACCATGTTGTGGGCATTTTCTTAAAAGATCTTTGAAACGGTCCCAAGATTCACTAAAAGACTCATCGTACTTTTGTTCAAAATTAATGATCTCATTCCGCAAAGCGGTAGTACGAGAGGGTGGGAAAAAGTAGTTTATAAACTTGGTCTCCAAATCCGTCCACGTCAGAATACTTTGTGGCGGTTCCTTTGCAAGCCAATGCCGGGCTTGTCCCTCTAAGGAGAAAGGAAAAAGTTGTAAACGGATTACCTCTTGTGGAAGACCATTGAATTTGACCGTATTCGTGAGTTGCAAGAATCTCTTGATGTGGTCATGAGGATCTATAGGTGCTTAATATAATTAATAACATGTTAAATATAATCAAAACGCAGCGGAGTAAGCACCTATTGACGGATCCATAGAGTCATATGATTAATCAATAAAATGGAGATAAAAGTATACCTTTGTAGCGTGATCGGTAGAATCGAATGATGACTATCACCAAGAACACGAACCACCTATGAAACCAATGATCAATGGAGATCACCTCTATGATGTATCCACACTACACTTTACCGTATACCAAATGGATGCTAGTGCGACAACCCATAACTCGTCAACAACACTTGAATAATCTTGATTCAAGATTGTTTTATGAATGAATTAAAAAACATTTTTTTTTATCTTTGTTTGCCGTAACTCCATATATAGTAAAGATGGAAGAATACATTTTAAATAGAAGTTATCATTTCACATTGATAAGCATTTTAAAAATGGTATCAATGCCATCAATTGTAAAACGTAAATCATAACTTCTTATTTTAGGCCGGTAGTAATTTTCTAAATGGGCTTTTAAATAAATTAATATTATCTAATTACTAAGTACTAGCTTAGATAATTAGACGCCCGATATTTATCCCGAGTTACGCAGGTTATGTATATATCGTAAATGCTATATACACGATATATTAAGTGGTACCTCTGTGTATATGTGTGTGACCCCATAGGCTCACATGTGTCTAGCCATATAATTATTAATTATGACACGAGCATACTCCAACAGCTCCCACTTACACAAGTCATAATAATCAAGTAATTATACAAGCAAAGGTTAGCATCTAGCAACACGCCAATGCCCCTAGAAACATATGAGGATAGTTTCTTAAACATGTCATTTAAATGGTTTTAGATATCAGTCATCCTTTTGTTTCAGATACTCTTTTGAACTTTAGACATGGATCATAAGTCATTCTTAAGTTCAACTATTCTGTTTCTCGATATTGATATTGAACTAGATTACCAAATTAATCAAGAATAATCTTAATTACATTTGGGTGTGGCCACACATACATCTGTACAATTCATCGAGGGGCCCAGTAGTATCTAACTCCAATACATGTGAAGGAACAAATCCTCTTTTGACTGCACGTGTCGTTCATGTGTTTCACATCGCACCTGAAAATGGTCTTTATAGTAGCCTTGTTCAGGACAACGTTGAACCATATCAAGGATTGACATTCCACACATACAAAACCTACTTGCATCTCAAGTCTAAGGATGAGAGATTCAACCACTTGCGAGATTCACTATTGACGCCGATCCATGTAGTGAATTCTCGTTGGTTAGGTCAATCCAATGTTCATCCAATGAACACATATGAGATTGGCGGCATCATCAATTAATATTCATTCCAAAATGAATATGACCAACTCACATTTGTCTTAATTCGGCAATACTCCCGTATCATCAACTGACAATGGATAATTTAGTGTAATTAAATTACTCTTGGATTAAACATGCAAATATAGGACACAGTTGACATAAAATGAAAACGATCATATCTCATATAGCAATTCATTACAAATAAGAACTGTTTTACATCCTAATTATTCAAATACTAAAATACACAAATCTACATGAAACTACCAGCTGGTCTAAGTCCAATGCTCCTAGCATGCTCAACATGTTTGGTACAAGACATTGGTTTAGTAAACGGATCAGCTAAGTTGTTATCTGTGTGAACTTTAACAATACGAATATCACCTTCTTGAATTACTTCTCGAATGTAGTGATATTTTCTTCGAAAATGTTTGGCACCCTTTTGAAATCCAGGTTCATCGGCTATAATAATTGCACCTGTATTATCACAGTACATTTCCATAGGTCTATCATTACTGGGAACAACACCAAGCCCAGAAATGAATTTACGTATCCAAATTGCTTCCATTGCAGCTTCAGAAGCAGCTATGTATTCGGCTTCTGTAGAAGACATCGCAATAGTGATTTGTATAGAACTCTTCCAATCAACAGCGCCTCCGTTCATCACGAAGACATATCCGGTTTGTGATCGAAGATCATCCCGATCTGTCTCCCAACTAGCATCAGTGTAGCAAGTAACACCAAGCTCAGTTGTTGAATCACCTCCATAAACAAGAAACATATCTTTAGTATTTCGAAGATACTTTAATATGTTCTTTACAGCAGTCTAGTGACATTCACCTGGATTCTGTTGGTATCTACCTGTAAGGTTCTGAGAGAACGCTACATCAGGTCTAGTGCACCTCACAGCATACATGATGGATCCTACAGCCGAAGCATAAGGCACTCCTTTCATTCGCTTCACCTCTTTAGGTGTGGAGGGACCTTGAGTCTTACTCAATTCTACATTGGATTGCATTGGTAAACTCCCACGTTTGGAGGCATCCATCTTAAACCGCTTTAAGATTTTGTCAATGTATGCACTTTGACTCAAACCGATTAATCGCCTTGATCTATCTCTGTAGATCTTGATTCCTAGAATGAACGCCGCCTCACCCAAGTCTTTCATGGCAAAACATTTTCCAAGCCAGGATTTAACATCTTGTAGCATTGGAATATTGTTTCCCATGAGCAATATGTCATCGACATATAAGACTAGGAAAACGACGATACTTCCACTAACTCTTTTATATACACATGGCTCATCGGGATTTTGAGTGAAACCAAACTTTTTGATCTCCTCGTCAAATCTCTTGTTCCAGGTCCTAGATGCTTGCTTTAACCCATAAATGGATCTTTTAAGCTTACATACACGTCTGGGATGTTTAGGATTCACGAACCCTTCAGGTTGCACCATATAAACGTCTTCGTTCAGATGGCCATTCAAGAAGGCGGTCTTGACATCCATTTGCCAAATCTCATAGTCATAGAACGCTGCTATGGCTATAAGAATCCTTATAGCTTTAATGTCTGCAACAGGCGAGAAGGTTTCTTCGTAGTCAACCCCATAGGTTTGAGTGAAACCTTTTGCTACAAGACGAGCTTTAAAGGTGTGTACAATGCCATCCATATCGGTCTTCTTCTTGAAGAGCCATTTACTCGCAACCGTCTTACAGTTAGGAGGGAGGTCAACTAAGATCCAAACTTCATTATCCCTCATGGATTGCATTTCCGCATTCATAGCTTTAAGCCACTTATCAGATTCAGGATCCGACAATGCAGCTTTATAGTTATCGGGTTCACCATGATCCCCTAAATCATGTTCCTCAGCATCGATATAGAAACCATATCGGTCAGGTGCGTGAGATATCCTTGCGGATCTACGAATGGGAATTACATCACTTTGAGATTCGACATTTTCATGTTCAACCTCTTGGTGATGTTCGCTAGTGTTCTCAGAAGGTTGTGCATCTTGACTTTGAATTTCATCAAAGTCTATGGTGCTCCCACTTGCTTCTTGTGATATGAGACTACTCTCAAGAAACTCAGCATACCGAGCAACAAATATTTTGTTCTCGGGTGGGTAGTAGAAGTAGTAACCCATTGTTTCCTTTGGGTATCCTACAAAGAGACACTTGATAGATCTGGGCTCAAGTTTGTTTGGTGTTTCTCGTTTAACGAGAGCCTCACAACCCTAGACTTTCAAATAAGACAAGTTCGGGACTTTCCCGTGTCATATTTCATATGGAGTCTTATCAACCTTCTTAGTTGGAACCATATTGAGTATGCGTGCAGCAGACTCTAGAGCGTAGCCCCAAAAGGACATTGGCAAAGTGGTTGGACTCATCATTGATCGAACCATGTCAAGCAAGGTTCGATTTCTCCTCTCTGACACCCCATTATGTTGTGGTGTATAAGGAGGAGTAAGTTGTGAGACAATCCCACGACTCTTGAGATGATCTAAAAACTCAAGGCTTAAATACTCGCCTCCTCGATCAGATCGAAGTGCTTTGATTATCTTCCCGAGTTGATTTTCTACCTCGTTTTGGAAGGTTTTGAACGTTTCAAAAACTTCATGTTTATGTTTTATCAAGTAAACATAACCATATCTACTGAAGTCGTCAGTAAATGTAACGTAGTAGTTAGCTCCTTCTCTAGACGTGGTTCTAAATGGACCACATACATCACTATGTATGAGTCCAAGAAGATCATTAGCTTTTTCACTTGCATGAGTAAAAGGCTTTCTTGCCATCTTTCCAGATATACAAGATACACATATATCAAATGATTCATCATCAGTTGACTTGAAAAGCCCATCATGTTGCAGCTTCGCAATGCGTTTCTTGTTTATATGGCCAAGTCGGCAATGCCATAGAAAAGTAGAATCCAAGTTGTGCTTGGACTTCTTTTTGCTACAAGTATAAATAGAACCCTCATTTGATACATGATTATGCATATCAATTTCAAAAATTCCATCACGAGGAATAGCATTAAAATAAAATACATAATCCTTGGAAATTTGAATAGTACCATAATCAGTAAATTTATGTGAAAACCCATTATCCCATAAACGCGAAAGAGAAATAATTCCTCTAGTAATAGAGGGTGAAAAATGACAATTGTCTAGTACAAGAATCATTCCACTAGGGAGGATAAGATCATAGCTCCCTATGGCTTCGACAGCTGCACGGTTGCCATTGCCCACGTTCAAGTCGAAAGCGCCTTTATTTAACTTTCTGATCCCTCTAAGCCCCTGAATAGTATTACAAATGTGAGTACCACAACCAGTGTCATATATCCAGGTATTAGTTTTAGGGAATGAGTAGAGTTCTATCATGAAGATACCTGATGTGCCGGACGTGCCGTCTTTGTTCTTCTTTTTGTCCACTTCTGCCAGGTAGTAAGGACAATTCCTTCTCCAGTGTCCAATCTCATGACAGTGATGACACTCTACATCCTTAGCAGGATGCTCCTTTTTGCCAGGTGGGGGGAACTTGCGTTTAGGGTCATGAACCATAGTGGCTTTTCCCTTGAACTTCTTTCCCTTGCCTCCTTTAGCTTGTGGCTTCGGTTTTTGGATATGACCTTTCTTGATAGCAAGAACAGAGGGAGCTTTCTTGGGCATACCCTTCTCTGCAAGCTTCAGCATGGCATGCAGTTCAGGTATAGTCTTCCCCATGCCATGCATATGATAGTTCTGAACAAACTGATCATAGTCTTTGGAAAGTGAAGTGAGTATCAAGTTCACACCTAAGACTTGTGGCATAGGGTAGCCAAGTCGGTCCATCTGATCAAGGTAGCCTTTCATTCTTAACACATAAGTACTGACAGATTGGCCCTCCTCCTGCTTGCAGTTATGGAACGCTTTGACCGTTTCAAAGAGTTCTTGTTCTACTTGTTGTTGGAACATCGTCTTGAGTTCCTCAATCATGTCATATGCAATAAAGTCTTCCAAATGTTTTTGGATTCAGGGACCATACTACATAACATTAAGCCAGCCACTTCTTGTTGTTTAGCAACCCTTTTAGTATGGGCATTGCGAACAGCAGCGGTGGCAGTAGCAGGAGGTGCTTCAGGTAAGGCCTCTTCCAAGTGGTGCAACTTTCCTTCTGATCTGAGGACAATCCTCAGATTTCGAAACCAGTCAAGGAAGTTTGTACCACTCAATTTCTCCTTATCGAGAATTGATCTGATTTGATTGTTAATGGATTGATTCGTTGCCATCTACAAAATAAACAAAGTTCAAAGTTTTAGTACTTTCAATAATTAATCCTTTAAAAATTAACTACCCAAGTTTATATAAAAACAATTAATTTTACGAAAAGGCTAAGATCCTCATTGAGGTTCTACCATCACATCAGTTGATCTGCTAGCAATGATAGATTCAATAGGTAGATGACGTTCATCAATTGCAAATCATGTGCAATTCTTAGATCCTTATGGGACTCATGACATAAGTGAACATTTCACAAAATATCAAACATGGCATGTTTAGTCCCATCCTTGCCTCGGTCAAGGTCTCACCACTTAACCGATTAAGTCATCCAATTTGAGAACATGCGAGAATAAGTCTAGGTCTCACGCATAGATAATAATCACCTTGGGTTACAATTTTCATCCGTCTCACAAGATGCAAAAAGTAATTGCAAGTGATCTCAAACGATTGGACGGCATGACTTAAATTTTAGACGGGTATAAAAGTTTGATTTACAAATCAAAAGTGTGTACGAGGAAGCATGCATTCATCCATCGTAGCACATGTTAAAAAACATTTTTAACTTAAGTCTAATTTTGTTTTAATTTATGTGTGTCAAGTTGTCCATGTTAAATACTAATATAAAACCTAAATAGATTTAATATTAGATTTAGACAATACAAAAAAATAAAAATAAAAAATAATAACATCATAACACGTTAAGAGTTATTATGAAAAACAAGATTTTAGTTTTAAATCATATTTAAACTTTAAACTAAATCAAGGATTTAGTTTTATAAGTGGTTTGTGATTGGTTTCAAGTTTTTATTAAAACATTTGCAAGTAATATCAAGATATCAAGCAAACAAGCAACCACACAACCACAAGTATGCAAAGCCTCAAACCGATGAAAAACCTATTCTTGATCTCGTGAGACATCATGAGGACCAAGAAGTCAACTAAGGGTAAGTAAACATAACCACAAAGTGGGCTCCCACTTGCTCCAAGACCATCAAGAGCAAGTAGAACCCAAAATGAACATGAGGCCCAAATCTGCCTAAATATTTCAGTCGACTTCTAGGGCCCAAAACCCATAGAAGGAGTCTTCCCTAGCCTGAGCTCCAGTTGAGACTTTTGAAGGCCTATGAGTTGTGAATTAGCACACCAAATTTGGGCTTCTATATCCTTATAGAACTCCGGGAAATCACATTTTAGTGCAGGTCACTCAGCAGCTCCGAATTTCACAATATGTCTTTAATTCTTTAGCCATTCACATCCAAGCATTGGTTACAAATGATTTATGACTAAAAACATTTAACCTATCATTAACCTACTGTAAAATGCCCAAACAATGGCTATAACCAACATCAAAAACATATTAATGAAGCCGAAACAATGGCAAATCCCCAAAACTGAAATTAAATGCAAATCAACACACAACATGTCACATTTGGTCTAGGTTTTCATCGGCTTTGCATAAGAAACATAATAATACCATAAGATTATGAATATAACAAGGTGTTGGCTAAGTCCATGGCCAAACATGCATGTATTTGCCATGGAAATAAAATTAAACAACAACAAACACTTGTTAGCCAACGAAATCGAAAGAATAATCAACGATTAATTAAACCCCAGATTGGTGCGTGTAACCAATGACCTTAGGACCTTAAAACCACATTTTATAAACCTTGTAATTATCATATATTTACAGAAAACATGGTCATTAGGGCTGTTTAAAACCCGATTCATGGATCGTTCCAAAAAACGCGTTTTAGGTCATTTTACACGTACCCGTAATAAACCCATTTAAGTATGCGTAAACCGTGCCTATGAGATCATTAAAAAACAGATTATAAGACCTCCTAAAAGTCTATAATGCCACGAAAATAATGCCATAGGGGCTGTTTTAATATTGGTTTAACAAATCCCTCAAAAACACTCATATTTAGCCATTTTTACGCATACCGGATAATCATATGACATCATATGATGGCTCATGATACCACTATAGGTGCTTAATATAATTAATAACATGTTAAATATAATCAAAACGCAGCGGAGTAAGCACCTATTGATGGATCCATAGAGTCATATGATTAATCAATAAAATGGAGATAAAAGTATACCTTTGTAGCGTGATCGGTAGAATCGAATGATGACTATCACCAAGAACACGAACCACCTATGAAACCAAGTGATCAATGGAGATCACCTCTATGATGTATCCACACTACACTTCACCGTATACCAAATGGATGCTAGTCCGACAACCCGTAACTCGTCAACAACACTTGAATAATCTTGATTCAAGATTGTTTTATGAATGAATTAAAAAAACATTTTTTTAATCTTTGTTTGTCGTAACTCCATATATAGTAAAGATGGAAGAATCCATTTTAAATAGAAGTTATCATTTCACATGGATAAGCATTTTAAAAATGGTATCAATGCCATCAATTGTAAAACGTAAATCATAACTTCTTATTTTAGGCCGGTAGTAATTTTCTAAATAGGCTTTTAAATAAATTAATATTATCTAATTACTAAGTACTAGCTTAGATAATTAGACGCCCGATATTTATCCCGAGTTACGCAGGTTATGTATATATCGTAAATGCTATATACACGATATATTAAGTGGTACCTCTGTGTATATGTGTGTGACCCCATAGGCTCACATGTGTCTAGCCATATAATTATTAATTATGACACGAGCATACTCCAACAGGATCATCAATGGTACGCCCAAAGAATGGTTGAGCAGAGACCATCTGGATAAAGCCGGATTTGAGCTCAAAGTTGTTGGCTGCAATCGCGGGTATGATAATTTGATCATTGTTGCCATCTACATGTGCTTGCAGAAGTTCAATCATCGGGCGATTGTCCGGTAAAGGTTCATTGTTGTTGTTATTATTGTTGTTGAGAGGTGGATTGTTATTGTTTTGAGGTGGGTTATTGTTGTTGTTTTATACACCGGCCATGTCTAAGTCTTCGAGAGGCTCGGGCTCTTGATAAGACGTTGATCGTGTACGCATGCACCTGCAAAAGAACTAACACAGCAAACAAGAAATATTTTTGGTTTTTATGGTTTTTTTAATTTTTTTTTTTGGATTTTTGAAAATTTTATATTTTTTTAGGGTTTTTGAAAGTTTTTAGGAAAAAGTAACGTTCACGGTGAACGGATCCAAAAATCCAAGTTCTCACAAAAAACTGTTGATCTTAACGAGAAGAGCCGGCAGAGGCGCCATTTGATACATTGATTTTGTATGGGGTTCAGATTAATCTCGGTATCCTCTCAAATTGATCACGGCTCAAAGTGGAATGATTGTTCTTGGTGACAAACAAATTGGTTTGGTTATCTATTCTACTTAAAAGGTAAATGCACTAAATAAAAACAATAAACTAAAAGCGATTAGTTAATAAAAATAACACAATATGAATAATAAAATGTGAATTTAAAGCGAAATAATTAATAAAAATAAAACTAAAAGACGAAATTAACTATCGACTCGAAAATAAAGTTTACTAAATGAAAAAGGAGAGAATAAAACTAAAATGGTACTTTAAAGCTAAACGAGGAAAAACCTAAAGCGGGTACTAAATAAAAGATAAAACTTGAACTTTACGTAAAAATATTAATTTTAAAATTGGAAGAAAAATTCAACTAAAAATACGTAACTTTCAAAAATAAAATCGGAATAACTTTCAGATAAAACTAAACAATTACGGAACAATACTATTAAATAAACAAGCTAGCAGGCTAGCTACTGAAAGCTAGCAAGCTAGCTGCTGAAATTGGCGGGAAAAGAATTAAGCTAGCAAGCTAGCAGGTGAACCTAATACTTTGTTCGGAAGAATCTTGTTCGGAACTTTTCAAAAGTTCCGGTTCGGAACTTTTTGGAATGAAAAATTGGTTCGGAAGTTTTTTTTAAATCCGGTTCGGAACTTTTTTACAAGTTGGTTCGGAAGTTTTAGAAAATTGGTTCGGAAGATTTTAAAGCAAATTGGTCTGGAACTTTAAACAAAAATTGGTTCGGAACTTTCTTAAAATTTGGTTCGGAACTTTTCAAATTAATCTGGGTCGGAACATTTTTAAAATCTGATTCGGAAATTTTGGCAAAATCTGGTTCAGAACTTTTCTTCAAAAATCTGTTCGGAACTTTGGGAAACAAAGAACAGTAGGCAGACAACAAACAGGGTACACGATTTTAAGCCGAAATCCACCAAGTTTTTGACCAAAACTTAACCCAATTTAATCACTAATCATCTACTAACCATAAACAACAAATCCCATCAATAAAAACACAAAACCCAATAACTTTTGAAGATCAAAATCAACCAAATAAGAACTTTAACTTTGAATCAAAGAACAAGATGAACAAGATGAAATGGAAGGATTAAAGTGATAGATTAATGTAAAGTAAACAAAAGGAAAGATTATACACTTACAAAATTAAAGATTTAACAAGAATGAAAAATCACCAACACCTTAATGGTGTTGGCTTTCTACGGAAGAAAAGAAAGAAAACTGGGAATCAAAAACTTGTCAAAAAGTGTGAAGGGGTGGCCTTTATATAGGTCCTCCATTTGGTTGGTGAGTGGGCTTTCTCCATTTCTTCTTGTCTTCTCGTCTTTTCAGAAAAGTTGACGTTTTCGATTCTGATTCGGGATTTGTCATCGATTAAATTCAACTCGTCTTTTAATTTCTTCGTTTAATAGACTTGAGTTTCTTCGACATATGTAAATCTTCCGTCTTTGGTCCTTTTCTTCGATAAATCTTCAAATAGGCCCAGTGACTTCAAATCTTTTGCATCTCTTGGACAATAGACTTCGTCTTGAGTCTTTTTCTTCGATAAATCCCGTGCAATCCCATGTTTTCTCCAATATCCATCCGGTTGGCTCTGAAAACACAATAAACACAAAAACCACGCATAATTCCAAACAAATGATATTAAATACGCGTTTTGGTCTCGTTTTAGCTAGAATTAAGTGGTAAAAGGATGGGTGTTTTCACACCTATCAACGTCCATTCTTGAGGACCGGCCGCACTCTCATTGATGTAGCCGCGGGCGAATTAATCATGAGAGTTGGTGACGATAAAATCGTCTTCAACATGGGTAAACTTTCTAAGCAGCCTTCTGAAAAAGAGAGTGTTAATTTCATTGACGTTCTTGATGAGGCTTGTGAAGAACATTTCAAAGACGCTTGTAAAAGTGGTTCTTCTTCTCTACCCACTGTTGAGAGTGTTTCCTCCATTGCTCCTTCACTAACTCTATTTGGAGAAAGTGATATTCTCTTGAAAGAATTTGAAGCTACTTTGGGAGATGTGGACTTAAAATATGACGATTCTCCCACCAATTGGGATGAAGACATTCGTACCATTGAGAAACTTCTCAATGAGGACCATATTTCTCCACCATCTCCTAAAGACATCTCTATCGATGAACCGAATTTGACTACGCCTTCCATCGAAAATCCTCCGGATTTAGAGCTTAAGAACCTACCATCTCATCTCGAGTACGTTTTCCTTGAAGACAACAAGAAGTCACCCGTCATCATCGCTAAGGACTTAAAAGAGGAAGAAAAATCTCGACTTATCGCCGTGTTGAAGAATCACAAGAAAGCTGTTGCGTGGAAAATCTCCGATATTCGTGGAATTGATCCTCACTTCTGCACACATAAAATTCTCATGGGGGACGACTTTAAACCCACTATTCAAAGCCAACGAAGGGTGAATCCTAAGATCCATGACGTAATCAAAAAAGAGGTTATCAAACTTCTTGATGCGGGAATGATCTACCCTATCTCGGATTCACCATGGGTTAGTCCTGTCCATTGTGTGCCTAAGAAAGGCGGAATCACCGTTGTGCCCAATGAAAACAACGAGTTGATTCCTACTCGTCTCGTTACAGGGTGGAGAGTTTGTATAGACTATCGCAAACTCAATGATGCTACGAGAAAGGATCATTTTCCCCTTCCTTTCATGGACTAAATGCTTGAACGTCTAGCGGGTAATGACTACTACTGCTTTTTAGACGGTTTCTCCGGGTATTTTTAAATTCCCATCGATCCCAAAGACCAAGAGAAAACCACATTCACTTGTCCTTATGGAACATTTGCTTATAAAAGAATGCCTTTCGGCTTATGCAATGGTCCTGGGACATTCCAAAGGTGCATGATGGCTATCTTCCATGACATGGTTGAAGAAACTATGGAAGTCTTCATGGATGATTTCTCGGTCTATAGCGATTCTTTCTCCCATTGCCTTGCCAATTTAGAACGCATGCTTAAGCGGTGCGAAGACACTCGCCTTGTTCTAAATTGGGAAAAATGCCATTTCATGGTAAAAGAAGGCATTCTGCTTGGACATAAAATCTCTAAAGCCGGTCTTGAAGTAGACCGTGCTAAAGTGGATGTCATAGCCAAATTACCTCCACCTTCAACCGTGAAGGGTGTGAGAAGTTTCCCTGGTCATGCGGGCTTCTATCGTCGATTCATCCAAGATTTTTCTAAAATCGCTCGCCCGATGACCCACCTCTTGGAAAAAGATACTCCCTTCATCTTTTCCAAAGAGTGTCTTGAATCCTTCAATCTTCTTAAGGATAAGCTAACTAAGGCACCGGTCTTGGTTACCCCTAATTGGGAGCTACCTTTTGAGTTGATGTGTGATGCTAGCGACTTTGCTATTGGAGCGGTTTTGGGCCAAAGAGTGAACAAACACTTCCAGCCAATCCATTACGCTAGCAAGACTATGACGGGGGCTCAATTGCATTATACCACTACCGAAAAAGAGCTTTTAGCTGTAGTGTATGCTTTTGAAAAGTTCCGCCCCTATCTTGTCCTTTCTACCACCATCGTGTATACCGATCATTCCGTGTTGAAGTACTTGTTGACTAAGCAAGATTCTAAACCAAGACTTCTTCGTTGGGTTTTGCTCCTTCAAGAATTTAAAATCGAAATTCGTGACAAAAAGGGAGCCGAAAACCTAGCCGCGGATCATCTAAGTAGACTTGATGATCCTTATCAAGGGGATCATCCGAATCAAGAGATCAATGACTCTTTTCCCCTTGAGGCCTTAATGTCTATCAACTCAAATCTTGATGACACCCTGTGGTTTGCGGACATTGCAAACTACTTAGCGGGTGGAATTTTCAAGGAAGGGTTAACGTCCCAACAAAAGAAAAAGTTCTTTAAAGATATTGAACATTATTTCTGGGACGACCCTTACCTTTTCAAACAATGTGCTGACCTGATTATTCGTCGATGTGTTGATGGGCCGGAAGCGGTACAAATCCTTGACGCTTGCCACAAAGGACCCACCGGTGGTCACTTTGGTCCCAATTACACCGCGAAGAAAGTATTCGACTCTGGATTCTATTGGCCCACCATTTATCGTGACGCTCACGACATGGTTAAACATTGTGATGCTTGCCAAAGACAAGGCAAGATCACACATAAAGATGAGATGCCTCAAAATTTCATACAAGAATGTGAAATCTTTGATGTATGGGGTATCGACTTTATGAGGCCATTTCCATCATCTAAAGGGAACAAGTACATCCTCGTAGCCGTTGACTACGTTTCTAAATGGGTTGAAGCTAAGGATCTCCCTACGAACGATGCGAGGGTGGTTGTGAACTTTTTGAAACAACTCTTTGCTCGATTTGGTATTCCTCGTGCTATTATCAGTGACCGCGGGACTCATTTTTGCAATGATCAATTTGCTCGAGTCATGGCTAAGTACGGTGTCAATCACCGTCTTTCCACCGCTTATCATCCCCAAACCAATGGTCAAGCCGAGATTTCTAACCTTGGATTGAAGCGAATTCTGGAGGGTACTGTGGGAGAGCATCGTGCCTCGTGGGCCGATAAGTTAGATGATGCTTTGTGGGCTTTCCGTACTGCTTATAAGACCCGATCGGTTGTACACCTTATCGTCTTGTGTACGGGAAAGCATGCCACCTCCCTATCAAGCTGGAACATAAGGCTTATTGGGCCTTGAAGTGGGCTAACTTCGACATCAACAAAGCCGGTGATCTTCGGAAGATTCAACTCAACGAGCTTAATGAATTGAGGAATGAAGCTTACGAGAACTCATTGATCTACAAGGAGAAGACCAAAATCATCCATGATGCAAGGATTAAGAACCGATAGTTCCACGTTGGTGATCAAGTCTTACTTTTTAACTCTCGGTTGAAGATCTTCTCGGGCAAGTTGAAGAGCCGTTGGTCTGGTCCATTCACCGTCGCCAAAGTCTTCCCATATGGCACCATTGAGCTTTCTCAGCCAAATGGGCCCAATTTTAAGGTGAATGGCCAGCGTGTGAAGTTGTACTTTGGTGAGGACATCTCTCATGAGATGATCCCATCCCTCATCACGTTTCCCATGAACTAACTTTGGGTCGAGTCAGGCTCGTGACTCGGTGAACAAAAACAAGCGCTTTTCGGGAGGCAACCCGTTAATCTATCCTTTACCGTTTTCATAATAAGTGTAGGGGGAGCCCCGTATGTGTTTGTTGTCTTGTTTCTTCTTCTGTGCAGGGATTAAAGCTTCAAAGATCCATTCTCGATGACTTTTGACGAACCGTGATCCCGTGTTCCCGTCTTCCCGGTTCTATCCTAAAACTGTCGTGATTCAATATTTCATATCTTATATGTTCACATTGAAGTCACTGTAGTTGTCCTTTCCTTAGCAAGATTTAAACAAAGTGCACAATGTCATAAGTGTAGGGGAGTCTACTCCCACATGCTTAAACATTGAGGACAATGTTTATATCAAGTGTAGGGGGACTTCTATCGAAGTAAGTGGTCTTTTCCATGAATTTGTCCTCATTTTAACCGGAAAATTTGATTTTTCGACATTTTTCAAAAAAATTTTAATCTATTTTGGCCTAGTTGTATAGTTGTATTTTCCATTGTTATGGTTATTTTCTTTCCTTGCTAGAATATATTTTCAAATATAGTGGTTTTAAAATTTTTAAAAGTCGTGAATATTTTGACTCAACCCGAGTTTACTTATCTAAGTTTACTATAGCTAGTATCCTTAACGTGTTTAAGTCAAGTTTTGCTAGGCTTTTATATAGGGAACTTTAAAACGCGAAAGTCTTAACTCTCACGGGTTAAGAACAAGAACTTTTCGCAAGTTCCTATAATTGATCCTAGAGAGTCGTTTATCAAGGGAACTTTATAATGCGGGTTCTAAACTTGAAAAAAGTCTAAGAGTTTACACGATCCTATAAATGACTCGAAAACCCAAAACTTTGATTTAATTGGCTAAGCATCCACGATCTCATTCCTTGAGATTTTAAATTGTGGAGAACGAGAGATGATAGAGTCAATTATAAGTTTGGTATTCTTTTGTGAATTTATGTGAGTTGATTATAAGCCTATTCTCCCATCGCTTGCTAATAAATTTATCTGCAATAAATAAGGTTGTACGATTTGAAAAGTTACTTAGCTTCTAGCACAAGATCGTTTAAAAGTTGCTCGGTATTAATTAGAGTTCATAGCCAAGGCATAACTTATTGAAGCGGGATGCGAAGATTGGCGAGTCCGAAAAGGACCAAACAAGGCGTGAGGGCTACATTTTGTTGCTAAAGATCCAAAAGTGATGTGAAGAATCATTTATCGAAAATGAATATGAAGGATCGAGACACACGACGAAAAGCAAGTACTCCCCAAAAGATCATGGAGAAGTCTATCCGAAAAGACCCTAGCAAGGTATGAGGATAAATAGATCCAAGTCCTAAAAGGAGGCGGATCGTTGTATATCAAAGTCCAAAATAAAGATTGGAGAAAAATGAAGAAGTCGTGGTCCAAGTATGAAGAATCTCTCAAAACTTCAAGTGAAGAAATTCCTATTATGAAGAGAAGACCATAATTTCAAGAACGTCTCTCAAAGATTTGAAGTATGAAGTCGCTGCCAAATATCGGTCCGAGGAAGGTCTCAAATCGTGAAACGAGTTATGCCAAGATATGAACTTTTTGAGGTCCCGAGAAGCAGTTTTAAAAGATTTTGTCCTTTAGCTAACTATTGATTAAATCGTCCCACTTTATTTTCAGCCTAATTAACTATCGAAATAAGTCAAACAATGCATCCTCGTGATCATTTAAGACAAAAATAAAATATAAGAGATACACCTAGGAATAAGGGAGTCTAAGTGAATAAATGGGCCACATGAGTTCGTGTTAGTTTGCTAACTTATAATAACAATGATCTCGTTTTTAAGCTTGGTATGAGGAACGTGAAACTTGAGAATGATGAACATTCATGATTACCAAAAACCCAATGTAAGTCTTTGATTTCTTACTTATTTTGTTCGTTTAAGTTTTCTTAGTGTTTAGTATTTAATAAAGGCCAAGGTGGGTTATCTATGATGAAAAATGTAAATCGTGCTTTGAAATTAGTGCATTGCATGAGGACATTGCAATGGTCAAGTGTAGGGGATTTAATAAGTGTGAAAACACTTATCCTTTTACCACTTATTTCCAATAATAACAAGACCCAAAAAAAGTATTTTATGTCGTAAAAGTCGGAATTATGCGTGGTTTGTGTTTTTATTGTGTTTTAGGACCAAAAGTTGCAAAAGGAAGAAAACATGGGCTATCACGGGCTTTTATCGAAGAAAAAGACTAAAGACGAAGTCAAAAGATCGAGAATGCAAAAAGAACGGAAGTCCAAGGCCAATTCTGAAGATTTATCGAAGAAAAAGTCTAAAGACGGAAGTTTAATGAAGTCGAAGAACTCAAGTCTAATTATAGAAGAAAATTACTAGACAAGTTCAACTTATATCGACAAATCTCAAGACGACGTCGAGAAAGACAAAGATTAAGTCGAGTCGAGAAGAAAGAAATTAGATAGCTTAAGCATGTAGTCTCCTCACCTCCTATAAATACCCTCCTAATATGTCATTAGGAGGGTATTAGGTGTTTTAGTTTTCAATAGGTGTAGTTTAATTTTTAAGTGCTTTTTATTTTTCTCTCTAAATTTTTTTTCAAACTTATTAATCTTCCCATTAATCTTGTAATCTTTTGATATTCATCTTTAATCAATCAAGCTTATTTTCTTAATTCTCATTCTACCTTTCTTAATCTTTTTCTTAATCTTGATAATCATGTAGTTAATCTCATATCTTGATTAAGTGATTGTTGTATTCATGTGATTGATCTTGTAGTTTTGATGTGGTGGATGTTTTGAGCTTATTGTGTTATTAATCTTTTAGTGTTTGGCTTATTTTTGATTTAGTTGTTTGGATAGATTAATAGGATTGCTTATTAGTTTATTTTAAATGTTTTGATTAATTAGTGTTTTTATAGTTTTTAATTTGTGGCTTATTTAGTTCTTCTTAGAACTTATTTGGTTAAAGTTTTGGTTAATTGCTTGTTTGGTTTGTGCTTATTTGTGGCTTATTTCTTAAGTTTTTTCATTACTGTTTATTCGTATCTGTGCTTTAACATTTTCGGAAAAGGGTTTTTTCTCTGAAAACACTCCTTTCTCTGAAAAGTTATTATTCCGAAATAACCATTTCTATGAATTCATGATTTCTATGAAAAGACATTTATTCTGAAAATCCATTTCTCTGAAAACCTTGCTATTCCGAAGATCCTATTTTTCCGAAAAAGCCCCTATTCCGAAATCATCAATTTCTATAAAAACCCAAGTATTCCGAAGATATCCTTTTTTCTGAAAAGACAAGTATTCCGAAAATACATTTTTCTTGAAAATCTCTTTTTTCCGAAGAATCCCTTTTTCCGAAAAGACAGTTTTTCCGAAGATCATCATTTTTCTGAAAACATCATTTTTTCCGAAAAAGCTCATTATTCTGAAGAGTCAATTATTCCGAAATTCCCATTTTTCTGAAAATCTTGTTATTCCGAAGAAACCATTTTTCTGAATTTGTCTTTATTCCGAAGATGTTAGTTTTCCTGAAATTTCAATTATCTTGTTTTAGACTTAGTTAAATTTTTAGTTTTCTGAATTGTTTCTATTTTCTAAACTTTAATTTTTTCCGCCTTTTTACTTAGCATTGTTTTAACTTGTTTTATCTTAGATTAAATTTTCAAGCTTTCAACGACAATTTTACTTTTAGTATAATAGATAACCAAACCCTTTTTACTTTCCACCAAGAACAATTGAGTCGCACTTTCTACCAATAATCAATTCGAAAAGATCGGACGATAATATTTTATCCTTAGCTAAAAGCTAAGTATTACAACTCAGCGCCACATCACACTAACACAACTAACAAAAATACCCCTTCACTCACAACACACCCAACCCCTCTTCATTTGGGTCCACCACTATCTTTTATTTTTCTATTTTTCATTTCACACAAATTAAAATTTATTTCACTCAAATAAAACATTACAAATACGGAAATAAAAATTACAAATACGGATTAAAAAAATTACGACACGAAAAAAAATACGATACGAAAAAAATACGAAAATTAAAAAACACAACAATTAAAATAAACTACTCCGGTTGAGGGTATCGAGCCATGATTTGCTCTTTTTTTCGACGTACGAACGATCTCTTCGGTTCCAACATTGTCTCGTAATCAAGTGCGAGAAACTGGAAGTCGGTCAACTCGATCTGCCTGTCTGCTAGTGTCTGTTGCTTGATAAATTTTTGATGCATTGCATTTGACAGTACTGCCTTCGATGACCCCGACGATCCTCCGGTGCCCTCACTTGACTCAGATCTTGACTTCTTGGAGGGTCGAGATTTTCCCTATGGTCGAGGACGTTCATCAGGACCGAATATTTCGGTGTGATCATCCGCATGGACAGCTTTTGCACCTGCAAATTCGGGTGTTCTTTGAGGATCTTCCACGCGTGATTGTAAACAAATCTTTTTCCATTAAAGGCTGCTAAAAATTCATCTTTTGCAGCTTCGTAAACATCCTCATCATTCATCCCACCTCTACGGTCTACTCCTGCGTACATCGCTTGAAACTTTTGGCAATCCGGATGCATCCGACCCCATTTCCCGGTAATCATGTTTTTTGTACGGTGCATACCGGTTGTTTGACTGTTGAAATCTCGAACAATATTATTCCAGAAACAATCCTCATTTTGGTCGCTCCCAATATCGACATTTTCAGAAACAACAAACCAACATCTGGCTAGTAATTCTTCTTCTTCTTTACTCCAACGTACCGGTGCCTGAGTCGGAGCTTCAACAAATTCGATGTCATCCTCATCGGCATCTAAATCAACAGCTTGTGATCTTTTTGCTTTGGTTTTTTTGGTTTTGCCTTTTTTGGTTGGTGTTCGTGAGGCCGGAACTTTGAATTGTGTTTCGGGAACATTTTGTTGGCTCTGAAACTGGCTTTGAAACTATGCTTGTTGAAAGTAGTACTGTTGTTGGTGGTAAATTTGTTCGGGGGTCATTTGAGGGAAATAGTTTGGAGGAATATGAGGGTACGAGAATTGGGAGCCGGATGGAAATTGAGACCCGGATGGAAGTTGAGAGCCGGATGAAAATTGAGAGCCGGATGGAAATTGAGACCCGGATGGAAATTGAGAGCCGGATGGAAATTGAGAGCCGGAATGAAATTGTGTGGTGCCGGATTGAAATTGTGGGGTGCCGGATTGAAATTGTGCGAAGCCGGGAGACGTTGATACGGAGGTTTGTGAGTTTGGTGTAGACGGGTTTGACGATGGTGTTGAAGGGTTGCTAGTGTTGAGAAGCTCGGTGAAGTTGAGTTGTGGGTATTGATCATTAGGTAAGTTAGACATTTTTTTGTTAGTGATTTAAAGAAATTTTAGAAGAAATTGTGTGTTAAAATGGGGAAGAAGATGTGATATAGTACATATTAGTTGGATAAAAAAAAATATTAAATTTAAATATTACCGTTACAAAATGTAACGGCTAGTTTTTTAGCCTTTCTCTCGTTGTCAACATTTCGCATATACGAAATCCTCTCGGCGAATAGAGGGTCGGTGTGACGAAGAGGCACGACGAGCTAGCCACGTAGGCACGACGAGCCTGGCTCGTTGTGTTACCTCTCTTACAATTTTAATGCAAATGACATATTTAAAACTTAATTTAGAAGTAATCAACCAAACGTGAATCTAGAAGTTGAAATCTCAACCAAAAATATACAATTCAAAATTCAACAAAACACGGCGTGGCACATTTGTAAATTCCCTACACCCACCCCTTTCCACACCATTACCCCTTTCCCTCACCTACAAACAAACCCCCCTCTCCACCTCTTCAACACTTTCTCTCTCACACACACACTTGAAAAAACCATGGGGCAACAACAATTGATCTACAGCTTCGTAGCACGTGGCACCGTAATCCTAACGGAATACACCGAATTCAGCGGTAACTTCACTTCAATCGCTGCTCAGTGCCTCCAGAAGCTTCCTGCTACTAATAACAAGTTCACCTACAACTGTGATGCCCACACTTTTAATTATCTCGTTGAGGATGGATTCAGTATGTTCGATCTCATCTCATTTTACTTTTCTTATAACTGATTCTAGTTTATTTGATTCGATCTGATTTTTTTATATAATTTTCTATTCGATTTGAATGTTTTAGCTTATTTGATGTGGTTTATGATTGTGAAATGTGTAGATTAGGTTATATTTATGACTTATTCTGTTATTTTTGTAACTGATTCTAGCTTATTTCGTATCGATCTGTTGCGGTTTTTAAGTTTTTGTTCGATTTGAATGTTTTTAGGTTTAGCTAATACTGTGTTATTTGTATAACTATTTTTTGTTTATTTTGATTCGATCTGAATGTTTTAGGTTTCAACGAATCTGTTATCGTGTAGATTAGGTTATATTTGTAACTGATTCTGTTAGTTTTAACTAGTTCGGCCAGTTTTAGCTGATTTTACTCGATCTGATTGTTTTTGTAGTTTATGATTATTAAATGTTATTCGATACCGTATTAGTTAGCATAAGATAGGTTATATCTGTTATATTTAACTAGTTTTGTTTCTAAATACTCGATCTGATTATTTTTGTGGTTTTTGATTGTTAAATGTTCTTCGATTCGCGTGATATAAGCTTGTTAGCATAAGATAGATTATATCTGTTATATTTGACTAGTTTTGTTTCTAAATACTCGATCTGATTGTTTTTGTGGTTTTTGATTGATAAATGATGTTCGATATGAAGGTTTTAGGTTTCACTGTTTGGGTACATTTAATAAAATAATGTTAGGTTATATAGATGAGAATATGTATATTCTGACCCTAAAATATTGCTCGATTTAAAAATATGATATTATTTTTGAATTGAAAAAACACGCATTCTCATTTAGCGTGATTTCGGCTAAGATGATGAGGATTTGTGGTATATGATTGTGAAATGTTGATTGATTTGAATGTTTGAGTGATTTTAGATTGTACGACACCAGAAGTAGGTTTTTAATGTGGATCGATTTGATTTTTTTGTGAAATGTAATTCGATTTGAATGTTTATTGTGAAGTGGGTGATATTGATGAGGATTTGTGGTTTACGATTGTGAGATGTTAAGCAATTTAAATGTTAAGGTTTAATTAAATCTGTTATTGTGTAGATATGAGTGATTTGTTGTAGTTTAGTTGTTTAGTTATGTTGATGAGGTTTTGTGATTTGGCGAAATGAAGATCGATTTGAACGAGTTATCTAGATTATGTGACAGTTTGATATATAATTGTTAAACGTTATAATCGATTTGAATGTTTTAGGCCTTGTTGAATCTGTTAATTGTGTAGATATAAGCTCTTTGTTGTGGTTTAGGTTATGTTGACCAGAAATGACTATTTATTATAGTGAAATGTCAATCGATTTGAATGTTTCAGGTGTTATAAATCATTTTGTGGCTCTTGGAGTCACTTGTCGTTATTGTGATTTGTGAAATGTTATATCGATTATAAAGGTTTTGATTTAAATTATGCTAGAGTTAGGCATTAGCATTTGGTTGTGTGATTTATGCATGCTTTGTTTGAATGCGCGGATTGTCGCTGTTTATAAATGATTTAGGTTATTGCATCGTAGATTTAGGTGCACGTTGATAAGCCGATTTGATGAATTTGTGGATGTGGTGGCTATGCATCTGTTTAGTTGTGTTATGGCTGTGATAGTGAGATGTTGATAAATAATATTTTGTCTTGTTATGTCACTATCGATTGTGATATAATTTATATGATAGTGTTGGTTTTTGTATGTATTACTTTGGTTTATGCTAGACCTGTTTGACTATGCTTATATCGTCTCCATGTGTTTGCTCATAAGATTTATGCGTTTGCATTGTAGGTATATTCCTTGATGAATTTGCTGTCTTTTGTTATGTATCCATGCAGTTATCATAATTTTTCGATTATGAAATGTGAATAGATATGAATATTCTTTTTGTCCTATTGTATAACTATTGTTGGAGATTTAATTTATTTAACGTATGTGATACTGGATTTTAGCATGTCTTAATTTGTTTTGTGTTCTACTACTTTGGCGCACATTGTTTTTAAAGTTTGTGTGCTTGTTTATAAGTGATTTATGTGATTAAATAATAGATTTACTCGACTGTTGCTAGTTTGATTTGCTGTTCGTTGATAAATTGATGTGTTTTGACTTTGTATTTATTAGAATTTTTATTTGTGTATTTGGACCATAGTACCTAGGGCCTAAAATTATTTCAGATTGCAATTAATGATATAAAATGTGAATGTAAATTAGTTTGAATTTCCAGGCTAAATACTTGTGGTCAAGGGCACCTATAACTCAACCATTTTTTGCTTATGGTGTTTTCTGCTGTTTAAAGCATTTGCTTATTATATATGTTTTAATTCATGATATATCTGGTGCAGTCTCTGTACAATCATGATGTTTAGTTTGCTATTGAAAGTAACCAAGTGAAAGTAACCAGTTTAATTCCAGTGCTTTCAATCTCTCGAGCTTCTTATTGTTTTGGGATTTTGCATTGATTACGTCTATGGTTTTAAATCTTCTCATTTTGCGTTGATTTGACTACTGCTTGAAGAAAAATGTTACACTTATTGCGTCAATGCTTTTTAGTGTTATTTTTATTAAAATTAAAGGTTAAACTTGATCCACATAGAGCAACCTGGTAGTGTTTTTAGGAAACTCAATGCACCGTGTTTCACAATTGTTAGATGGCTAAACCTTACTTCATTAGCACAGTTACTTGTTCAACTATGTCAGAAATATCTCGTTTATTCTACTCTCGATATGCCATGCGCAAAAATGAATAAGCTATGTTAATAGCACAAACCGTATATCTTTGTTTTGCATAGGAGTGAGTGTATATATACCAGTTAGTAGAGTTGCTAGCGGATAGGGCCATAGGCTGCTGAGATATATTAAGTTTTAGGCTATGCTCACTTTGATGTTTGGAAACCCAGTCCATGGTTATGCATATAGCTAAGAGGTTATTCTTACTTGGCAGTACATGGATATGTGTTATCAACTTGTATCTTGAGCTCTTTTCTATTTGTACTTTATGTGATTTGTTCGTTCAAATTTTTTGACCCAGGTGGACTAACTCTGTCTTTGACTTTGAATTATGTAGCATACTGTGTTGTGGCCGTTGAGTCTGTTGGTAGACAGGTTCCAATGGCTTTTCTTGAGAGAGTCAAGGAGGACTTCACTAAGAAATATGGAGGGGGGAAAGCTGCAACAGCTGTTGCTAATAGCCTGAGCAAAGAATTTGGGTAATCTCATAGTCTGTTGCGCTTCTCCATTTTTACAACCTTTATGGTCATAACTCTTTAACCATACTTTTATACCAGTCCCAAGCTGAAGGAGCAGATGCAGTACTGTGTGGACCATCCAGAAGAGATCAGCAAGCTTGCTAAGGTGAAAGCTCAGGTTTCAGAAGTTAAGGGTGTGATGATGGAAAATATTGAGAAGGTAAAACTTTAATCTATGCTAATGAATACCTTTTGCGTTATACATTGTATGGTCCAGGACATGATTTGAATTTTTATGTTGGTTATATAATCTTGTTTTCTGAATCTGTAGGTCCTTGACCGTGGAGAGAAGATCGAGCTTCTGGTTGACAAAACAGAGAACCTTCGATCTCAGGTCTGTGAATTTATGGGTGTTTTATCCTCTTGACATCATGTTTTATGGGTGTACGACTTGAAATTTAACACCCTCAGCCGCAACAAGACTTGAAATTAAACACCCTCAGCCTATTAATTAAGCAACAAATGCCGCCCAGAAAGTTGCTAAGAGTTATTTGATGATTGCAGGCACAAGATTTTAGGACACAGGGCACACAAATAAGGAGGAAGATGTGGTTGCAGAACATGAAGATAAAGTTGATAGTTCTCGGTATCATCATTGCATTGATTCTCATTATAGTTCTATCAGCTTGTGGTGGTTTCAACTGTGGCAAGTAAGAGGCGTATTCGCTTCAGGGATTTAGGATGGTAAAAATCTGTTACTCATGGAAAAAGTTATCAAGGTTTCGTGGTCCGGTGTTTATTTTGTTTGCCGATGATTTTCTTTTGTTAGTTTCTTTTTGGGGTGGACGCGAGCCTATCTTTTGTGATGAAAAAGCTTTATATTGTGATATAGTGGTTGTATAGCTTGTACATTAAGCACCATTGACATCGAAATTTTACTAGGAAAACAATTTGATTGCTGTTTTGCGTTTTTATCAATAGCGATGTTTGCACTTCTTTTATCTGATCTGTTGTATGAAACAAACATATGGAATAAGGGGTGGGCCAAAATGGTTTGGTTTTTAGCAGAACGGGCCTTGTTTTGAACGCAGAACTGAGCTTGTTACCTGGTTTCTGTTTGTGGTGTTTGCATCGTTGTTTACTTTGCAAGAGACTACTTAGATGTGGTGCAAAGTTTAATGATGAGGATTTGGAGTCGTAATCTTTGGTACAACCAATCATGCATTTTAAATTTGAGATATTTAGGTCTGTAAACCTATAAATGTCAAGTCACTTACGGAACCACGATACATTGTTATCCTCTAGATGTAATAAGAATCCGTGTATTTGATATCGTCTACTGATTAGATCAAACTGAATGATGTAGAGGCATTCACCTTCATTTTCCCTTCATAAATTGACGTGTATTTCTATGGTTTTAATGTTAGACTAGAGACATGGTTCATAGTCAAACGTCATGTAGAATAGTCACCCTTCACAAAATTCAAAAGTCAACAATAAAATGATTAAATTCAACATAACAACCATCACGTAGTAATAATTTAATGAACTAATGTCAACTTAGAGCAAACGGTGTCATGGCGAGGGGCCTTCGCCGGTCTGAGGTGGTACCTTCGCCGGTGCTCGCCGTGACACCGTCACCCTCTTCGCCGCTCCCTATTCGCCAAAGTTCAACGAGCTGAAAAGGAGAAAAAGTGGGCCCCACTTAAGTTTAAACCGTTTCACAACGGTTAGAATTTTAAATTTTTTTTTTAAATTTATTTATTTTTCTATATATACACACACTACATTCACAAATTTACACCTACAATCACAAAAAAAATGTCAAACTTCCCAAATGATTACCTCTCATACTCGCAACTTCTTAGCCAAAGCACGGATCCGAATCAATCGTCGTCCTCTTCTCCGGCGACGCAGTCCGGCCAAGGCTCCGGTCAATTCGCAACCCTCCCACCATTTTCGCATCAATACTTTCCAAACTTGTCACCCCACAAATCTATTATAATCAACTACTAACTTTGCAACAATCTCAATTTAATCCATCTCAGTTTAATCAATCGCAGTTTAATCCTAATCCATCTCAAAGTCAACAAGTCCCTGAAACACAATTCAAAATACCAGCACCGCAACCTCCACCACAAAAAAAAGTAGTAGTTCGTAAAGGAAAATGGGGGTAAAAAAATCTATCGCGGTTGATTTGTCCGCAGCCGAAGACGACATCGAGACGAAGCCGATGTTGTGGTGGAGTCGACACCCCAACGGTGGACACCTGCTGAGGAGGTCATACTGGCCGAGTGTTGGGTCGGCGTTTCAGAAGACAAAGATCGCGGGACTGATCAAACTGAAGAGTATTTTTGGAACACGATTTATGACGATTTCAATGGTCGTAACGCAAATCGTCGTACCAAGAATATGTTGACCGAGAAATGGTCAAGGATGCACCCCGATGTTCAAAAGTTTCACGCTATCTTCAAAGGTCTTAACAAGAAAAGCGGTCAAAACGAAGATGACGTGATTCATGCTGTAAAACTTGAATTTGCGGTTTGTAACAGGGGGAGAAAATTTACGCTTGACCATGTGTGGAGGGTGCTTAAAAACTACTCAAAATGGGACGCACCCGAGGGTCTTGACGAAAATGATCATACCTCCGTATTCGGTCCAGATCCTCGAGCTCGACCAGCCGGCAAACAGAGACCCGCCAAGAAGACCCGATCAGAAACAACTGGCAGCAGCACGGGTAGTGGTTCGAACACTTCGAAGGGAGAAATAAACGAGGCTTTACTCCTCAAAATACATGCCGGTAGAGACATGTACCACTCGAGGAAAGCTACAGCCGAAGCCGAGAAAGCTAAAGCCGATGCCGAGAAAGCTAAAGCCGATGCTGAATTGGAGTTCAAAGAGATGGAGTTTCTCTCGATCAGAACCGACAATTTGCCTGAACCGAACAAGTCGATTATCGAAAGAAAACAGGCAAAAATCGCGGCGAAATATGCAGTCGATGATTAGGATGTTTTTTCCGTATTGTATTTTTTCGTATTTTTTTTAAGTATTTGTATTTTTATTTGAAATATTTTTAATTTTTAATTTTATGAAATAAATTTTTATTTTGTGTGAAAAATGAAAAAAATAATAAAATGGTGAGTGGTGGGACCCAAGTGAAAAGGAGAGAGACTAGTTGTGAGTGAGGGAGTGTTTTGTTGGTTTTTTGTTTTGGTTAGTTAAGATGATGTGACGCTGAGGTGGCACAAGTGAAAAAGTATTACCTTTTCGTGACACATTTTGCTCTTAGGGAGCGTTTGGTTCGTAAAATGTAAAACCATGTGTTTAAAACAAAGGCTCATTTGGAATCTGGAAAGATATGAAAAACTGAGATTTGGATTACATTTCTTGTTTGGTTCACAAAATTGTACATAATAAATCTATAGTATAAACAATAGTAAATGACTAAATTAACTTTCTTCTACCAGCACAAAAAACAGATTCATAAAACCTTAACTTACCTCAAAGTACCTAAACATGAGACCAGTTAATCTTCAGAACTTGTTTTTGCAACAAAAGAAACATATTATGCCTCCATCTATTTAACGAAAAAAAAGATATGCGCGTATAAATGAAATTGAAATAAGTAGTATGATACTATAATCAAAGATTGATGCAGTCAAGTTTATTTGGGGATATAATTCACAAGCAATTAAACAAGACATTAATGAAAACTTGATGGTTGAATTTATGTTAGAAAAAAGGGGCTGCGAGATAAAGAAGAAAGATAGGGCATTAGGTTATTATATGAGGGGTAATTTTGTCTCATATGAAAAAAGTAAAGCCCGTGTTTTAATGTTACTTACAAAAAGATAGTTTGAAAAAACGTCACTTTTGATGGGACCAGATATAACAATCCACTTTTTTTTTTCTACCAAACAAAGGTTTTTGCTACATTTGATAATTAAAGACAACAAAAACCATTGAATGTTGACAAACCAAACAGCCCCCCTGGTTGGTGGTTGTTACCACTTTGATATACGTTGAAGCATATCATCTAGAGGTGGTAAAATGGTTGGGTTGGGTTGGATTGGGTCATGGGTCTTAGATGGGTTTGAGTTTAGATGGGTATGGGTTTAGATGGGTCTTTTAAGAGGTTGGGTTTAGATGAGTTGGGTCTAGATGGGTTTGGGTTTATACGGGTTTGGGTGTAAATGGGTCTTTAGGAAAAGTATGAGTTTTTTTGGGTTTTTTTTGGGTTTAAATGGGTTTTTGGGTTTTTTTGGTTTTAAATGGGTTTTTAGGAGGTTAGCCTTTTACTTTTGGACGTTTGGTTAATAACTTTACGTTTTTCTCAGTAAATTTATATTTTCGTCAGAAATTTTACGTTTTCGTCAGTAAATTTACGTTTTCGTCAAAAAATTTAAGTTTTCCTCCGTATTTTTACGTTTTTGTCAGAAATTTTACGTTTTCATCAAAAAATTTCACGTGTTCGTCAGAAGTTTTACGTTTTCATCAGAAATTTTACGTTTTCGTCAGAAATTTTACGTTTTCGTTAGAAACTTTATGTTTTCGTCAGAAATTTTACGTTTTCGTCAGAAATTTTACGTTTTCGTCAGGAATTTTACGTTTTCGTCAGGAATTTTACATTTTCGTCAGAAATTTTACGTTTTCGTCAGAAATTTTACGTTTTCATCAGAAAAATTTACGTGTTCGTCAGAAGTTTTACGTTTTCATCAGAAATTTTACGTTTTCATCAGAAATTTTACGATTTCCTCAGAAATTTTACGATTTCGTCAAAAACTTTACGTTTTCGCCAGAAATTTTACGTTTTCGTCAGAAATTTTACATTTTCATCAAAAAAATTACGTTTTCGTCAGAAGTTTTACGTTTTCATCAGAAATTTTACGTTTTCGTCAGTAAACTTACGTTTTCCTCACAAATTTTGCGTTTTTTTCAAAAATTTTACGTTTTCGTCATGAATTTTACGCTTTCATCAGAAATTTTACGTTTTCGTCAAAAAAATTACGTTTTCGTCAGAAGTTTTACGTTTTCATCAGAAATTTTACGATTTCGTCAGAAATTTTACGTTTTCGTCAGTAAACTTTACGTTTTCGTCCGAAATTTTACGTTTTCGTCATGAATTTTACCTTTTCGTCAGAAATTTTACGTTTTCGTCTTCGTCAGAAATTTTACATTTTCATCAAAAGAATTACGTTTTCGTCAGAAGTTTTACGTTTTCATCAGAAATTTTAAGTTTTCGTCAGCAATTTTACGTTTTCGTCAGAAATTTTAAGTTTTCGTCAGAAATTTTACGATTTCGTCAAGAATTTTACGTTTTCATCAAAAATTTACGTTTTCGTCAAAAAATTTACTTTTTGTCAGAAGTTTTACGTTTTCTTCAGAAATTTTACGTTTTCGTCAGAAATTTTACGTTTTCGCCAGTAAATTTACGTTTTCGTCAGTAAGTTTACGTTTTAGTCAGAAATTTTACGTTTTCGTCAGTAAATTTACGTTTTCGTCAGTAAATTTACGTAAAATTTCTGACAAAAACGTAAATTTACTGACGAAAACGTAAATTTTGCTGATGAAAACGTAAAATTTCTAAAGAAAACGTAAAATTTCTGACGAAAACATAAAATTACTGAGGAAAACGTAAAATTTATGACGAAAACGTAAAATTTACTAACGAAATCGTAGAATTTCAGGCGAAAACGTAAAATTCTGACGAAAACGTAAAATTTCTGACGAAAACGTAAATTTACCGACGAAATCGTAGAATTTCAGGCGAAAAAGTAAAATTTCTGACGAAAACGTAAAATTTCTGACGAAAACCTAAATTTACTGACGAAAACGTAAAATTTTGAAGAAAACGTAAAATTTCTGACGAAAACGTAAATTTACTGACGAAAACGTAAAGTTTCTGACGAAAACGTAAAATTTACCGACAAAATCGTAGATTTTCTGACGAAAACATAAAATTCTGACGAAATCGTAAAATTTCTGATGAAAATGTAAAATTTCTGACAAAAACGTAAATTTACTGACGAAAACGTAAAATTTCTGACGAAAACGTAAAGTTTACTGACAAAATCGTAGAATTTCTGACGAAAACGTAAAATTCTGACGAAATCGTAAAATTTCTGATGAATATGTAAAATTTCTGACAAAAACGTAAATTTACTGACGAAAACGTAAAATTTCTGACCAAAACGTAAAATTTCTGACGAAAACTTAAATTTACTGACGAAAACGTAAATTTACTGATGAAAACGTAAAATATCTGAAGAAAACATAAAATTTCTGACGAAAACGTAAAATCCCTTACGAAAACGTAAATTTACTTACGAAAACGTAAATTTCTGAAGAAAACGTAAAATTTCTGACAAAAACGTAAAAATACTGTGAAGACGTAAACAAATAACAAAGTGTGTGAAATTTTGACAAGCTTGTGAAAAAAAATGGAAAAAAAAAACATTTTTGATATTACTATACCTATTCGGTGACCCATCTTGACCCATTAGTAATATAAAGGAAGACCCATCTATACCCATGTGACATATGAGGAGACCCAAGTAGACCCATCTAAGATTTTAAGAAGGAGCTTGTTTGACCCATCTAGACCCATCTAAGATTTTAAAGGAAACCCAACTAGACCCCTTTTTTTTTTTCTAATTTAACCAAATTGACCCAAAAATTAACCATGGGTCAAAAATTGCCACCTCTAATATCATCAATTGTTTTTATATAGTAACACATGAAAATATGTTCATTTCGTGCAATTTATAATCCTTGGTATTGTTTAGATATTTCACCACATAAATACTACTTTTTAGGTATCATATGTCTGTTATGTTGAAGAAGAAGTAATTCAGAATCAAAAATGTTAATTCTTCCTTCATAAAATTCCTACAAATTCTTCTATTCACAGGCTAGAACTGACGGTTTAGATCTGGAGATATAATGAGTAGAAAAAATTGTATATTATGTGTAGGAGGATATGTAAGATGATTTTGTAAGACGATTTAACATTGCTCATCCAGAATTGGTCATTCATTTCATAAACTGTATAAAACAATTTAAGGTGCCGTTTGGTTAAAAATTTTAAAATTTTAGAATTCTAAATTCTAGTAAATTTAAATTCTTGAGAATTCAAAATTTCGAAATTTAAAATTTAAAATGTTTACGCATGTTTAGTTGACAAAAACTTATAATATTTTGAAATCTTGGTTTTGGGTCAACCCAATTAACACGAATAAATATTATATAACAATGTTTATAGAAAATATATATAAGGATTTTATAAAAAAACTTTATAAAATTTTATAAATTTTTTATATAAATTTAAAAAATTTATATAAATTTTATAAATTTTTTTATAAAAACTTTATGTAAATTTTATAAACGAAATTATATAAAGTTTATAAAAAAATTATATAAATTTTATAAAAGATTAATATAAACTTTATAAAAAGTTTATATTAGTCTAGCACATATAATCCAATATTACTCCGTACTTTATTATGGTTATTTTGGTCTCCATTTGATCCCATATTCTTCAGTAAACTAAACACCACTAGAAAAGAAATACGTAGTTCATCTGTTCACTTTTTCTGGTAATACCTCCGGACTTGGTGGCAAAAAAGAAAAAAGAGTAAATAGTGTTATTTCTAGTACCCCGAGGAAGAATGGCGTCGGAAAATTTTGCATTGTTTCGCCCTTGCACAGTATGCATATCATTTATGATTTTGTGGTGTGCAGTGTGCACATCACTTTATTGTGGCGCGCGTATCACCTCCAAAAATGAAATTGAAACGGCGTTAACGTTAGAATGGATTATGACTTACGAGGTTGGTTCATATTTCCTACATCATCGTCTTTTTGTGATGATTTCTGGTTAGAATTGGTTTGTCAATGGTTGTTTCAAACTTTCAATCAAGTTTTGTGTTCAAAGAATATGTTGGTAGCGACGTCAAGGTTAAAGTTTCATGTTCGAGATTATTAACCCCAGACGTTCAAGGTTTAGGCTTTCAATCTGAAGGGTGTACGTACCAAAGTTTAAGTTCAAATTTTAGGTCTTAAGTTATAAGAGATATTTGGGCAGTGACAGATTCGGAGGACAGTTTCCGAACTAAAGCCTTAAACTAATTTAACTACATAGAAACTAGGATGTCTTAACATTTTCTAATTCTCTGTTCACATCATAAGTATATAATATAGCAGTCAAACAAAGATAGGTATGTTATGGGAGGGAAATCTTGGAATTTAAAATCGAAGGGAGATGTAAATGGCCATAAACACAATGATGCGGATCATACTCCACAGCTAAACACAAGCCTTATAAGGGTTAAAGATAATTGCATTGTTAATAACCACATCATCAATGAAGTGAAATATAGGGCAAACTTGTTATCTATAAACATGAGCCAAGCCCAACTACAATCTACACAACCTCACTACCAAGAATCCGATGTATAGGAATCGTTGAACAAAACCCGATGACTTTATGAAACCTATTAACCGGTTCAGGCAAATCAGGAACCCTCCTCCATCTATATTCGCCCGACTCAGGCCTAATTTCACAAGCACAAGTTGGATAATTCCTCCTATGTTCTTCATTAAACACAAAGATAAAATTCCCATATCCCACACATTTCAAACTAGCAAACTGATCATCACCATCACTATCAAACAAACAATTAAGAAACTCACTAGGCATAACCGCAACTACACTAAACTCCATCGTCAACTCATCAACCTTCCACAAATTAAACCGATGCCCACGCACATCATTACACAAACCGGCCAGCATCAATTCACGCCCACAAGATATCAAACACGACATCACCACACCCGGAGGCCTAAGCGTCCGCACATCACTCCATACCCGTTTCTCCAAATCAAACGACGAAACAAACCCCGAATATATCCCAAACACATAAAACCTCTCCTTAAACAAACCCGAACATAACGACTGCGACGAATTCCCAGACCGAAAATCCGCAGGCAAAGGCGGACAAATCTCCCACGAATTCACCCTGCCATCATAAATCTCACCCCCTAAATTATCCTCCATATCAACTAAACCTCCTATAAACCTAACACCACCTACAACAATTATTCTCAACTCAAACCCATTTTTCAAAACTCCAATTAACGGATTAAACCTGGAGAATTTCAAAGGGGTTGTTTCATACCACAAGGGTTTCAAAATTGGGGAAAAACTAAAATGAACACCAACAGTATTAAAAAACAACCCTTTGTCACCACTAATAGACGATTCAGCCAAAAGGGTATCTGGAAAACATGTTTTTGGGACACAAATCCATTCATTTGACAACGGGTCATATGCAAATGACTGGTTTTTTTTGTAAGAAATATTGTTGCAGCCGTGTAAAAAGAACCATGGGGTGGTTTGTGCTGAAGGGTGGAAAGTGGGGCTGCTGGTGATTGAACGGAACTGCTTGCAGACTGTGGAGCAACGGATGAGGGATTTTAAGGGGAGGTGTGTAAAGATTGTTTGGGTTAAGTCTGGTGTTATGTAGTTGAAGTAGTTTATTTGTGACTGTGTATTTTCTTCTTCTACTCCCATTTTTATGGATTGATTGATGGATGGATGTCTTTGTGTGATATTTTGGGGGGGTTTTAATGCTAGTGAGATGGGGTTTTGATGATTTTGGATTTTTGGTCCACTTTTTGTAGCCATATGTTTGGTTCTATTGAGTGGCTTTTATTCCATGTTGAGATAAGAAACAGTGGATCATGTTAATTTTAAGATTGAGGTAATTTGATTGTGTTTTTTTTTTTCTTTAAACTTTGAGTTTTCGATTCGATATCGTGAGCTGATAAATTCTAGTGCAATTATTTTTTCAGATAGCCAAAGTCATCGCAGTTGAACCTAGGGGTGAGCATGGTGCGGTGCGGTGCGGATTTTGGCAAAAATGAAACCGCATCCGCAATTGCGGTTTTTTCAAAAGTGAGAATCCGCACCGCGCGGTTTTTTGCGGTTTCGGTTTTGCGGATTTTTGCGGTTTTTTTGGGTTTTGCGGATGTTAACCGCGCCGCACCAGTGCTTATGATTTATATACTTAATGCGGATTTTTGCGGTTTTTGATTCATGATGTACGTATTTTCGGTTATAACAATGCATATATTTAATGTAAACACACAAATTATTTAGAATATTAATGATATTGCGCACTAAAACTCCTATAACACACGTTAAATAATCGATATGGCGTTTTTTGGTTTTATATAATTACTATGCGGTGCGGTGCGGATTTTGTGGTGCGGTTTTAAGGGTAAAACCGCAACCGCACCGCATTTGTGGTTTTTCTTTTTCTTAAAACCGATCCACCGGTTTTTGTTGTGGTGCGGTTATTGTGGTGCGGTTTCTTGCGGTTTTTGCGGTTTTGCGGTTTGCGGTGCGGTTTGTGCTCACTCCTAGTTGAACCTATGCGGCCACCTCTAAATGTACACACGTAATGAGGTTTGAACTTTTTACTTTTTTGTTTGAGAGACAAGTACTTTGCCACTAGACCATTTGATAGTGATCATTTGATAGTGTTCTTTTCTTTATGTATTTTTCGCGAAGATATTAGTAGCCGCAAACAGTAGGAGTAACTTATACGAATAGCATGAAGGAGTCGCTGTTTTTTTCATAAAACATTTGGTAACATAATTGTATAGTTATAATGAGCAAGTGCAAACGTTTGTGTATAGTTATAATAAGTAAATGAAAATGCTAATTGGTCGTAAATGTTATTAGAAGTATCAATTTGATTTGGAGTGTTTGGAAAAAGTAGGAATGCTAGATGCATGTTCCAAAGCGCTTATCGCTAGGTGCTACAAAACGCATGCTACCAAATGTTTGGTGGGGAGCGGTGTGGAGATTTCTGAGGCAATGAGCGATGAGCAACGAGTATTTTGATTTTTAGTGGTCCTTTAGCAAAGGAGCGGTGATTAATTGTGGCTAATTTTTTAAGAAGGCTAATTTTCCGATGCTTCTTAAGAAGCATTTAGTTATAGCTATTTTTCGCGGCTGTTGATCACAGGTATATGTCACTCCCTATTACTGCACAATGCTATTGCTAGTTTTGACAAACACGTCCCATGGATCGGTGTCAGTGAAGTTTGGGGGTTGTAATGGTGAGTGGATAGAATGGTGGTTGAGAAACGTGGGAAAGTTTTAACTATACCATCTTTACTTTTTGTATTATGTACTGTAGTTCATTTTATCGAGTGGCTTTTGGTTCATGGGAGTTTTCTTTTTGTTTTCCTTTCTATCATTTGTTTTACATGTTACCAGTTACCCGGATTGATTAGAGTACAAGGTATCGTCATAGTAGTGATCATATCAAAATTATTGTCACATTAGCAATTTAGCATTACAACACACTCACATAAGTGCAGACATATGCACGATGTGGTTTGAATTAGGGGCGGATCTTAACAGGACCTTTGAACCACTTTGTAAAACCACTCCAAAAACTACACTCAAAATGAGGTGTCATTACATTAGTGTGCTTGAACCACTTTTGGGAAGTACATGCTCGAATCATTTACTCTAAGAGTCAGAGGGGTCTCAGATGGGTGTGCAATAGGTGCCACCTTACAGGGCCTCCACTTAAAAACGGCCGCATTTTTAGTAATTTCTCACATATAATATTAAACATGTACGAGACATATAATTCAAATTTTTAAGCGTTGTCTCTTTAGTTAACAATGTCATAGGGCCTCTTTGTTGTTCTCGCTTAGGGCCACCGGAAACCACGAGACGACCTTGCTAAGAGTGTAACACTTGAGATGATGCAAAAAAACCACGAAATGATTCATCTGTGATGCGTGTGTGATTTGGTAAAAAATGGGTGTCTCTAATCAAACGATGTTATTAAGTTTAAGTTGAATCATAGGATTCTCTAGTCTGAGTCATGTTCACATTCTGGTTTGAGACTAGACGAAAAAATTTTGATTTCATTTCGATCTATTAAATCGTAACTGTCACTTGGTAAGGTTTGGTTTTGTTTGGTGGTCACGAACGTAGACAAAAGTAGATTGATTGCCTAACTTTGAATCAGGTTAAGCTATCCCAGGGTCCATATTCTAAGCATGTCAAGAGTCGACACGTATATTTGAATAGACTTAATTCGCACCAATGTTAGGCTTCAATTGTCTGGTTTAAAACTAAACAGGCATTATGTAATTCACTTTTGGTTTTGACGAGGTGTGATTATGTTTAGGTGGTCATATAAACACTAAGCTAAGTAGACCGACTAAAAAATGAATTAGAGTGCACGATGTTGTATGTTTTCGAGCTCGTTTTGGTGTGTTTGGTACCTATGGCGCCACCAACTGCACCTGTACCAACACCATAGGTGTTTTGGCTTCCTAATAATGACCATTTAGTGTGTGTGTTTTTTGTTCTTTGAAGTTTCTTTTTTGTGTAGGAATGTTATTGCGAAAAGCATTTTTTGGGTTTTATGTTACATACGTATATGATATAGGGTAAAAGATGACGTGGTAACGTCTATAACCTGCGACTATAACCATCTGCACCTATTCTCTTAGGCAAAGCTCAACTTGGGTCCATACTCTACGTCTCTATGCTTAAGTAGGTTGCCTGATATATTCTACCGGAAACGTCAAAATTATCCTCCAGCTAATCATTATCGCTTACCAACTAAGCTTAAAATGAATATAATTAGTTTTTCAACCAATACTGTATAATGCAATGCAAGGAAATACAGATTTGCATTCTCATACTTGTAACGTGACCTTGGTGACCATCAGTTTTTTGTGTTTATGAATATTGGTATTCACATATTAGTAAAAGTTAGACAAAATGATCACATGGAATCAAATACAAATAAGTTATGTATTCTTTGTAGTAATTACGTTCCGTGCAGCAGTGCAGACTGCAGATGATCAACAGATTAATGAAAAAATACGTTATTAATTGTTTAGATAACATAAGATCTTCTAAGAGATTAAGTTAACAAAAAGAGACATCTGAGCTAAAATCGTGCATTAATACAACAAACACCTTATGTGTTTTATCTTGAAACAGAAAGGATGTACATGATCATTCGATATGTGTGTCTTAGAACACTATTCCAATCATTGATGATCGGATTAAAAAGCTTAATCTTTAGAACCGTCTTCATCCTCAAAAATACGACACAATTAATCTTCAAATGCTGCTTTATTTTCCTCGTACGTCATCAAAGCTCTAAGACCACGACTGGTGCAAAAACACAAAAAAAAAACGTTCAGATAAATTTATAAAATTCTGTTAGTTATAGATGATTCAGTTTACGAAATTCAAATCTAGCAGTATAAAAACAAACTACTTTTTATACGAACAGACGATATGGTTAAAGAGACTTACAATCCGAATCGGTTGTGACCCAGCTTCCTGATCTTATTCTTACAGTGTTAGAGTTACCATCCGGATTCGGATGAATTTCAATGTTAACCTTTTGGTCATTTTTGTTCGTAGAAGAAACCGATAATGCTGAAGAAAAAGTAGAGCAACTCTCAACTTCCCATCTGAAACTAATCTTAGGGGACTCGTTGGTCATTTGATCATCATCTCGTATTGTTTTAAGAGTATTTCTGTTTCTAAATTGTTGCACCTGTAATACACACAAGATGTAGAACCGTATAAGTATTATATCTTTTACTCCCTAACTTTATAGTTCATAGAGAAAACTCTTAATGTGACCAAACCGCTAAGTGAATAGAAACTTGTGTCTTTAAAATATAATGCAGTATACTAAATTCTTGTACAAAACGGTTCAGTTCTAGTCAGTAAATGAAAATTGCAACTATTTCTAAAGATTCAAGAAACGATAACTAGATCAGATATATAAAAACAAACCTTTCGAGCAATGTATTTCCCACCCTTTTCAGATTTTGCAGCAGCAGCCCATTTCAACAACTCTCTCATTCTAGTGATGGTTTTTGTTCTGTCACCTTTTTCTGGATTCTGGTTTTTCGAGGATGACAACGTTGTGGTTGACTCATTAACGGGCAAAACCTTGTTTCCAACATGCACAACTACATCGTTAGCTAATTTCCTAGGAGTACCTCCAAACTTTAACCTTTGAACAATGTCTTCTTTCCTCATCTTCATTTAGTTTGCAAAAACACACTAGCTAGCTAGATTGAATGAAACTTAAACCTTAAACATAATCACGAGAACTGATATAAGGTGGCAAAACGCGGTGCAGGTGGAGGAGAAGGGAGGAGGAAGGTGAATATGGTGGTGGTTGTACAAGTGCCACCTTAAACTCTTGAAGAGGCAATGTAGGATCTGTTCATGTGAGTTTGAGCTTTAATAAAGAAGTGCAAGAACATGGGGTGCCCTCAATGATTATGATTAGAATATGATTAGAGATAATGTTTATATTAATTTTTTTAATTTTTATAAACAGATATCAATTGTAAAAATCTATCTTAAAAGTATTATTCATGTAATCTATTCTATAACTTAAACATCATCAGCAATCTTTTCGCTAAAAGCTTTCGAGAAGCAATTCACATTGTCTTTTAAGACATGTTTTGGACAATCATATCAAATGAAAGTCATTGATAGGTTTTTATCAATTTATTTTGGTGCTAAATGTTATACGAGGCTTGAGCGAAGTTCTTTCCCCTGCTTAATTCCACAAAGTCTCTCCAGTGTGCCCATAGGTTTTGCGGAGGCGGGTACCTATTTGAAACAAATGCCAAGGATGGGAATTGAACTTGGGTCATTTGACTCAAGCACAAGAGCTCCACCCATTGGACTAATGCTCCAATGGTCTTTCCCCTGATTAATTAACTCATAGTTGCTAGTGAACTTTGTCTTATAGTTTCCATTAGACTCATTTCTCATGCAGGATAAACACTGGGTTATGAGTTACTCAGCTTGATGCTGGTTTAAGATATATATGCATACTTTTAAACTTTTAGTGGCATAAAATGAAAACAAATTTAGATATTTCACTGGTAATACATACATACGAATAAGAAAAAACAAATACAAAGAAGAGAATAATAAAGAGGTGGGACAATTTGGGTCAAATGGACAGCACTATGGAGATCTAGCTGTGCTGTCTGAATGTGTGTCTCATGTTAAGGTTCAAGATTCTTATTCCCATGTGTGGATGCCCATGCCTAGAAAAATAAACACTACTACTTCACACATATGTTTTAGTTGTCTTAAAACAACCTAAATCCCTTTCAACAAAACTCAGCGGAGCAAACAAGTTATAATACGTTAAGATGAAAGTGCATAGGACTAAAATACAGGTTGGGTTAGTTGTTTTGACCCATATAAACTTTTCTTGATCAATTCTTAAAAATTTTCTATGGCATTTTTTTTAAGCATTACGATATTAAACCAATACTTACATATATCATAATCATTTTTGAAGACTATATATTTTTTTGGAAATTTTTTAGATGAGACCAGTGAGGGACTTTATAGAGATGAATCTAAAGATGGGTCAAGAGGGACAACCAGGCAAGGATGTGGGAAATGTGTGTTTTAATTTATGAGCCAATCATGTGGTTGTTTTGCTCTTTATATTTATAATAATTAACTAATGATGATTGGTTTTTTATATTGTACTCTATTGATCATGTGGAATCCAAAAAAGATGTTATACTTTTTTACAGCTTCTGTTAAAAGTTGTTGGACATCTAGTTATGACAGATAAGCTATACAAAAATATAGGAGTACATATTTAGATTCAACTTGTTACTTACATTTTCGACTTGGTTATAACAATCTTTGGACTGACTGAAAGTTTCAAGTAGTTTTAAGGTAAACTAAACCACACTTTTAGAGCGAGTGACGGTAAAATGGTGAATTGATGAGTTGAAGGGAAAGAAAGTGAAACTATACTTGGTGTGTCATGCATGTTGAGTAGTTTGTGCAAATGAGCATATGGAAAGATGATTTCAAGACAAAAGACAATGGGGTGCAAACTTAGAAGAAGATACCAGTTTCACATGGGTCCTTCAAATCATTTATATGTTAAAAAATTTATAACAAGGGAAATTTTTTAGTGAAGTGGGGAAAGGATGATGAATAGTATCAAATTACCAACATGGAAATATGCTCTTACCAAATACTAATATCTTATCTCTTCAAAACCTCAAATCTTGATTCAGATTTCTAAATATGTAATTAGGTAATACAACCATTAGTCCAAATCTCGACTAAAGTTTTAAACACTAGTTCATATTGCATTAGACCTAAATTGATTTGGGAACCAAAAACTTAGATTTTGAAGTGAGGAATTATTTTTTTATCTGTGTCTATATTTGCATAAACAAATATACGCCAACAACACTCGACAACTTAAGCTCATGGTGTCTTAAGAGAGAAACCAAGCGTTTTTTATAATGTGCAGACGTACAAGATGGGCATTCAGGCAATTTGAGGAGACTGGAATACTGGAGAATGGGTCAAAGCATGTTTAAGTTAACTAGGTCATTTTATAGTATGGGTTGAAATAGACCATGCATCATGCATGGATTGAAGTGCAAACATTTCCTTAATTATGATTACAAGTACAATGATTAGATCATTATATAAAGGGAAAATCACAAAAATACCCAATTTTCCAACCTATCTTCACAAAATACCCATTTTTATCCTTAAAAAGCAAAAATACCCAAAAAAATCGAAAATTTTGTCATCTTTGCGAAATAGAAAAAAAAATCAAAAATTTTCGAAAATTCCATAAAAATATCGAAATTTTTCGAAATTTTCCATAAAAATATTGAAAATTTTCGAAATTTTGGAAATCAGTATATTCCTTCCTCCAATGGTTATTAGCGACGCTTTTTCCTGTTACTTAGCTGTTGCTATTTCAAGCCTAATTTCCTTCCAATATAATTAGTGACACACAGACCGTCACTAATCTGTCGCTGTATTTAAAAGTTTTGAGTTTAAAAAAAAAATCGAAAATTTTCGAAATTTTAGATAAAAATTTCGATATTTTTATCAAAAATTTCGAAACTTTTCGATATTTTTTTCTATTTCGCAAGAGTGTCAAAAATTTCGATTTCTTTTGGGTATTTTGTTTTTTTAGGATAAAAATGGATATTTTGTGAAGATAGGTTAAAATATCGGATATTTTTGTGATTTTAGGTTGTGTAAATTTAGATATAGATCTTGAGACACCTAAAATTAGATAGAGATCTTTTTTACCTAAATGTTTCTGAATCACCACCTCTAGCTACAAGGTTGCATCTATATAGATATGAACATGGAGACAGAAGAAGCCGTTATCACCCGAATGGAGCGAAGGATGCAAACAAGTATGGCACTCTAAATGATTATATAGAAAACAAAAGCTATTTCAGGATGCAGCATTGCACATTATATGCAAGATAATGTGGGATCAACTAGTTGCTTATCAGTAAAGGTGGAAATTTTCGGCCAATTTACTTATTTATGGGTCAACCCAGCTTGTTTTTATTAGAGAAGATTAGGTTAGTCGGCCCAAGCTTGTATGTGGGCTTAGGGTTCATTAGGGTTTCATTATGTTTCATGTAATCTCTATATATTGGGATTCAATAAGACATTATACCTACGGGTTTTATCATTCAATATGGTATCATGAGCACAGGTGGATCTAGTCGGCTACCATGAGCCGCTTCCTCATTGTCTCTCTACCACCCGTCAAAACTCTCATCTCCATCATCTTAATGTCGGCCGCCATGAGCCGCTTCTCAAAATCAAAAATCTCCATCATCCTTGGCCGCCATGAGCCGCTTCTCAAAATCAAAAATCTCTATCTCCATCATCCTCGGCTGTTATGAACCGCTTCTATCATTTCCCCAAAAAAAAAACGCTCGTTCACCGATCTATCACTATACAAACATCTTTAATCTATCACTCTATATGAAAACAAAAGCAAAAACTCAAATCCCCAAAACCCTAAATCTAAAAGCCCCAAAATCACATCTAATTTATTTTTCTTTGCGTCCTCTCGTTTCAAATAAATCTATAGTCATTGCATATGTCATGCATATCACATCAACATATGTGGTCAAGACCACCGTGTCTCCTCCTAACACCATATCTCTTATCTTTTTTTATGTATATATCTCGCAACTGTTCTCAAGCACTTAGACGGTCACAACAAGAATCGTCATATCTAGGTTCTTAAAGCATTAGAAATCTACGTTCTTTTAAAGATGCCTCTTGCGAAGTTTACAACAGTTGGATCGAAGATCTCGAAGACCTCCACTCCAACTGTGGGGGAGTATTAGAGGAGATTAGGTTAGTCGGCCCAAGCCCGTATGTGGGCTTATGGTCGATTAGGGTTTCATTATGTTTCATGTAATCTCTATATATTGTGATTGAATAAGATATTATACCTACGGGTTTTATCATTCAATAGTTTTGCCCATCCAAAAACGACCCATTATACCAGAATCATATTGCAAATATACTCATTAACCGTAACGCGAAACAAGAATTAAGAAATTTCTGATGTTCATCTTGTTTTAAGTTACAACATAATATGCAAAGACTGCATAGTGCATAATCACGATTGCTATGCTATTGCCATTCAGCAAAGTTCGGTCAAGTGCTGTAATTCGACACCCTTCTGAAGTAACTAAGTGCAAACAGAAGTTGAACATCTCAATGGAACTCTGCCGGATGACGGGTAATCGAAGTTTGTTCTCTATCTACAAAGCATACAATGGAGGTAACGGTCACTTTCGCTAGTAAACTACGTGGTAACATCATTGGCAAAGATACGGTTTCTCTTGACTCCATGACCATTGAAAATGTTGAGCACGTAGATAACTTAGGTTTTAACTTACTAAGTATAGGTCAAATTTGTGACAATAAGTGTAAGGTCATCTTTTCCGAACATGATAGTAAAATTGTAAATGTAAAACCCGCAAAAATAAGGTCAGGGTAATCCTGTTTTTCAAGTATTTTTGAAGTATTTTATAACGTTAAATACTATTATGTTTGACGATTTAAGTTGAAACCGATATTGAACATTTTATTTTTATGTTTTGACGAGTAACGAGGACTACTAGTGATCGCGATACCGACGGATGCCCAAAATTTTACATTTTATTATCGATCGTTTCGATATTAAATATTTTCGACAATCTCGTTTTAATTGCGATTTAAGTCGTGTCGAAATCATATTATTATTTTTCGTGTGCGTTTAAACTTTTAAAAAGTATTTTTTACGAAACCCGACTCCCGGGAATTTTTGAAAAGTCGAGTACTAGTCATTTCCCGCTTTTTACATTTTAGCCCAAAACTATTCACTGATTGCAATTTACACCCTAACCTCCACTATATAATCCTTCCACTAACTCATTTATCTTATTTTTCTATTTTAAAATTTTCAACACACACCTTCTTCCTCTCTTTGTTCTTGCCGTCCCACTACCAATATCAAAACACATCAACAACTTTTGATCTAGCCTCATTTCAAAGAAAACCAAGATTAATCTCATCCTAAATCCTTTTGTGAGTCTTTTGAACTAATTTTATCCACATGCAACAACTTTTTTATTTAATAAATTGTGCTATGTTTGATCCATATTGATGGATTGCATGTGTTGTTATTGTTATTATGTATTTATTTTGAGTGTATGCATGTAAGATTTTTGATTGGGTTTTATTAAAAATGGACAAGCAAGTGATTAAGATTGATGGAAGTTGGTTGGGATGATATATATACCATATTAGGAGTATTGGTGATGTTAAAATGCGTCAATTTGGTGATTTAATTTGATTTCAAAAGTGTATTTTTGACAAGTAGGTTTAGGAGTGTTTTTTGTGGGTCAAAGTTTGATTTAAGTTTGATATGATAGGATAGTGTTGTAGAGGATGTCGAGAGCTTCAATTTGGTATAAAGTAGGCCTTCCAATTCAAAACGATGAGGAAGATACGCTAGTTTGATTATTTGTGTACCGGGAGATGCGTATTGACACAATACGAAATTGTTGTCGATATTGGGTCAAATCTCGGGGACTATAGCTAGAGTTGTAAAAATGTTCAAAGGCTGATCTCAAGGCCTAAATGTAACCTTTTGAGTCTATTTTTACAATCAAGTGTCAGATTTGAAAATAATATTGCTTAAGATTGTCAAAATGGTTTTATAAGTCAAAGGTACAAAAATGTCCCGAGATTTTGATGTCAAAGATGTGTTGAGCAGAAAATCTTAAAAGTAAAATCTTCTGATAAAATTTTAGGAGGGCTTTCTACAGGTTATGAGTGAGTTCTCCAGTTAATTTCATAAAATTAGGAGGTGTCTAAGTATGGGAAAACAGCTTGTACATTTGGTATGTACCGACAAAATGCTTTTGGGAGCATTGGTTTAATAAGTAAGCATGTAAAGGTGTTTAGTGGTATCACTTGTATGGATTATCCTTGTGAGTTTATTGTTGTTTTACCTTGTTGAGTTTGGTTTTTTTAAGTATGAACATATACTTCAAGATATTGATAAAGTGCGCGCCTTATTTGATAGGTCGCGGCTTACTTGTTTATCGGGCATCTACTATCATCGACGATCGTCTTCAACTACCACTCTAAATACTAAGGTGAGTCTATAGCCTCGTTTGCGCAATTATATGATTTTAAACCCCCGAGAGGGAATACATCTTTTTATAAACTTAGAACACAAGTTGTTTTGGTATGCTTGTCCTTATATGAATGGACCCGTTGTTGCCTTAAATTGCATTAAGTAAATTGCCCCTGTTAAAGCCTCAATTAGGGAATGTTAACTAGCTTATGATGGGCTAGCCGCTGCTACAATTAATACATCTATGGCGGAAGGCACCCGGTTCGGTGTGTGGGTGATGTCCCTCGAGCTTATGCCTGGACGCCCACTGTACGGACATATTGTATTGAGAAGTCAGGTATACGGTAATGTACCTATAATCTGGAGGTAAATAACAATTAATAAATCTCTTGTCTTTATTAAGGCCACTAATGGGAGTGTCTAAGGGTTCAGTTCCATGAGCTTAATGCAATTGTTGCTATATACAATTATAGTTGTTGATGCAAATTATTCGATGCTTGTTGATTTCAAGTATACCATCAAATTATAACCTTTTTGTTGATGATTTTACTCACATGTATTTCAGGTAATCAAGAAGTGTGAAGCTTGAAGGTCACGGGAATTAGGGGTGTCAATAGGGTCGGGCTGAACCGACTCGAACTCGATAAAGCTTATCGGGTCGGGTTTAATCGGGTTGAAAAAGATTATCGGGTTTGTTTGACCGAAACCCGATAACCCGATATATTTATCAGGTCGGGTTCGGGTTAAATTATTTATCTTATCGGGTTATTGGGTCAACCCGATAAGACCCGATAATATTTAAACTAGCTTTTCTTAAATATTTTTCTCTATATTCATGTTAATGAATTGTTCTTGTAATAGTTATATATTGTTTTACCCTATTAGTTAGTGACAATTATTGTTTTTTACATGTTTTTTGCTTTTGTATCAATAAAGAAAGAGTACCAAAAGTAAAGAAAGACAAAAAAGCTAACGATACGAGCAAACAAGAAAAAACACAATGTTTTACTTGGTCAAATTTATTAGTGTAGAAAGAACGCACTACTGATCCTAGATAATCGTTTGTCTATGACATATAGTTACTAATGTATTACTATACCGCAAAGGCGCAAACAAACTATAGCATCAAATCTATCATTCTTTAAATCCAACCTTGTTAATGTAGTAATGTGCCAACATTGATTCATCCTCTTTCGTAAAAGGTAAGATATACAATTAAATTGCACTGTTTGTTTTAGTAACAGGGTTTTGTGAATTGTGATGGTAAGTACACATTTTGGATTGTTTGTTATATTTCTACTTTGTGGTCATCGTTTAATAGAGTTGGCTTTTTTTTTTAAAATAGCTACGGAGAGTTGAGCTTAACTCGTAACCCGATAACCCGAGTCACCCGACCTGAAATAACCCGACCCGATAACAACCCAAACCCGATAATCCGATTACTTATCGGGTCGATTATCGGGGTCGGGTTGCGGGTTGCTTTTTCAAAATCTAAAACCCGATTCAACCTGACCCAATACACCCGATAACCCGACAACCCGACCCGATAACACCTCTAACGGGAATGAAGTTGTGCACTGCTTTTGTAGTTTAAACTCTTTGAATGTTTATCGTTCCTTTCCTTATAACAATTTAAATCTTTTGTTTTTGTTGTACTTTGGTTACGATTTCTTAGGACTACGCTACTCTGATAAATATTTTAGGAACGATAAATTTGAAACGTCTCTTTTCGAGTCGTTCTTTATAAATTATGTGTTATTGTACCATTGTTTAGCACCCAAAGATATATTCCGCTGCGTGTAAATGTGAGGGTGTTAAAGATTGGTATCAGAGCCATGAGTTATAGGGAACGATGTCGATTTCTGAAAACCTAAACTATAACTGTCGGTTTTTATTTTTCAAAGAGTCGATGCACATGAATTGGTGTGACTTCAGGTTCAAGCTACTTCTGGGATTACAATTTTAGTGTGCATTATTATGTATCCCTTTGTTAGCCTCAAAATATTGAGTCAAACAAGAATGTTCGGTCATAGGTTTATATTGTAATATTTATTAGAACGTTGTAATAGATAGTTAAATAGTCTTGGTTCACGGGCTTGGATTTAAACTAATTAAAGTCCAAAAGACAAGCCCGACCCAATATATATAGCCCATTAAAGCCCGCATGTGGGTGGACTATATATACTTCCCTCCTAGCATGTTAGGAGGGTTGGTTGTTCATTTTCTCACTTCTAATCTAATATTCAAAAAGTTAATCATCTCTTCTCTCTACTTTCTCTCACTACTTTCTCTCTCTAGAATTCATCCTTTTTCATCTATTTTCTTTCTTTCTTCCTTTCTTAATCATCACAAATATATGGGACAACAATTGGTATCAATCGCCATGGGGTAGTTTTGTGATTCGTTGTTGATATTACTTGGTTCGTGTGATTTTCTCTTATAATCATATCGAATTCAAGATTTTTTTTTGTGTTTTCCTTGCTCTAAATCTTGATGTAAATCTTCTACATAGTTGTGGTAGGGATTTGGTCACATTTGGTTGGTTCAAATCACAGATTTCTTGTCGAAAATCTCATCTTTTTACCTAAAAATCTCGAAACAGTACTATTATTCTGATCAGTGTCATCGGAAAAGGGCTTAGTGATTCCGATCAGTTGCATCGGAAAAGGGTTTAAACATTCCGACCAGTTTTCCGATCACATTCCGACCAGATTTTCCGATTGCATTCCGATTTGGTATTCCAACTGTATTCCGACAAAGGGATTCCGATTGTATTCCGAAAAAGGGATTCCGATTGTATTCCGACAAAGGGATTCCGATTGCATTCCGATTAGGGCATTCCGACATCATTCCGACGAAGGGATTCTGATTGTATTCCGATAAAAGGGGGACATTCCGATTTGGGTATTCTGATAAGGACATTCCGACAAGGTTATTCAGATTTGGACATTCCGATGGACATTCTGATGCTGTGTTTTTGCTAAATTTTGTTCGAGTATTTTTTAGACTTAGCCACCATCTAGACTAGTTTCGAAATATCGTTTACACGAAGATTAAAAAAAAAAGTTAAAATTTTCCCGTCAAGTAAATTCAAATTTTTTCCATACTAGTTTTAGGACATTTCTAGCTCGATTTCAAAATTTGGCGATTACAAAATTTTTTGGTCTACCGTTTTGTCGGACTGGTGAATTTATTGTCGGACTGGAGAAATATTGAAATTTTCGGAATTTAAACCACAACAACGATCACAACAAATCTAATTAAGATCCATATTCACTTCATCATTTCAGAGAATATTGAGATGGATTCTACTGCCGAATATCGTGTGACGAACAACAACATAATGGTGGCGGGTAACAAAGAGAGACCACCAATGCTTGTGTCTGGTCGGTATGCTCAATGGCAATCACGCTTCATACGATACCTTGATACAAGACCTAATGGTGATGCCTTGAGGAAATGTATTACTCATGGACCATATGTATTCAAGAAAATCTCAATCCCTCCAAGAGCAGCCACAGATGCTACTGATCCAATTCCTGCAAGTGAACGTGATGAAACAAGAGCTGATCTCACACCTGAAAATTGTGCTTGGCATGATGCGGAGAAGGAAGCCATCTATATGGTTCTAAGTGGGATTAGAGATGACATTTATTCCACGGTTGATGCATGCCCTACAACACATGAAATGTGGACTGCTATTGAACGCTTGCAACAAGGAGAATCACTCAACAAATAAGATGTCAAAACAAACTTGTTTTGGAATTTTGGCAAGTTTACTTCAAGGGATGGAGAATCAGTTGACTCTTACTACTCCAGGTTTTATAAGATGATGAATGACATGACAAGAAATAATCTGCAAGTCTCCACCATGCAAGTCAATGTTCAATTTCTTCAACAACTTCAACCCGAGTGGACACGGTTCGTCACTTTGGTGAAACAACAAGAAAAGTTAGATGAGGTCTCATATCATCGACTCTTTGACATCTTGAAGCAATTTCAGAATGAAGCAAATGAGATTCAAGCTGAACGTGTTGCCAAGACGGCTAATCCACTTGCTTTAGTGACTACAACTCAACATGTTCAAGGTCATAACTCTCGTGCTCCTAAGTCATATTCCACTACATCATCTTCACCACGATCTTCCACATCATCTAAGTCTTCATCATCCACAAGATCTCGAGGTAAAGTGCCAAGAGCACCATCACCACCATCTGAGTCCTCATCTGAAGAAGATAGTGATGAAGACCAAGCTCAAAAGAACCGAGAGATGAAACAACAAATTGCTTTCATAATGGAGACTTACAAGAAAATCTACAAACCCACCAACAACAATCTTCGTACATCATCTAACACAAAGAACCGATATGTTGAGAGTCCTCCAAGGTATGACACACGTCGACGTGGTGAAAGTCCTTCTAGGTATGATCGACATAATCCAACACATGTTGAGGGTTCTGCAAGGTATGATCGACAAACTGCCAAGTATGATACTCAGAGGATTGCTGCTGCTACTGGGAATAGGGACACTGTTGGAAGTCAAGTGGTTCACCAGAGTGGGATTCAATGTTTTAATTGCCAAGGTTATGGGCATATGGCAAAGGAATGCAGGAAGCCGAAAAGGGTTAGAGACTCTAGCTATCACAAGGAAAAGATGCTGCTATGCAAGAAAATGGAAGCAGGGGTTAAATTGTCAGCTGAGGAAGGAGCAATGCTTGATGATACTGATGATGAAGATTCTGATCAAGAGCTCGATGAACATTACTCGTACATGGCAAAGGTTGAAGAAGTTCTCAAAGTCACTGAAGATGACATTGGCCCTATCTTTGACACTGAGCCAATCGATAAGGTACACACTACTGATGAATATAATATGTTTGGTGATATTCCTGAGCATAGTGATCTACCCAATGCCATTAATGACACGTGTATGATGGAAACGGTTGATAGCAATACCACACCCGATTCATCAGACACGTGCAATAATGAGTCTGAGGATGATCAACATGCAAATGAATATGATGAAGAGGAACGTATTGCGCTTGCTAATTTAATTGCTACTTTAGAAAAAGATGTCACTGAAAATAAAAAGAGCCAAAAGCAATTAAAGAAGGCAAATGCTACGCTCACTCAAAGTTTTGAAGAATGCAAAGCTGCTCTTATCAAATCTACTGAGATGACTGAAAGCAATAGAGATGAGCTCCTTCAGAAAACCAAAGAGCTTGAGGGGTACAAGGGAAGTGCGTTAAAAAGTCAAAAGGACGATTTTGAAAACAAATATAATACAACTCTTGAGTTATTAGCCAAAGAGAAGCGTCAATATAATGTTTTCTTAATGGATGAACGTCAAAAAACGTACCTGGCCAATACCAAAGTTAATGAACTTGAACAAAAGCTCTCTATGACCACTACAGATTCTGCTAAAATTCTTGAGGATAAGAAACAAGAGGTATATGCGTTAAAACAAGACTTCAAAAGTAGATATGATAAAGAAACCGAAAAAGTAACGAAACTAGAAGAACAAGTCGAATTTTTGAAGAAAGTTGTTTATAAAACGCATGATTCTATTCAATCCGTAAGAATGCTAGCACCTCCATCGATGTTTAAGGGTCAAGCTAGCTTTGCAAGTCCTGAGTACCTTGCCAAAGCTCAAGCTGCGAACCCGTGTCTTTATCTTGATGAGACTGAAAGGACCGATCTTGATTGCATGCCTGTTAGTGCCAATAGTAAAGAGACTGCCCTTTGGGATGATGATAGTCGATCACTTGTCAATGAGGAGTTTGTAAAACCATATAATGTTGGAAACTCACTTTATGTGACGGCATTTAAGAATTCCCGTTAGTTATCATAGTCACGCACATTTAGACTAGACTAGGCTCTTTGTATAGTTTAGGTTGTGTGCGTGACTATATATACCCCTCCTTAGCTTCCAAGGAGGGGTGTTGATTGTATTTTGTTCATTTGGGAACACACACATTTTTACTCTCAACCTCTCTTTCTCTCTCTCTAGGCCAACAATGGCTTCCACCACCACTTACCACCACATTAGACCACCGGATCTCATTTAGCTTTTCTACATTTGGCATCAGAGCCACGGTTCCATCCTTAGATCGTGTTTATATTTTCGATTTTGGTGGTCTAATCTATTCTTGTGTCTCGTTTATATTAATTCTGTCCTTTATCTCAAAAATTTTTGTCACGTCATGCTTATTTTCTTGTCCAAATTTGTTATCATGTGTCATATTATTTTCTTTTTGTCCAACCTATCTAAAATGTCACATGTTTCTCTCGGTTCATCATCATATCATGGTCAAAATGGGTCCTTATCTAATATTTTCACTGGTCAAAGGTTTACTGTTTCATTTTTTAAGTGGAAATGAGTACTTATCTGATTTTTTACAGCATTTTTCTGGATTTTTTTTTCTGGTAATTTTATGAAGATGATGGTGAAACCCAGATTTGCCAGAAAAATCATACCCAGAAACAAGATCCCTGAAAAAACGGAAAAAGGACCACTTTTGGACTCTGCTACATGGTACAATCGCATGTATTGTGATGGAGTGGTTTTTGACACATTCCGATGGGTTTGACTTACCCATTGCGATGGGACTCATTCCGATGAGTCACATTGCGATGGGTGGTCGAACCTGTCGCAATGGCATTGACACGACGTCATGCTGCCCATTTGTTCTCAACATTGCGATGGCTGGTAACCATTGCGATGGGTACCATTGCGATGGGTACCATCGCAATGGGTACCATCGCAATGAGACAGTTTGACTTTGCGATAAAAAGACTTCTTGGATTGCGATGAAACTTTGCTGGACTGTTTAATTATTGCGATGCATTTTTATAAAAATGTACATTGCGATAGAAAGAATTGACAACATGAATCGGGACCAAAAAATGTAACCAAACCTTCACCCATCAAACCGAGTCAACTCGGTCATTACCGAGTTGACTCAGTTGAACTCACTGAGTTGACTCGATACTTCCATCCTTATACCGCCTCAAAACCACAAATCTATACTACACCCATCGACACCTAAACCCTCTATCAATCTGACAAGACTCGAACTCACATAAAATCAGAAATTTTTTTGATCTCAGATTATTCGTTATGCATGTGTCGATCTTTTAAGATCTAACAAGAACACGACAATCTCATCATAGATCTGTCATCATCTACGAAATCAAAGAAGATTCATAACAAGTTTGTCATAATCTTTCTTTTATTCGTGTATATAATTGATTACACTTTTCGAGTGTATGAATGATTGATAACAATTTTTGTTATAATCATTTCATTGCTTCGATTTGTGTATCATATGTATCAATCTAAACCTACCTGAGACCTTAATTAAAAGGAACTTAATGCACAGATCTTGGTTGATTCGAGCATATAATCACCGGTAAACAAGATTTAATCAGGTTGTGGTTTTGAAATCATGTTTTTTACATGGTTATAGATGATGTGATTGATGGGTTGAGATTAAAGGCTGAGTATGGAGAAATGATTTGGGGGCGGTGGAAGCATAGATGATGATTTTGTATGTTTGTTTTTGGTGGTTGTGTAAAGAGACGGAGGAAGATGTTAGTGAGATTAGGTTTAGCATTTGAGCAAATTAGGGTATACGGTGCTATATATATCCTTAAATTAGGTTTACTGATTTTTGGATACACTACATATGGGCCATTATATCCGAAAGTTTTTATGGGCTCGGTAAATGAAAAAGGATGGGATTTTTGCTTTACAAATTGTTGTGATATTCACAAGTACTCCTATTTTGAATGCGACAAGACAAAGTGATATGACTTAATGTCGTGACAACAAGACGAGACAAAGTGGCAAAACTTTATTTTGACGAGACCAAGTAAAATTGGCGATTTTTTAGTGGCTACAGATTTTGTTTGATCGGGTATTGATTACGTGACGTTGAAGACGGATTTTTCGAAGGCGTGTATTTATTTTATCTTTTACTAGATAACTTGCTCGTGCTTAATCCTAGAATGAAGACTTGGTTATCTGGTTTCCAGGTTCGGGGTGGATGGTTGATGACTCGGATAACTATCACTTAAAGGGGTTACATTGTTGTACTCAGTGTCACGCGCTTAGTCGACGTGGATAATTTCAAGAGGTGTTGTGCTTATAGACTTCTTCAGTGATGCATTGAGTACTTAGAGATTTCTCCACCGTTCTTCATTCAACAATAGTGCAAGCTTAAGTCACAAGATCGAAGGATTTTTATTCAGCTTCACGTTTGATGTATCCGGTTCATTCTTTCAGTGGTCACTTCAAATTGCTTTCACGTGGATTGGTAAAGGTGGCCATGGAGAGTTTATGAGAAGAGATTTTCGATCAACAGCTGATTCTCACAAAATATATAATTCAGCTCATTTATTATTCTCACGAGATTTCAGGCACATGTGCGTACAATTTATTGATGGTTCCGAGTTTCGAAACCATCAAGGGGGAAGAAGCAGACACATTGAACGCACAACGAGTACACGTGATGAACTTCATACCTTCTTTTGATTTGAAGATATTCCGGGATGACATTTGTCATAGTCGCAGAGAAAATCAATGTTTTAACTCGTGTCGTTATCAATCTCCAAACGGTACACTACTGATTCGAGGTTTAATTGTTTGATTGTTGCAATTAAACATCATCATTATCCTATATGCATTCCCGGGACTTAATTGACTCTGGTGCATCTCCGGAAGAAGATATGTGCATTTCCGGGACTTAATTGACTCTGGTGTTACGATGTCAACTTCATGAATGGGATAAAGTGTCCACTTTAGTATTTGAGCTTCATAATTGGGATTGATTTACCTTCTTCAACTATGTGGGGGAAGAAGTGTCTTGATTCTTTCTTGTATGCATAACTTGAATTCTCAGGGGGAAGAAATATTCAGAAGAATTATTCAAGCGTGAGATGAAAAGTTGTTGATCTACTTGGGGGAAGCTATTTAAAATGCTTCTACATCAAGTTTACGTGGCATGAATTAGGGGGAAGCTAATTCAGAAGCTTCTCCTTAACCAGAAGTGTATGGGTTACTTAGCTCGTGCCGTTACAGTATTTCTACTACAAGTTAAAGATGAGTCGTTTTGAAGTCAAAGGCCTCAGAAGACTTCATCAGCATTGGATGCTTCATGAAAGCTCTTGTTCTTAATTATTTTGTACTTGTTAGGAAGAATATTGTAAGGAATTCTACACGTCGTCCCATGGGGGAAGATTGTTGGAAACTCACTTTATGTGACGACATTTAAGAATTCCCGTTAGTTATCATAGTCACGCACATTTAGACTAGACTAGGCTCTTTGTATAGTTTAGGTTGTGTGCGTGACTATATATACCCCTCCTTAGCTTCCAAGGAGGGGTGTTGATTGTATTTTGTTCATTTGGGAACACACACATTTTTACTCTCAACCTCTCTTTCTCTCTCTCTAGGCCAACAATGGCTTCCACCACCACTTACCACCACATTAGACCACCGGATCTCATTTAGCTTTTCTACATATAATTATGCTTATGAGAATAGTCTTTATGGTCTTTTCAACAAACAAACTCAGAAAACTCGTGAGGAAGTGTTTCTAGAATGCAAACAAAAGCGAATTCAATGGAAGAAAGCATTTGCCTCTAAGAAATCGAATGTTTACAAATACATAAACTACCTCCCTCTATATGAATCTAAACGCAAGATTAGGAAAACATTAGGTATTCTAAAACACCACATAGATAATGTTAAATCTATTGTTGAAAGAGATTGGGCAAAACGTGAAAATGCTGAGTAGCAACGCCCGATTCCTCAAGATATTACCTTGCTTGTGAAAGAACTCTTAATTCCAAATACGGCGTTGATTAAAGAAACTGTTCTTCAACTTGAGGAGTTCATTCGGACTGAAATGTATGATGATTTGAAATACGTTGAATCTCTTGAGAAACACATTGATGATCTTCAAATGGAGAAGTCTGATTTTTCAGATGAATATGATTTACTCTTGCAAGAATGCGTTTCTAAAGATGTTATGTGTGCTTATTTTACATCTTGTGCTGATATTGATGAATATTCTGATGTTGCATGCAAATATCTTGATAAGATCAAAGAATGTGAACGTCTTGAAATTGAGCTTTCGAAACGTAAAGAAAATGTTGATAAAAAAGCTTTTGAGTTACTTCAACACAAAACTGATTTCCTTCAAAAACATTGTCATTCTCTTGAACTTGCTTTGCAAAAAGACGTTGGTAGTTTTCCACATGATAATAAATTGTAAGAAAAACTTTCCCAAACGTTTCGAGAAATGAATGAACAGAATTTGGTAATTAAAGGGTTGAAAGCTCAGTTACAAGACAGGGACAGAGCGATAGCAGAGTTGCAGAAACTCGTTGCTAAAATGGGTGGGAAAGTCGTGGAACCTAGCATTAAGCAACCTGTTGTTAGACAACCCAATGCCTCTAAAGTGAATAGATCCTCTATCTTGGGAAAACCATCTGCCTTATCAAATTCCTCGTTTGCAAAACCTGTGTTTGCCCCCAAGATAGATAGAAAGGAAAGGTTACCACAGAATCAACCCATAAGGAATAATATAGCACCAAGCGTTAAGCACAATAATGTGGTTAAACCAGGGATTTATAGAATGCCCACTAAGCCCACAAACAAAGTTACTCAATGGCCTCAGACTTCTAGAAACACTAATATTCGTGTGTCTTCTTCTACAGGAATAGTTTCTACTACTAGTGTTAGCCGGCCTCAGCTTAAGCGCACTCAAGTGAATGATAAGGTCTGGAAACACAAGAATCAAGGGAAGATGAAGGAAGTAGAAGAACACCCTAGGAATTTGAATATTTTTAAGGATAAAGAGTCTGTAATCGCATGTAATGACGATTTGAATGCTGTGAATGATTTGAATGCTATGAATGTGAAATTTGTTTGTGTCAAATGTGGAAAGTGTGCTAATGCTAATCATTCTATGTGTGCTATGAATAAAGTCAAAGGCGTAGATACTAGAACTAAGAAGCAAGTTGCAATGCCTATTAGAGCTAGTAAACCCAAACGCAAAGTGAACCATTCTGGTGCAACCCCCACTAAGAAAAGTAATGCATCAGACTCTACCACCAAGAACCCTAGAAGCAAAATTAAGGATTATATGAGTCTGCTAGCAAGTCTTGGAAATGGTGGTTTGCTAATCAATGTCCTCCAGGATATAAATGGATGCCGAAAGATAGGACATAAAATGTGAAAACGAGTGTTAGTTTGCCTTTAAATGTTGATAAGGACACTAATGATTCTACTATCACACCTACTGTGGTATCCAATTTAGCAAATGCTCCATCGTGTTCTAACTCTTCTGCAGGTGATACAAATAATTCTCTTCATACTGGACTCCGGATGCACAAAGCACATGACGGGGAACCTCAAGCTTCTAATTAACTTCGTGGAGAAGTTCCTGGGTACGGTCCGATTCAGAAATGATCAATTTGCACCGATCCTAGGATATGGAGATTTGGTTCAGGGGAATATTACAATCAAAAGGGTATACTACGTCGAAGGGCTCAATCACAATCTTTTCTCGGTTGGTCAATTCTGTGATGCGGATTTGGAGGTTGCTTTCAGAAAGAAGAGATGTTTTGTTCGCTATTATGATGGGAATGACTTACTTACCGGTACACGGGGTACTGATCTTTACACAATTTCACTTCAAGACACAACTTCATCAACTCCAATTTGCTTCATGGCTAAAGCTTCAACGACTCAAGCATGGTTATGGTATCAACGTTTATCTCATCTTAATTTTGATACCATCAACTTGTTTTCCAAGAAAGATATTGTGAGAGGCCTTCCAAGTTTGAAATTCATCAAAGATCATCTTTGTTCTTCTTGTGAACTTTGTAAAGCTAAACGAAGTAACTTCAAAACAAAGACCACACCAAGCTCTAAAGGACGGTTAGATCTTCTTCACATGGATCTGTGTGGTCCCATGCATGTTCAGAGTATCAATGGAAAGAAATATATTCTGGTAATTGTCGATGATTACTCAAGGTACACATGGACTCACTTCTTGAGGTCCAAGGATGAAACACCCGAAGTTCTCATCAGCTTTCTTAAACTGATACAACGTGGTCTTCAAGCTCAAGTCAAAGTGGTTCGTACTGACAGAGGTACAGAACTTTTGAATTCAAAACTGAGAAACTATTTTGAAGCCGAAGGAATTGAACATGAAACATCTATTGCTCGAACACCCGAACAAAACGACGTTGTTGAAAGACGAAACCGTACTTTAGTTGAGGCTGCTCGAACATTATTATCCGCTTCAAAACTACCACTATTCTTTTGGGCCGAAGCCGTGTCAACCGCATGCTACACACAAAACCGATCCTTAATTATCCCAAGACACGAAAAGACACCATATCACATAATTCATGATCGAAAACCTTCACTCAAACACCTTCATGTTTTTGGATGTACGTGTTACATTATTCGAGATGGTGAAAATCTGGACAAGATGAAAGAGAAAGGTGATGCATGTATTATTGTGGGATATGCAACTCAGTCTAAGGGATATAGAGTGTACAACAAGAGAACAAAATTGATTGTCGAGACCATTCACATTCGATTTGATGAATTACAAGAAATGGCACTTGAACAACACAGTTTAAGTCCTGATACACAACGACAAACGACTTCTGTTCACAACCGCACGAAACTCAGAACTCAAGCCCACAGCAATGAACCGTCAAGTTCAACGCTGGTTCCAGAAAATGTTCCTAGAGCTGATATGACAGTCGACACGACAATTGAAGAGTTGGAAATGTTATATGGACCAATGTATGATGAATATTTCACGGGGGAGAAACAAGTTGTATCAAAGTCTTCCGCTATCACTCATGATAAGAATGATGATACCGATCATCGTCAACAACCGGATACAACTTCATCTACTTCAACACGGGTTGCTGCAGATTTACCTCCTCAGAATATCACTTCAACAATCGATCCTACAACATCCACAAATACTGTCATTGCTCCAGAGAACACAAATCAAGCAGACGATGCATTATCTGACGAAGACTAATTTATCAACCCATTCGGTACACCGGTACACGAAACTGGAGAGTCTTCTACTCGCCATGTTGATCCGTCAAATATGCATACGTTTTACCAACGACATCCTTCAACACATCATTGGACCCGAGATCATCCTTTGGTTCACGTAATTGGAAACCCTTCACAGCCCGTTCGTACAAGACGACAGCTTCACACCGATGGCGATGTTTGTATGTTCGCACTCGCCGTGAGTTCAGCCGAACCGAAAAACATCAAAGAAGCCATGGCTGATCATGCTTGGATTGAATCGATGACGGATGAACTTCAATAATTTGAAAGACTTAAAGTATGGGAACTTGTTGACAGACCATACGATGTAATACCATTAAATCTTCGATGGATCTGGAAAAACAAAATGGATGAAGAGAACACGATCATCAAGAATAAATCTAGGCTAGTGGCTAAAGGGTATGGACAAAAAGAGGGTAGTGATTTTGAAGAATCATTTGCACCAGTAGCTCGAATGGAAGCGGTCAGGATTTTTCTTGCTTATGCTGCACATAATGGATTCATTGTCTATCAAATGGACGTAAAGACGGCATTTCTTAACGGTCCTTTGAAGGAAGAAGTCTATGTCACACAGCCGGAAGGATTCGTCAATCCTCATTATCCTCACAAGGTGTATCGTCTCCACAAAGCACTTTATGGACTCAAGCAAGCTCCAAGGGCGTGGTACGACGAGCTCTTGAAATTTTTGGTCTCCAAAGGTTTCTCAAAAGGTTCCATTGATCTAACTTTGTTCACTTATAAATATGGGGATGACATTTTGCTTGTGCAAATTTATGTTGATGACATTATTTTCGGGTCTACAAACCCAAAACTTTCAAAATGGTTTGAAAAAGTAATGCACAGCAGATTTGAAATGTCTATGATGGGCGAACTAAAATTCTTTCTAGGAATTCAAGTTCACCAATCCCCAAGTGGTATCTTCATTAACCAAGCTAAGTATTGTCAAGAGATAATCAAAAAGCATGGTATGACATCATGTGACCCCGTTGGGACACCATTATCAACCACATCCCTAGATGCTGATTTGGAGGGATTACCCATAGATCAAACGAGATATCGTTCCATGATCGGGTCCCTCATGTACTTGACAGCAAGCAGACCTGATATTCATCATGCTACATGCTATTGTGCACGATATCAAGCACGACCCACTGAAAAGCACCTCAAGGAGGTTAAACGGATCTTTCGGTACCTTAAGAATACCATTCACATGGGACTCTGGTATCCGAGGGAAACCGATTTCTTTCTAACGACCTATTCAGATTCTGATCATGCAGGGTGTCTTGATACACGAAAAAGTACTTCTGGTGGTGCACAATTTTTAGGTCAAGATAAGCTTGTGGGATGGTCTTCCAAGAAGCAGGATTGCACGCCACTTTCATCAGCCGAAGCGGAGTATGTGTCTCTATCTGCGTGTTGTGCTCAAGTTCTTTGGATGAGAACACAACTCACGGATTATGGTTTCCACTTTGATAAAGTACCTATGTACTGTGACTCAAAGTCTTCCATAGCCATCTCCTGCAATCCGGTACAGCATTCCCGCACGAAGCACATTGATGTCCGATATTACTTCATTAAGGAACAAGTTGGAAGAGGTATTGTTGAATTATACTTTGTTGGAACTGATTACCAATTAGCTGACTTGTTTACAAAATCTCTTTCGAAAGAGAGGTTTGCGTATCTAGTTAGGCAAATTGGTATGAGATGTTTGACTCCAGCAGAACTGGATGTTCTGGCAAAGAAGCCTGCTTGATTCATCTATCAAACATCTACTTGTAAATATTAATGAAAAAGCCAAATACAAAATTAAAAAATCTTTGATAATCCAAAAATATTCTTCTCGACATGTCTTTCAGTATCGATAATATGGACGTACCTAGAAATGTCGCTCAATAACGACACGGGTGTGTACATAAAGCTCGAATGAAAGTTGTAAATATCTTTCAAAACATGTCATTTCTATTTTTTTTTCTAAAGGAAATTGTCTATTTTGGACAATATTTCCAACAACAGGTAGAGCAATCTATCTTGGGTTGAGCTTGTCACAAAACATTCAACGTTTTGAGCTCAACACAATGGCTTGTAATCACTTTCAGATTGCAACCTGGATCTAAATTCACGGGGAGTGTACGTTTTTGTACTCTTACCCTTAGCAAAAGAAGTTAAATCTTCTTACACTTGAGTGGATTCGTCAAGACATTCAAAGTCTATGAACTCAAGTTTATGCTTTAGAAACCTTTTCGTCAAAAAGAATTGATTTTTCAAAAAGTGTTGAACACAATTTTTTCAAGAATTTCTCAATGATATTCAAAATCTTTCAAAAATTGTGTGTTCAACAACTCCTATCCTCAAAAGTTTAATGTGGATCAAATCCTCGTAATGATAATTCCATTGGATCAATTTTTGAGGGGGAGCTTTCCAAAATTCATGCTAAGTTTGACACATCTTTCTCCCGAAGATTTCAAGACTATTTTTCAAAATATATTTTAATCAAATTTGGTATCTCTAATATCAAAAGATTTTATATATTAGAGATAGGGGGAGAAAATGTGATTAAAATGTGATCTTATATAAGACTCAAGCACTTTAACTCTTACCTACATGTGCGAAGCACTTTCGATTATCGATGCACATGTGAAGGGGGAGCATTTCTGAAATGACAAAAAACTATCAAGGTGTTAAATGTTTTTCAAACACTTTGTTAGAATTTAAAGTGGTTTTCATGGTTACGATCAAATACCCACAACATCTTTAATTCACGACGTTATTGGTGTCAAAAGGGTGGTTAGGTTTAAGTCCTATGATCCAACCAGAACCGGAGGGATCTTCCCAGTGACAATCCAATATATTATTAGAAGTCCTTAGGAAAGATGGAGTAGAATGTGAACGTAGCTGAATGCCGACTAAGTACTGATGATAGCACTGGAACAATCACAACAAGGTGCTATTAATGATGTCTTGGTAAGCATTGAAGGGGTTGAAGAATGAAAAAAAAAATGTAAGGAAAAAGGGTCTAAAGAAAGAAGCCCTCCATACAACTTAGGCAGAAACCGGGTCAACACATCATGAAGACAATTCATCATGGACCCAGTGATGTGAAGCACAACCCTTTCCTAGCTACTCAGGCTTCTCTTAAAAGAAGTTTATTTTATTGTCACGGAGATCAAAACTACTTCTATTGACTTTCTCACTCCGAGATAGTTGATATTGAATAGGTGGCATCTGCTCCAGCCTCCGACTACTAAAAGTGCACAAATAGAGTCTAGAGCCAAGAGATCAATCAAATCTCGTTAGGACACACGGATGAAGATCAAGAGAGTCCTACGCTATATCCTTGTGATATTGCTAGAACACTCAGAGTGATACTACTTAGTACTCACACTGATGAGTGGAAATCCTTCCAGTGTTAACATCAAACAGCACTGCGGTAGGTCATATGTAAGATTCTTTATGAATTGAACATATGTAAAACTGAAAAGCAACAGTGGTTTGATTCTGAATTGATACAAACTCGTTTCAGGTTTCTATGCAATATCTTTATGGTCTTGCCAGAACATTCAGAGTGATATTTATTAATATTCACAGTGACGAATGGAAATCCTTCTAGCGTCAACATCAAACAGCGCTACGGTAGGTGACTTGTGAGATTCTTATGAATCAAACTTGTGTCAACTGGAAAGCAAAAATGGTAAGATTCTTTACGAATGATACTTGTTCCAGGAATTTGAATTGACGACTTTAATCAAGCGGATATCTATCCAATTGATTCACTCTTTATGTTCGCAGTCTTTCTTTGAGACGGTCGAGTAAAGAGAACGACTAGTACAGCCGCGAAACCCTGTGAAGGAGATTCTTAACTGAATCTACCTATCACAGGTACGGTATTTAATATCGTATAACCGTCTTCACCGACCGGAGGTAAAACGCTACCGATTTAGGACGAATGTCAAAGCCATTCAGTCCGTGTCTATGTTTTGTCTCGAGAAGGTGGCATCATGGTGTACTCAGCAAAGTCAAAGATTCCAAACCACATGTTCATGCCCAAAGACTTATTCAACAATTAATAGTGTGAGCATGTGGATAAAGACACAAGATCGCAAGATGGCAAAGACAAGTTAAGAATGATTTGAAGATCTCAAGATAAAAGACTAAGTCGAAAGGCAATGACAAAGGCTCAAAGATCACAGCATGAAGGAACAAAACTACTGTTACACGTTCAAGACTCAGTTATGACGAAATTCATAAATCTCCATTGGAATCCAAATATCAAAGAGGAATGACCTCACATTGGGGGAGATTGTTAGCCTCAAAATATTGAGTCAAACAAGAATGTTCGGTCATAGGTTTATATTGTAATATTTATTAGAACGTTGTAATAGATAGTTAAATAGTCGTGGTTCACGGGCTTGGATTTAAACTAATTAAAGTCCAAAAGACAAGCCCGACCCAATATATATAGCCCATTAAAGCCCGCATGTGGGTGGACTATATATACTTCCCTCCTAGCATGTTAGGAGGGTTGGTTGTTCATTTTCTCACTTCTAATCTAATATTTAAAAAGTTAATCATCTCTTCTCTCTGCTTTCTCTCACTACTTTCTCTCTCTAGAATTCATCCTTTTTCATCTATTTTCTTTCTTTCTTCCTTGATTAATCATCACAAATATATGGGACAACACCCTTATTGCCAAGTATTTATAAATAAATACTATAATCCCTGATCGATATATATTAATATCGTTAAACTTTTTGCTAAAAGTTTATCATTTACTAATGAATTATTTTAATAAATTTCTGAATTTTCATGTATTTATTTTGAAGGATTTTCTATATTTATTTAAATTTTTGGAAATTATTTTATTTCATTTTATTATGACCTTATATCTACTTTACGAATTTACCACCGCCCTATTACCTCTTCGAGGAGGAGGAAACAGGTTCCACTGCTGCAAGCGAGTCACAACCAACTAATCTATGTGTATCTCCACGTAACTAGTGTCTATTATTTTGTGTCATGGTACTCTATTTATCTTTAAGATCATCCCTTTTTTATCTATGATAATGGTTTCCTTTGATCCTTATGTGAATTGTGAATCCTTGTATTAATGATGTGTATGCATTTGGTGATTACATTTTGTACATGATATGACTATACCATGATTACAATTAACTCGTTCATTTTCTTTCTTTGTGATGTGACAGAGTCATGCCACCTAGGAGAATGACAAATGTTGCCATTGTAAGGCTAGTTGTTGAAGAGGTAGCGAAAGCATTAGCTGCGGATAGAGTTGCACGTGTTAACACTGAAGGAGCAGGTGGACCTGCTGGACCCAATGCAGGTGGAGCAGGTGAACCAAAAATTATTGGAGGAGCATGTGTAGCTGAGAATCCTGCAGGTGAGGTTTCTCAGGCTGCTACTGCAGTAAAAGAGTGTACTTTTTCTAGATACATGAAATGTGGATCCACTACATTTCAAGGAACTGGAGGAGCACTAGAATTGTTCAGATGGATTGAGAGAACGGAAACAACCTTCGAGATTAGTGATTGCTCAGAAAGGAACAAGGTTAAGTTCGCAGTTGCCACTTTCAAGGACCGAGCTTTAAGCTGGTGGAAGACGCAGGTTGCTACAGTTGGGTTGGAGGCTGCAAACAAGAAACCTTAGGATGAGATCAAAAGGTTGTTGAAAGAGGAATTTTGTCCAGAAGAAGAGTTATATGCTTTGGAGGATGAGTTGAGGCACCTACAGCTGAGAGATAACAACATTGTTGCCTATACTAGCCAATTCAATGAATTGGTTTTGTTGTGTCCAGATGCTTTTGCTACTGAGAAGAAAAAGATGGACCAATACATTAAAGGGATTCCTGGGTACATTAAAGGTGAGACAACTTCATCTCGACCCAAGAACTTTGTTGAAACTGTGAGAATGGCTCATACTCTCATGAGGCAGAAGGTTCAAGATATGACTGACAAAGCTGCTGAGGGTAGTAAAAGGAAATGGGAGAATTCACAGAGTGGTAATCAGGGTAATAACCGCCACAAGCAGTATAATCAGAGGGGAAATAATGGGGCTAGAGCTGCAACTAACAAGAATGATAATGTTGACCATGGGGGACCAGCCCAGAAATGTAAGAGCTGTGGTGTTTGTCACTTTGGTGATTACCCTCCAAAGTGCATTAAATGTGGAAAGGTTGGGCATATTTTGGAGAAATGTAAAAAAAGGGCCCCTGCCACTAGAGCAAATGCTATTCCGATCAGGACTTGCTTTGAATGTGGAGAACGTGATCACAATCGCTCTAGATGTCCAAAGCTAAAGAACAAGAAAGCAGGTGAAGCTGTTGGGGCAGTTTATGCTCTTAAGGATGCGGATCAGGCACAAGGTCCAAATGTGGTGACGGGTACGTTCTTACTCAACCATCGTTATGCTAGTGTGTTGTTTGACTCAGGATCTGATAGGAGCTTTATAAGCACTTCCTTTAGTATTTTAATAGATATTGAGCCAACAAATCTAAATGCTAGTTATGAGGTCGAGTTAGCCGATGGGCAATTAGTTAGTACTACCACTATATTTACGAAGTGTCATTTTGTAAAACCCGCATATAAATGCCATGAACAGTACACTACGTAAACGTACGAACCAATTAAAAATTTCCATTTATGTCATGTACACGTATCACGAATATCAAATTCAGAAACTACGTACGTGTTAATGCACGGCAATTATTAAGTACGTGTTGGTATACGATAACTATTAAGTATAATAATTAAAATCACGAGCATATGATCACGAACATTAAAACAGGAACATGTGAACTACGTACTATATATTATTACACGATAAACAAGTATTACATATAATAAATAATCCACAACTTTTTAAAACACGAACACGCGTAAGAAATCATGAGGTACGAAGTTTAAGACGAAAGGCGTTGGGCTTTAATTGTTTGGACAATTTATAAAAGAAGAAGGAAATGGGCTCAAGGCCCATTTGTGTATCTAGGCCGGGCATAAACAAAAGGACAGGGGAGGTATGTTTTATTTTAGCCAACATGTGATAAAACCCTAAACACAAAAACAAATAACGATCGTCCTTTTGATCTTTCTTTCTGTCGTCGCTTGAACTCAAGAACCAAGAAAACGGGGCTTAAAGATTCAGGAAATCAAGATAGTTGATTCGTGTTTTATGTTTCTAAACCCAAAAACGCAAGATAAGTTATCACCTTTTCTTTTTGTTTTGATTCGTAGGGTTATTTATGCAATAACACGTCAACCAGATTTAGAACATGTTAAGAGACGTGGAATTTAAACAAAGATTAAATGGGGTGTCGTTTTGGCTGATTACACACAAACCGAGACCTTATTGGTCTCGGTGGTGATGTTATTCCACTAGCCGAAGGGCTACAGGGTAGGTTTTGTTCTGATGGTGGCAACACAAACCCCAACAGAGGATTCGGGTTATTAAACAGTAGGAACCGAGACCTTACTAGGTCTCGGTGGTAACTAATATACAGGCAGTAGGAAGGTTTAACAGGGTAGTAGAAATTAATAATAAAATAGTGGGTAGAATGGGCAGGCAATGGCAACAAAGCCACTACCGGTGGAAATAACACCACTGCCAGGGTTGACTGGCAGTTAAGGGTGTGTTTGGTTCACAGTTTAAGGCAGTTAAGGGTCTGTTTGGTTCGCAGTTTAAGAACAAGTAATGGGGTGTTTGGCTAAGTAAATTAAGACATGGTATGTTACGTTATTTAGTTAGTTAATTAAGACATGTTAATTAAATTAATAATAAGCATGACTTGGGGTAAATTATTTAAATAAAAACCATGGCTAATTATGTTCATTTAATAAAATTTATGATCTAATAATTATTTACATAATTATTCACGTACATGTAATTAATTAAAACTTAGTTAATTAATTTATATCATGTAAGGTAAAGTTTAATCAGTAAATCATGGATTTTTGTTAATTAATAAAATACTTATGTTATCAGGTAATATTGTTATTAATTAATAATTACAAGTTTAGACTAAGTATTTATTTCTTATTAAACTTTGCGATATAAATTATACATGACATATTATAAGCTTGTTAAAACGATATGTTATGTCACTGTTATTATTTAATAATGCTATTATTTATTTATAGAAGTATATTACTTATGGTATTATACCAATTATGGAAACATGATAAATATGGAAACTTTGTATTTTTGGAAACTTACTAATTATGGAAACTTTCTATTTTTGAAAAGTTACGCATTATGATACAACAAGTACTTTAACTCATAGAAACATGAATTTCATTAATCAGAGCACATGAAATATTAAGAAAACACAAGATTAAACATGAATCAATAAAACAAGTCTAGAACACTTAAAACAAGACAGGAACAAGTAAACAAGGAATAACACGTCAAGTAAACTAATAATCTATTAAGTATAAGGTAGTCAGACAACTCATACTCGTCCCTCTTTATTATGTAGCACTTGTGGAGTCGGAGTAGGATTCTTCCCGTCTCCTTTGTTCACATTACTGGACACAAGGTATGGATTTTCCGTCCTTTAGTATGGATATTCTTTCCTTATTAGGATTCCCCGTTTGCAGCCAACTGTTTTCCCAGTATATGTTTTATATGTTTTGATTACTTATGTTTAGTTTTAAATGCCTAAGCCATATACATGCATGACTAGTATAACCTAGTTATGGAGGTACCATAACCATAACACTAGAAGCACCAGTGTTATGACTTCCCCACGGAGGAGTGATTGCTCGTGGCGTCCCTTTTTAGTTTTGGCCTATATCTATTATCACGTGGGGCGTATGGGTGCATCCTAGTTACATGTTTTACAGGATTTTCATGGTGAATGCGATGTGTGCCTTGCATCCTTCACAAGGAGTTGATCCCTCCTACCCAGACTAATTTATTAGAGGCAACCCCTCTAATTGCATGATGAGGTCTCCCCTCCAAGTATTCATGCACGGTGGAACCTCAAGACCTATATAAGCTATTGACTAATTAATACTATTTTTATATAAAAACATAAGTCTTTTCAAACTATAAAATCAGTTTTTATAAACATGTTCCAGGTTTCCAGGACTTTTACATTTTCGTTGCTTTTCAGCCTTATTTATGTTTCAGCCATTCATACTATGTCATATATCCGTTCACTGAACGTATTGCTCAGCCGTTACTTTTCTTTCCATGTCCCAAAACGGCAGGTACCCAAGGATAGACTTGAGCATTTGGAGGACGTGCATAGGATGGAAGTTGCCTTAGACTTCTTCTCCTTTTGCCTTCTTATACTTATGCTTATTTGGACACTTGTTTAGTCCTTCTCATTTCATTTGCTTTATTTATGTTTGGGCTTATGTTGGGAACCGATGTTTGATTCTGGTTTTCCTTTTTGGTCAGGTATGTTTTAGTACATATTACCTTGCATGCTTTGATGACACACCATAATTACGTGTAATGGTCCACTTATCAAAGTGGGGTGTTACACATTTGAAATTAGCAAATCATTTTTTTGAAATTGATTTGATGCCGATAGATTTAGGTTCGTTTGATGTGATTGTTGTATGGATTGGTTGGTTGCACATGATGCGGTGATTGTATGTGGGGAGAAAGTTGTTCACATACCGGTTAAGAACAAGGTGTTAGTAGTTGCAGGTGATGTAGGTAGATCTCGTTTGACGATGATATCTTGTATCAAGGAGAGGAAATATGTGGAAAGAGGTTGTCACATGTTCTTGGCTCAATTAGTGGAGAAAGAACTACCGGTGAGGCGTGTGGAAGATGTTCCGATTATTCGTGATTTTCCTGAAGTATTTCCCAATGACTTGTCAGGGCTTCTGTCTCAGCGAGAAGTCGAGTTCAAGATTGATCTAGTGCCGGGAGTTGCACCGGTGGCGCGTGCAGCTTATCGTTTGGCACCGTCAGAGATGAAGGAATTGGCGGATCAATTGAAGGAGTTAATGGAGAAGGGGTTCATTAGACCAAGTTCGTCACATTGGGGAGCTCTAGTATTGTTCGTGAAGAAGAAGGACGTGTCGTTCAGGATGTGCATAGACTACCGAGAGTTGAATAAGTTAACTATTAAGAATCGTTATCCACTCCCTAGGATCGATGATTTGATTGATCAACTTCAGGGTTCGTGTGCGTATTCAAAGATCGACTTGAGGTCAGGTTATCATCAACTTCGTATTAGAGAGGAGGACATACCTATTACGTCTTTTCGGACACGTTATGGACACTTTAAATTCCAAGTGATGCCGTTTGGGTTAACTAATGCACCTACGGTATTCATGGACTTGATGAATCATGTATGTAAACCATACCTCGACAAGTTTGTAATTGTATTTATCGATGATATCCTGATTTATTCTAAGAGTCGGGAAGAGCATGAAGGTCATCTAAAGATTATTTTGGAGTTGTTGAAGAAGGAGAAGTTGTATGCAAAATTTTCCATGTGTGATTTTTGGTTGGATTCTGTCCAATTCCTTAGGCACGTGATCAATAGTAGTGGAGTTCATGTTGATCCTTCTAGAATTGAACCTATTAGAGATTGGGCTATGCCTACAACCCCGATGAAGTTAGACAATTCTTGGGATTGGTTGGATACTACTGGCGATTCATAGAAGGATTTTCTTTAATTTCTAAATGTTGATATAAAAGGAAAAGTTAACGAGGGTCCTTCGAGGGGTTTGGTGACAGCACACAAGGCAAACTTACTGAACAAAGAATTAGCAGAGGTGTCCTTTTATGATCCGAAGGCCGATTCCAAACTTACAAAAGCCTTCAAAGATATGAAAGCTTGTCCACTGCCATCATTTGGTTTAGAGGATAAGGACCATGAGGTACCCCTTGAAATCATGATGGAGGGCCTTATGCTAGCACGTCACAATGTAGAGGGCGCAAAAGCATTACCGGACTTCCACCTAAAACCGTCCATGGAGAAACTAACAATACCCATATTTGCGCATCCCAGGGACGCACTTGATTCATTCAAAATTGAGAAGGAAGTTCCGTTGTCCGAGGTGCTTGCATCCCATGAGAGCCGCGCTGCCGCCAAAAGGCCCTTCTGAACATAGAGGCTGCACCTTCTGTTGGCGCAACCCACCTTGCACCCTCCATTCCCGTGCTGCCATTACCACTGCTAGAGAGGGACTCAGGCATGCTAGACCGAATGGAGAAGAGCTTGAGGGATCACCACGCCATCGCTTACTGCCCACCTTTTCTGAAGTTAAAGAGGTCCTCGTACGAGACCCATTTACTCTCCAACCGCTTTACTGACTTGTAAATATTTTTCTTATTTGTTATGCTCAAATATTCACCCTTGTTTGTAATAAACACTATCCATTTTTGTTATGATAAGTGTGTTTAATGTTGTTAACATAATTTCACATAATGAGTTAATGTAAACTCATAAATGGTCCATATGGGTTTGAGAAGCTCATTACGTGCGGTATACCGCTACTACCATAAGGACGACCAGGTGAGGCTGACCAATTGTTAGGTGCACACGATTGTGTCTTAACAGTCTCAGAGTTTACTGGCTGCATAACTTTCTACGCCGTCATAAATAGCAAGGGGCCTAACAAGGATACATGATCCATGGTCGATGGGGTTGCATCCCACTTAATCGACGAGTCTAATTAGTAGGGTAGGCTCATTCCTCTTATTTCTCCTGGAAACGTTGTGTACGCGTGCGCCAGTAGGCAATATATAATACATAAAAAAGAAAATATGTATAACTGTAGAAGTGTAGATCTTGCTTATGTTTTTAGAGAGAGAAAGAGATAGAGAGATGGTGGATTAAACACAATTCTAGAGAGAGAAACAAGAGTAAACTATGTGAAAAATGATTAACCACACCACCCTCTCCATCTAAGGAGAGGGTTTATATACCCAAGCCCTTGTCATGGGCTTGGGCTTACATTTGGGCCGGCCTACACATGTTGTAGGCTAGGCTTGTTCTTGTTTGATAAATAAAGAAAGTTAACTAAACTACGAGCTATTACATGGACTATCGTTGGAGTGACCGATCCTTCTTAATACGTAAAACGTATTTCCAACAATCTCCCCCTAAGGGAGGTTACTCCAAACAAGGGCGTTACCCGAGTAACAATAATGAAATAAACCTAGCATACTATGCTTGTCTTGAGCTCGTAGTCTTCGTCTTTCTTTTCTTTTTCTTTTCTGGTGAACATGTTGATGTGATCTTTGATATCAATCTTTAGCATTGATCTCTTGCCTTGATCTTGTGCATCCTTCACTTGTGTTCTTCGCCTCTTCGTGACCTCATGTCCCACATACTTATACCTTAGTAATTCTTGAAAGCTTCAGAGTTCGATACAGCGGAAGACTTAACTTTTAGGCTTTCTTGAATTAGATGAGGTATTAAGTGCAAAAAGTATAAGCATGCGGGGACGACTTCTTCTCAGATTCCGCAACGCCACCGTCTTCAAATGCCGCAACATAAGTAGACACGAACGAAATGGCTTTGAACATTTCATTCTAAATCGGTAGCATTTTACCTCCGGTCGGTGAAGACCGTTGGACGATATTAGATATCGTACCCGTGACGGATAGTTTCAATTAAGTAACTTCCTGACAGGATTTCGCGGGTAAACCCGTTCTCTTTATTCGACCGTCCAAAGCTGACTGCGAACATAAAGAGTGAATCATTTGGATAATAATATCCGCATGATTTGAAGCCGTCAATTCATGTTCCTGGAACAAGTGAAATTCAATTAAGAACCGCACCATCGTTGCTTTCCAGTTGTCACGAGCTTGATTCGTAAAGAATCTTGCAAGTTACCTACCAAGTGCTATTTGAGGTTAACACTAGAAGGATTTCCACTCATCACTGTGAACACTAAGGTATCACTCTGAGTGTTCTGGCAAGATCACTAAGATATTGCATAGAGGCCTGGAACGTGTTTAAATTCAGTTAAGAATTAAACAGCTGTTGCTTTCCAGTTATCACAAGTTTGATTCATAAAGAATCGCACAAGTCACCTACCATGAGTTTTTTGATATTCGCTCAAGAAGGATTTCCATCTTCATTGTAAATACTTTCGTATTACTCGGATGTTCAGGCAAGATCATGACGATTTTGCGTATTTCTTACTTTTCATAGTGTGTGAAGAAGCAAGGAAATATGAAAGTGTGTCCTAATGAGATATTTGATGATCTCAAATGGCTCTAGACTCGATCGTGCATTTTGGATTTTAGTGATCGGAGGCTGGAGAGGAGTGCCACCATTTTAATACCAATTTATTCGGAGTGAATAAATCAATAGATAACGTGTTGTCTCCGTGTGATTTAAACAAATACCTTTTGAGAGATATCTGAGTTAGCTGGGATGGGTTGTGCATTGCATCACTGGGTCCATGATGTCTTATCTTCAATATCAAGCATCATTAAAAATGATCTCAATAGCATATGTATTGACCCGGTTTCTGCCTAAAGTTGTAAGGAGGGCTTCTTTCTTTACACCCTTTATCTTTACAATTCTTTTTCATTCTTCAACCCCTTCAATGCTTACCAATACGTCATAACTAGCACCTTGTTGTGATTGTTCCAGTGCTAACTTAAGTACTTGGTCGGCATTCAGCTACGTTCACAATCTTTCTCCATCTTTCCTAAGGACTACTATTTCTAGCTATGGAATGTCCTTGGGAAGATTCCTCCGATTCTAGAAGAATCATTGGACTTAACCTATCCTACCATCCTTATGTCACCACAATCTTCATCGTCGTGAAATAAATGGGTTTTGGGTAAGTATATGTCACCATGAAAATCCATTTTGATATGCAAATCCGTTTTGCTCCCCCTTAACATATGCCACGATATTCGAAAACATTTCGCACATGTCGGGATGAGCCAGCACATTAAGTCAAACCATTTGTGATAATATCCCATATTAAATCACATTTTCTCCCCCATATTAAAAATATTAACCCAATCGATGTTTTTAATATCAATTGATTTAATGAAGTTTTAACAAAGGTTTTGGGAAGAAAAATGCAAGTCCATTTTATCTTCATGATATCAAACGTATGAGATATGATACCGATTTGTAACATGATCACATATTCACCATATTAAAAAGAATTGACAAGGTTGGACCTGATTGATGAGAACATCAGATGATAAGATCAAATGGTTCTTGTCAGCATGTGTTGGTCGCCTCGTCACGTCTGAAGTCATCTCTTGACACCACATGTACGATTGGTATTGTAGTTTTGACACCAACTTGTGAACTTGGCACATTCGGCATCGAAGATTCTGAATGCTTGACAGTTGCTCCCCCTCAATTGTTGACCCGTGTTCTATCGAAAGAGATGTAGTCGTCGGTTGAGTAGTCGCATCGTCGAGTATGTAGATACCAATTGTAGATAGCATGGTTGTAGAGATGATAACTTCATAAAAACAAGACTTCTCTTGTTTTAACAAATAAATGCACTGAAACGTACATAGATTTGTGTTAGACCAAGTTATAAAGTAAACTTGATCCCTTACAAGGTTTTAAAGTAAACCTTGCCCGAGAAAATTAATTCCCGTTGTGAGCCAAAGCTTTCATAAGAAATACTTGACTTTAATGTGAAAACCGGGTTGCAGTCAGAAATAACTACAAGCCATTAGGCATGTTTTATGAAATATTTACAACTTTTGTATGAACTCTATTTATGGCACCGTGTCGATATTAATCAACATTTCTAAGGCCGTAAATATTATCGTACCAAAAGACATGCCTTTGAAAAATAAAGTAAAAATATTTTTGGATTTTTATGAATTTTTCATTTTTTATGGTTTTTATATGGTTTTATATTTTTGTATTTTGCTTTTGTGGATAAAAATATAAACAATATATACAAATGATCACCAAGGATACGGAGAATAGTTTTACCACCACTATTCTTTCGCTTCATCTGCGAGTTCCTTTAGAGTCTCAGGCGAGAAAGTTCTCATTCCTAGCTTGTCGGCCAAAAATTCAATTCGAGCGCGATCTAAAGCCTTCGTGAAAATATCCGCCAATTGATACTCAGATCGGACAAAGTAAAGCTCTATTACTCCATTTTCCACTTGCTCCTTGATGAAATGGTAGCGAATGTCAATATGCTTCGACGGGGAGAATTGAACATTGTTGCAGCATAAGGCAATTGCACTCTTGTTGTCACAGTACATCGGAATTTTGTTGAAACCTAGACCATAGTCGGTTAATTGCGATCTCATCCAAAGAATTTGAGCACAACAACCGGACATAGCTATGTATTCTGCTTCCGTACTTGAAATTGCAGCGCTTTTCTACCTTTTCGATGCCCAACTGATACCATTTGTAGAAGTGTAAATCTTGCTTATGATTTTAGAGAGAGAAAGAGATAGAGAGATGGTGGATTAAACACAATTCTAGAGAGAGAAACAAGAGTAAACTATGTGAAAAATAATTAACCACACCACCCTCTCCATCTAAGGAGAGGGTTTATATACCCAAGCCCTTGTCATGGGCTTGGGCTTACATTTGGGCCGGCCTACACATGTTGTAGGCTAGGCTGGTTCTTGTTTGATAAATAAAGAAAGTTAACTAAACTACGAGCTATTACATGGACTATCGTTAGAGTGACCGATCCTTCTTAATACGTAAAACGTATTTCCAACAATAACAAAAAGAAATTTTTCAGAATGCGCCGTGGAACTAGCTAGGTACCACGACAGTTTTATTAACACTTGCAAGATTTAACACATAAAATGAAAGAAAAAACAATACATTTATTCAAGAAGTCCGCCGCTAAAGGTAGTACTTCTTTAGATGGCATATGTTCCAAGGCCTTTGTAGGTCGCGACCATCCATGTCACGTAGCCAATATGCGCCATTCCCTAGTTCCTCTGTCACGATATAAGGTCCCTCCCACTTAGGTCCAAGTTTTCCTGTATTCTCAGCGCGGCTGGCCGCGTTTGAGCGATACACGAAGTCACCTGGCCTGAAAGAGGTCTTTCGCACCCTAGCATCGTAGTAGCTTTTCATTTTTGCTTTTGATCTAGCTTCGTGGATTGCTGCCAACTCTCTTCGCTCCTCGATTATGTCTAGGTTCAATCGCAGCTCCTCGTCGTTTATGACCATGTCTACTTCCGATGTGCGGAGTGTTTGCAATCCAATCTCAGCTGGGATGACTGCCTCTGTACCATATGTTAGGGCGAAAGGGGTATCACCCGTAGCTGTCTTGATCATCGTGCGATGTGCCCACAAGACGTGCGACAACTCATCGACCCACTTCCTGTTGTGTTCCTCCAATCGTGCTTTTATGCCGTCTCCCAGACTCCTGTTTTCTCTTTCCACAAGTCCATTCGTTTGCGGATGGGCCACTGATGCGAACCGTTGGTGTATTCCATTTTTCGTGCAACAATCCTTGAATGGGTTATCCGCGAATTGTTTTCCATTATCAGAAACTATTTCACCGGGTAGTCCGAAACGACATAATATATTGTCCCATACGAACCTCTTCACCAGGTTCCCCGTGATTGTTGCGACTGCATTCGCTTCAATCCATCTCGTGAATTAATCCATCGCGACTATGAGGAACTTAATCCCACCTGCGGATACGGGAAAAGGTCCCGCGATATCTATTCCCCACTTGAAGAATGGCCAGGGGGAAGTGATCGACGTGAGCTCCTCCTTGGGTTGCCGACGTATTGGCCTGTGCACCTGGCAGTCATTGCATTTATTGATGAGTGTTCGCGCGTCCGTATGCATGGTTGCCAGTTATACCCGCTGCGCAACGCTGTTGCTACCACGGACCTTGGTCCTATGTGCATGCCGCATGACCCCTCATGGATTTCACTAATGATGTACTACGCCTGGCGCGGCCCTACGCATCTTAGCCATGGCTGAAGAAATGATCGTTTGTAAAGAACCCCGTCTCTGACTTCAAATTGCCTCGAACGTCTTCGTATTCGTCATGATTCGGTTTCGTCATGTGGGAGGGAATCTTTCGTTAAATAATCCACAATCGGTGTCATCCATGTAGGGCCTTCTTCCTCTACTATCGATGTGATCTCTTGCTCTTTTATTGACTTGTCCTTAAGAATCTCCACCAGAACCTGTTTTGATAAGTGTGCAAAGCTGGTGGATGCTATTTTACTAAGTGCGTTTGCTTTCTTGTTCTCCCCCCTGGGTACTTGGCGTATTTGGAACTTATTGAATCCTTCAATCAACGCTTTGGCTTTTTGTAAGTATTGCACCATATTATCTTCTTTCGCCTCGTATTCGCCAAGTATGTGTTTTGCTACCAGTCGAGAATCTACGTTTGTTTCGAGATTGCGCACACCCATTCGTGCTGCAATTCTCAGCCCTGCTATGAGCGCTTCATACTCTGCCTCATTATTTGTGGCTGTAAACTCAAAACGTAACGCGTATGTGAATTCCATTCCTTCGAGGTTGGTGAGTATGAGCCACACGCCTGATCCGTCAGTGCAAGAGGACCCATCAGTGAACAAGATCCACGGGTTTGGGTCTTCTTCCTTTTGATCTAGCCTTTGAACGCCATCTTCTGGTTTTTCAATGATGAAATCTGCCAAAATTTGTCCCTTTACAGCATTGCGCGGTCTGTAGGTAATGTTGTGTTCCTCTAGTAGAACACTCAACTTCTGGAACCTACCTGCGACCTCAGGTTTTGATATTACCTGCTCTATATAGGCTGATCAGTTATCACCACTATTGGGTGCGCTTGGAAGTATCGACACAACCTTTTTGCCGCAAACACTAGTACAAGTACTAATTTTTCCATTGGGGTATAATTTAGCTCCGAGCTTTGCAACGCTCTACTTATGAAGTATACTGGAGTTTGCACATTTTCTCTATCCGTCATTAGCACTAAAGTGATCGCTCCGTGTGTAGAAGACAAATATATTATCAGCTCTTCTTTAGGTCGTGGCGCGACTAACATAGGGAGCGAAGCTAAATGTGTTTTTAATTCCTCGAAGGCCTTTTCCGCTTCCTTCGTCCAATTGAAGTCCCATTTCTTAATGCACTTTTTGAGCGTTTTAAATAAAGGGAGCGACTTCTCCGCTGACTTGGACAGGAACCTGTTCAGCTCTGTGAGTTTCCCATTTAGCGACTGTACTTCCTTTTTTGTCTTTGGGCTTTGGAGTTGAATGACCGCGTCTGTTTTTTCTGGACAGGGTTTGATGCCATTGGGGTCAATCATGTACCCTAGGAGCATGCCTTATGTTACCCCAAAAGTGCATTTCTTGGGATTTAACTTCATGTTTATTCTCATGAGTGTCGAGAATGTTTCCTCTATATCCCGGATAAGCTCGCTCTCTGTGTGACTTTTTATTACAAAATCGTCGACATACACCTCCAAATTTCTCCCTATTTGGCCTTCAAACGCTTTATCAACCAGCCGTTGGTACGTGGACCCTGTGTTTTTGAGTCCAAATGGCATTTTTGTGTAGCAGTACACACCCTGGCTGGTATGGAATGCTATTTTTTCTTCGTCTTCTTCTGCCATTTGTATCTGGTGGTACCCCTTGTACACGTCCAGGAATCATTTAAAGGAATACCCGTACAACGATTTTACCTTCCAATCTATTTCGGGGAGTGGGTAGCAATCTTGGGGACAAGCTTTCTTGAGGTCTGTGAAATCAACGCACATGCTCCAGCTACCATCATGTTTCTTCACCATTACTGGGTTAGTGAGCTAGTCATGATAGTAAACTTCCCTCATGATTCCTGCGTCTACTAGCTTCTTCACCTCCTCAAATATCACCTTGTTGCGTTCTGAGGCATGTCCTCTTTTCTTTTGCCTAACCGGAGGGTACCCTTCGCGGATTTGAAGCTTGTGTTAGGCTATTGACCTTGGTACCCCTTTCATATCTTTGGGTTCCCATGCGAAGATGTCTAGGTTGCCCTTTAAAAGGCGACACATGTCCGTCTTTCCTTTGTCAGACAATGTTCCTCCGATTGTTATCTCTTGATCCGGATACTGCGGATGCACTGCTACCTTTAGATTTGGCAGTGAGTTTACCTTTGGTTCCATTGTGACCCGCGGAGGTTCTGTGATTGCGTTACACTCTGCGAGAGTTATCGCTGTGTTGAAGATCGTTACGATTCCTCCATCCACTGGGAATTTAATCATGCCATGAGCTGTGGTAGGTACCGCTCGCATTGCTAGTATAGCTGGTTGCCCTATAATCCCGTTATATTGTGATGGCGACCGTATGATCAGGAAGTTCATGGAGACTTTTGTTGAGTGCTCATCGTCTCCCACTTTCACTACTAGCTTGGTGTTTTCACTCCCCACTCTCCACCATAACAAAATGTTTCCACTATATCTCATCAGGAGTTGTCAAAGGAGGCTACACCGCTTCTCTATTAAACCCGATGAGCGAGGAGGTTGTAGGCATCATTTGGCTCTGTACTTCTGCACTAAGCTTCAGGAAGCATTACTCATACATTATTTCTGCTGATGAACCTCCATCCACAAACATGTAATGTATGCTTCGCTCACCAATGCTTACTTATATAACTAATAGGCCTTCTGCGACGTTCCTCGTATTGAGTGGGGGGGAAGGAAATGTCTTTTCCCTTCGAGAATTTCTGGCTCACCTTTTGTTTGGTCCTTTGCTGCCATGATTCCACCATGTAAATATTCACGCTAACGATATTTTGTCTTTCTTCTTTCGCGGTTTCCTTGACAAGGTGTTTCAGCTCACCTTTCTTTACCATATTTTTGATATATTTTTGCAGCTGAATACATTCATTCGTAGCATGCCCCCTCTCATCATGGTATTCGCAATATCTATTGCCGATGCGTTTTTTGACCGGGGTGGTCATTGGTGTTGGCCTTGGGAAATTCGCACCTTCTGACCGATATGAGGATTTCTCTTGGGGTTAACTTAAGGGGAGTAAACATGAAGTTATTAGCTCGTCCCTCTCTTCTCCTTCCTAAGTAATCAAGACCTCTAGGTCCGCCTTGCCTGCTGGGCCCTTCACTGGGCGCGTGGACAGATCTGTAGTCATAAGTGTTTCATGTTACTTCTGAAGCAGCTGATTCTCCCTGTATGAAGGATCTTACCCGCCTTAGTACTCCATCGAAGGTTTCAGGCGTTTTTTCATTTAGCTTCTTTATTAGATCACTGTTTCGTGTACCCACCATGAAGCAAGATACTTTCAAAATCTATGGGCACTCTTTTATCTGAAGACACTCACTCTTGAAACGTTCCAGGAAGTCTTCCAGGTATTCGACCTGGTTCTGCTTTACTCTGGCAAGTGATACAGCACTCCTATCATGTCTTTTCTATTGAACATAGTTTCTTTTGAATGCTTTCCGCAACACTTCGTACCCGTTGATTGTTCGTGGTAGAAGTCTGTCGAACCACATCCGCGCGTTACCTACGAGTGTAGAGTTAAACATGTTGCACCATACGGGTTCTAGCCATTGTTCAATACCTGCCTGGGATTCAAAGACTTTTAAGTGGTCTTCTGGATCTGAAGTGCCATCATAAGTTTTCACGTTTGATGGCATGCGACACTTTCTTGTATCTACGTAATAGTGTATGCGCCTTGTAAAAGCGTTTTTCCTGGCTCTTCTCCACGGTTGCGAGAAGATTTGGTCATCCGAGGAGTAACTTTCGCGCATGTGTTTTTCCGGGAGGTTATCACCCGATCCTAACAGGTTTCTTTCGGAGGATTCAGCGTGTTTCGCGCGCTTCGCTTCTTTTATTATCTTCTCGTGTTTAGCAACCAAAGGGATGAGGGTTTGTAGGTTATTGGCTACGTACTCCTCTATTATGTGTGCCTCCATAGCAACGACTTCCCCGCCCTCCTCTTGGAGCGTCCTTCTTTTTTGTTTATTGGGAGGAGGCTGAGTTGACTCTCGTTCTGCGCCTTTTTCCTCCACAGCGGGTAAGGGAGTTGAGAACAGTCCGCCTGTTCTTATGATTGGTGGGTTGTTTACATCCCGAGTGTTTTCTTCACTGGTAGATCCAGGAGTAACATTCACGGATGTGATAAGACCATCTACCGTTGAGGATCCTTGACGACCTTCATTCATGCCGCTTTTCGTCATTAGCTAGAGCTTAGTATGGGTCCTACGGATGGAGCCAACTTGTTGATACAAAAGTTGGATAGATCGAGCTTGACCCGAATTAGGCTTAATTCAGGGTCTTGTGGACTCTGGCTCTTGCACCAAGTGAAACTTGTTTTGAGGACCTTGCGCACTAAACAGACCCCGTTAGGCTTACCGTGGGTTTGTGACCCACGATTAGACTCCAGCGTGAGAGTAAGTAATCGATTTGAGTATATAGTGTTTAGGGTATTGTGTGTATCATACCTTTGTGGAACCTATGGGGTTCCTTTTATACCCGAGAGAGTCCTGGCTGGGCTCTCCTACTCTTGCGGCCAAATGAAGAGATAATGACCTATAATAGTTTGATCCATATCACATAACCAAGGCAAGTGTATATCTCTTCCCTTTAGGCGCATATATCTATATGATAAATTATATTCTTGTCTGATCCTGTCGTGCTGCGACAAGGACCTGGCTCAGTAATCAACCGTATGTGCGACAACGGCTTACCGGGCCTCCTAGGCTGTGCGCACGCATTGCACAAGCATTCAATCCATTCCTGATGGATGCGGGTAGTACCCGTGAGTCGGACTATCTAGCCAGACTAGGGACTATATTTCATCACTAAACCTCTTACTAAACTTACACAGAAAAACAATAAATATGAGTGGGGTTCAGAAGAAGAAGAAGCATTATAGACTTTGAAGCAGAAGCTGTGTTCTGCTCTAATTTTGTCTTTGCCCAAGGGAACTGAAGACTTCGTGGTATATGATGCATCACATAAGGGTTTTGGTGTTGTGTTGATGCAAAGGGAGAAAGTGATCGCGTATGCATCTCGTCAATTGAGGAAGCATGAGGAGAATTATACTACACATGATTTGGAATTAGGAGTTGTTGTCTTTGCTCTTAGACTTTGGAGACACTATCTCTACGGTACAAGGAGTGTGGTATATACCGATCATAAAAGCCTGCAGCATATTTTAGATCAGAAGGAGCTCAATATGAGGCAGAGAAGATGGGTAGAATTGTTGAGTAATTACGACATCCAAATTTGCTATCATCCCGGCAAGGCGAATGTAGTTACCGATGCTCTTAGTAGGAAAGAAAGAGAAATAACCAAAAGGGTTAGAGCTTTAGCCATGACAACTTATTCCGATTTATCTCATCGAATACTTAAAGCTCAAACAAAGACGATGAAAGAGGAGAATGTGAGAGATGAAGACTTGGGTAGAAGGACGATGCCTATATTTGAGATTCGTGATGACAGAATTCAGTATTTTGAGAATTGTGTATGGTTACCGGTGTATGGAGGACTGAGAGATTTAATTATGCACGAATCTTATAAGTCTAAATATTCTATTCACCCAGGATCGGATAAAATGTACCATGACTTGAAGAAATACTACTGGTAGCCGAATATGAAGGCTAACATAGCTACTTATGTTAGTAAATTCTTGACGTGTGCTAAGGTGAAATTTGAGCGCAAGATACCTTCGGGTTTACTGCAACAACCTGAAATTCTAGAATGGCAATGGGGAAAGATCACTATGGACTTTGTTTCGGGACCTCCGAGAACTTCTAGTGGTCATGATACGATTTGGGTGATTGTTGATCGGTTGACTAAGTCAGCTCATTTCTTGCCGATAAAGAAAACCGATGACTTAGACAAACTTACTCGGTTGTAGTTGAAGAAAGTTGTTTGTAGACATGGATTTACTTTGTCAATTATTTCTGGTCGAGATACTCGGTTCACATCTGAGTTTTGGAAATCGTTTCAGCGAGCTTTGGGGACTCAGTTGGACATGAGCACTGCGTATCATCCGGAGACGGACGGACAAAGTGAAAGAACTATTCAGACCTTGGAGGATATGTTACGAGCGTGTGTAATAGACTTTGGAGGTAGTTGGGATCGACACTTACCTTTGGTGGAGTTCTCTTACAACAATAGTTATCACGCACGTATCAAGGCGGCGCCTTTTGAAGCACTTTACGGGCGAAAGTGTAGATCACCAGTTTGTTGGTGTGAGGTTGGAGAAAGCCAATTGACGGGTCCTGAATTGATTAGAGAGACGACCCAAAAGATCGTGCAAATCAAGAATCGTTTTTTGATAGCCCGTAGTAGGCAGAAGAGCTATGCGGATAAGAGGTGAAAACCATTGGAGTTTGATATTGGCGATATGGTTATGTTGAAAGTATCACCTTGGAAAGGAGTAATCTGATTTGGTAAACGAGGAAAGGTTATTCCACGCTATATTGGTCCATTCAAGGTTATTGATCGAGTTGGTCCTGTGGCGTATAAGTTGGAATTGCCAGAGAAGTTAAGTGCTATGCACAATACTTTTCATGTTTTTTCAATCTTAAAAGTTGTTTGGCGGACGATAATTTGATAATTATACTTGAGGAGATTCAATTAGACGACAAGCTGCATTTTATTGAGGAACCGGTGGATTATGGATCGAGAGGTGAAACGGCTTAACCAAAGCCGGATCCCGATAGTTAAAGACCGATGGAATTCCTGACGTGGACCCGAATACACTTGGGAATGAGAGGACTACTTCAAGAGCAAGTATCCGCATTATTCGTAGAGGGACATAAGGAGAAGTAAGCCCCGAGACGGTGCTCTCCTAAGGTGGTGAGGATGTAAAACCCGTAAAAATAAGGTCATTACTTAATCCTAATTTTCAAGTATTTTTGAAGTATTTTATAACGTTAAATACTATTATGTTTGACGATTTAAGTTGAAACCGATATTGAACATTTTATTTTTATGTTTTGACGAGTAACAAGGACTACTAGTGATCGCGATACCGACGGATGCCCAAAATTTTACATTTTATTATCGATCGTTTCGATATTTAATATTTTTGATAATTTCGTTTTAATTGCATATTAAGTCGTGTCAAAATCATATTATCATTTTTCATGTGCGTTTAAACTTTAAAAAGTATTTTTACGAAACCCGACTCCCGAGAATTTTTGAAAAGTCGAGTACTAGTCATTTCTCGCTTTTTAACTTATATGTTGCATTTTAGCCCAAAACTATTCACTAATTGCAATTTATACCCTAACCTCCACTACATAATCCTTCCACTAACTCATTTCTCTTATTTTTCCATTTTAAAATTTTCAACACACACCTTCTTCCTCTCCTTGTTCTTGCTGTCCCACTACCAACACCAAAACACATCAACAACTTTTGATCTAACTGATTTCAAAGGAAACCAAGATTAATCCCATTCTAGAAATCTTTTTATGAGTCTTTTGAACTAATTTTTATCCATATGCAACAACTTTTATTTTTCAAAAAAAATTGCTATGTTTGATCCATATTGATGGATTGCATGTGTTGTTATTATTATTATGTATTTATTTTGAGTGTATGCATGTAAGATTTTTGATTTTGGGTTTTATTAAAGATGGACAAGCAAGTGATTAGGATTGATGGAAGTTGGTTGGGATGATACATAGACCATATTAGGAGTATTTGTGATGTTAAAATGGGTCAATTTGGTGATTTAATGTGATTTTCAAAAGTGAATTTTTGACCAGTAGGTTTAGGAGTGTTTTTCGTGGGTCAAAGTTTTATTTAAGTTTGACATGATAGGATAGTGTTGTAGAGGATGTTGAGAGCTTCGATTTGGTATAAAGTAGGCCTTCCAATTCGAAACGATGAGGAAGATACGCTAGTTTGATTATTTGTGTACCGAGAGATGCGTATTGACACAATACAAATTGTTGTCGATATTGGGTCAAATCTCGGGGACTATAGATAGAGTTGTACAGATGTTCATAGGCTGATATCGGGGCCTAAATGTAACCTTTTGAGTATATTTTTACAATCAAGTGTCGGATTTGAAAATAGTATTGCTTAAGATGGTCAAAATTGTAGAAACTAGAAGGGGTGGGGGTTAAATAGTTTCTTAAAATTTACTTGTTAAAAGAGGGTTTTCAAAAATCCTTTTAAAAAACTTAGGCTTGAGTAATTATGTGAGATCTCCTTATACACAATATGAACAAGGGATTGTGGAAATAAACTAATAATCACAAGTATATGCTAATAAAGAATAATGAATGTAAAGTGATAAGAAAAAGAAAGATAGAACCAAACACCAAGGATTTACAGTGGTTCGACAACGAAACTCACTCCTCGTCCCTACTCCACTCCTCGAGTACTCCTTACTCGAGAGTTCACTAATCAACAAACTTCTTAAGGTGGAGAAATCGTACACAACGTCGCTTATCCAGTTTTCGACTCTAAGCTAAAATTCGAGCCCTAATCTTAGCTAGGACCAATCTACACCAATATACTTTGAGGATTAAGTATTAACCCTACTACATACACAACTTCCAAATAGACAAACCTATTTGGGTCTTCACAACACAACTACCAAATAGCACAACTACTTGGATCTTCACAATACAACTTCCAAATAACACAACTACTTGGATCGACACAACACAACTATAATGAATGAATAAAACTTGATCTTCAATAGATCTTGAGGTAGACTCAACACTTCAAGGATGAAAGTGTTCTTCTCTTTGCACTTGGAGAGGAAGAGATGGGAGGAGAAAGATTCACTTCTAAACAAGTAGTAATCAACCAAAAAATCAAGGATTTGAATGATTTAAGAAGTATGTTTGAATCTGGAAATTTGTGTGCAAAAGAGGTGAGGAGAAAATATGAGAATGGTCCACTATTTATAGGACAAAGGTCTAACGGCCATATCTGAACGCGGTTCCTTATTGGTACCCACAGTGCCTTATCGATAATAAACCGCATAGACCTTTACGGATCCACGTTCGTAGACTCCGCTCCCTTTTGTCTTTTAGTGGGGTAGTCACATCTGGTGGAATAGTTATCCTCAAAGGATATTCTGAAACCAAATGGAATATGCCTATCCATGGACTCTTGCATTTCCTTTAATTTCTTATCTTGTTCCGAGATCTTTTGAAGAACTAAGTCCATTTGTGGATTAGGTAAATTGAACCCTTGTTGTTGAAAACCTTGGTTTGGGTATTGGTTGTATGGTGGAAAACCTTAAGGATTAAAACCTTGGTTTAGAAAGCCTTGATTTTGCATTTGATAAGTTCCTTGATTTACATTGTAGCCCCTCACATTTGCATTTTGTTGAAAATTAGCTCGTGGTGGCCCTTGGTTGTTTTGGGTGGGTGGGTGTGGTTTTTGTTGAAAACCGGGTGGAGCCAAGTAATTAGTCGAATTATAAGACAAATGATTAACATCGACATTCGGCTTGAAATGAACCCTCTACGTGTTGTTGTAAGCATACACTTCCCCGTGAGATTGGTCATAAGCCTTATCACAATTAGCATAAGAGTGTGGCCCACCACATGTTTCACAAGTAACATTAAGAGTATTCACATGTTGACTATGGGTGTTTTGAACATGTAAGGCAAGTTTAGTCACTATTGAAGTAAGTGCTTGGATTTGATTGGACGTCTCACTATCACTAATACTAGCCATAGTAGCCCTTATACTTTTAGTTTGCACTTTGGCCTTGTTTTTAATAATTGCCCAAGCCTCGTTCATGGATTTGACAAGAATATTACCCCCCGAAGCACTATTTAGTGAATCTTGGTCATTCAAACTTAATCCATTATAAAAAGTATTAATTTGATGCACCTTAGTAAAACCGTGTTGTGGACACTTTCTCAAAAGGTCTTTAAAACGATCCTAAGATTCACTAAATGTCTCACCGTACTTTTGATCAAAACTAATGATATCATTCCGCAAAGCGGTAGTACGTGAGGGTGGAAAGAAGTAATTGATGAATTTGGTTTCTAAGTCCACCCATGTTGTAATACTTTGGGGTGGTTCCTTATCAAGCCAAGTCCAGGCTTGTCCCTCGAGAGAGAAAGGAAAGAGAAGCAAACGAATTGCCTCTTGTGAGACCCCATTGTATTTGACAGTATTGGTTAAGTGTACGAACCTCTTGATATGATCGTGAGGATCATCATGAGTTCGGCCCAGTAAAGGTGTTGAGGAAACCATTTGAATAAAACCGGTTTTGAGCTCGAAGTTGTTGGCGTCAATAGCCGGCACCACAATCGCATCGTCATTGCCTTCAACGTGTGATTGCAAGAGCTCGATCATTGGACGGTTATCCATAGTGTTAACAACAGGAGGCTCGATGATAGCGGCTTGAATGGATTTCCTCCTTCGTGAACGGGTACGCATACACCTACAAAAGAAAAAGATAGAAAAGAAATAGAAGAAAAATAATGGTTAATGTAAAAAGAAAATATTTTTGGTGCAAAACTTTTGAAAAGAAATGGTTTTTATGATTTTTAAAATGTTTTTGGATTTTTGAAATTTTTGAAATTTAAGCAAGAAAAATAACGTTCAAAAGTGAACGGATCCCAAAATCCAACGCGTCTCTCACAAAAAACCGTTAATCTTTACGAAAAGAGCCGGTAGCGGCGCCATTTTTATCTTTGTATTTTTATGTTCTAATTATGTCTAACCAAATTGACCCGTTTTTAAGTGTGACTCAATTGTTTTCGGTGAATAAAAAGAAAGGTTGATAATCTATTTCTATTTAAAAATGAAAACTTGAAAAGTATAAAATAAATGGCAAAAGATAAAAGAAATTAAACAAATTTAAAACTTTGTAAAAAGTAAAATTGAAAATAAAATAAAACAAAACTCTTTGAAATTATACTTGACAAATAACGACGGGAAATAAAATTAGAAAACAATTTAATTCGGAATAAAAAGTTAATTCGGAAAACCAAAAACAATTAACCTAATTCGGAATACTAGAAATATACCTAATTCGGAAAAACCAAATACAAACCTAATTCGGATTTTTGTTAAAGTTTATAATTCAGAAAGTGCAACAATGACCTAGTTCGGAATGTGTAAAAATGTTTAATTCGGATAACCATAGATTAATTCTAATCAGAATACACAATAGAATAACCTAATTCGGAAAGCTAAAAATACATGTAATTCGGAATAGGTCTTGTAAAACTAATTCGGAATAGTTGTTACTTAATCTAATTCGGAATTCAATTACTTTAGTTAATTCGGAAAGCGTCACTGTTTGTAATTCGGAATATATAACAAAACCTAATTCGGAAAAGTTAGTATATATCTATTTCGGAATAGTCCAAGTTTGCGATTCGGATTAAGGGTTTAAAGGTAATTCGGAAAAAAGAAAAGAAAAGTAACTTATACTAATTCGGAAAAAAAAACTTGTAGTTCGGGAAAAGAGGGTTTAGGAATTCGGATTAATGAAAAATAAGCTAAAACCAAATAAGCAATTAACCAAAAATTAAGCTAAACACATTTTAAGAAAAACTAAACAAGACACAAATTAAAAACTCTAAAAACACCAAATAAACAAAATTAATAAAATCAACTTTTCAAAACATTTAATTACTAAATCCACTTAAATGAAAAATAAGCTAAACACACAATAAACAATAAGCACCATAAGCTATAACCATCAATCACATAAAAACAATAAGAACAAAGAAATAAGCACTTCAATCAAATAAGCAATAAGATCAAACAAACTACATGATTAACCAAATCAAACATAAGATTAAAAATAAGAAAGGAAGAATTAGATTAATTTGAAAAGCTTGAATTAAAGATGAAGATTAAGATTCAAAAATACAATATTAAAGATTAAAAGCTTAAGAACATGAAAGGAAACTAGAGAGAGAAAGTAACCTACACCTAATTACTTGAAAATAAAACTAAAATCTACTAACTAACTGAAACAAATGAAAGATTAGGAGACTATTTATAGGAGGAAGGAAAGTTGGTGTTGTTGCTTTCTTCTTTCACTTTGTCTTCTCTTCTTTTTAATTAATTCGCCTTTCTCGACTTTGTCTCGGGATTTGTCGATATAAAATGAACTCGTCTTCTAATTTTCTTCTTTTATTAGATTTGGTTCTTCGACTTCGTTAAACTTTTGTCTTTGGTCTTTTTCTTCGATAAATCTTCAGAATAGGCCTTTCACTTCCGTTCTTTTTGCACTCTTGATCTTTTGACTTCGTCTTTTATCTTTTTCTTTGATAAAAGCCCGTGTTTTCTTCCTTTTTCATATTTTGGTCCTAAAACACAATAAAAACACAAACCACGTATAATTCCGACTTTTACGATATTAAACACACGTTTTGGTCTCGTTTTTATTTGTTTTAAGTGGTAAAAGGATAAGTGTTTTCACACTTATTAAATCCCCTACACTTGACCATTGCAATGACCTCATGCAATGCATTAGTTCAAAGCAACATTTACATTCTCCATCATAATTAACCCACCTTGGCCTTTATTAAATACTACAATACTATGGAAACTTATAAAATAGAAATTTTCAAAATGTTAGAAGGAAGAAACTTGTAAATAAATCTAATACGTACATTAGGGATTTGGTGTCATGAATGTTTATCACCCTCAAGTTTCAAGTTCCCCATACCAAGCTTAAAAACGAGATCATTGTTATTATAAGTTAGTAAAGCTAACACTTACTCATGTGGCTCAATTATTCGCTTAGACCCCCTTATTCCTAGGTGTATCTCTTATATTTTATTATTATCTTGAATGATCACGAGGATGCATTTGACTTATTTTGATAATTTATTAAGGCAAAAAATAAAGTAGGGCGATTTAATAAATAGTTAGCTAAAGGATAAAATCTTTTAAAACTGCTTCTCGAAACTTCATAAAGTTCATATCTTGGCATAACTCGTTTCACGATTTGAGACCTTTCTCGGACCGATATTTGGCATTGACTTCATACTTCGAATCTTGAGAGACGTTCTTGAAATAATGGTCTTCTCTTCATAATAGAAATTTATTCACTTGAAGTTTTTGAGAGATTCTTCAAACTTAGACCACGACTTCTTCATTTTTCTTCAATCTTTATTTGGGATTTTGATATACAACGATCCGCCTCCTTTTCGGACTTGGATCTATTTATCCTCATACCTTGTTAGGGTCTTTTCGGATAGACTTCTCCATGATCTTTATGGGAGTAATTGCTTCTCGTCGTGTGTCTCGATCCTTCATATTGATTTTTTGAATAATGATTCTTCACATCACTTTGGATCTTTAGCAACAAAATGTAGCCCTCATGCCTTGTTAGGGCCTTTTTGGACTCGCCAATCTTCGCATACCGCTTCAATAAGTTCTGCCTTGGCTATGAACTCTAATTAATCCCGAGCAACTTTTAAACGATCTTAGGCTAGAAGCTAAGTTACTTTTCAAATCGTACGACCTTACTTATTACATTTATTTATTTGACAAGTAATGGGAGAAAAAGCTCATAATTAACTCACATAAGTTCATGAAAGAATACAAAACTTATAATTGACTCTATCATTTCTCGTTCTCCATTATTTGAATGAGACTCGTGGATGCTTAGCCTAATAAACCAATTAAGGTCCATATGGTTAAGGATACTAGTTAGAGTAAATTTAATCAAGTAAACTCGGGTTAAGTCAAAATATTCATGACGGGCCTAATATATCAAGGACGTCTAAACTTGTTAAAACCATTTTATTTAACTTTATTCTAGAAAATACATATGATGAAAGAAAATAACGATAACAAAGGAAAATACTACTAGGCCAAAATAGATCAAAAAATTTGAAAAATATCGAAAAATCAATTTTCCGGTTAAAATGAGGCCAAATTCATGGAAAGCCCACTTAACTTCGATAGAAGTCTCCCCTAAACTTAATATAAACATTGTCATTAATGTCTAAGCATGTGTAAGTAAACTCCCCTACACTTAGGACATTGTGCACGTTGTTTAAATCTTGCTAAGGAAGAGACAACTAAAGTGATTCCTATTTCAACATTAGTGATATAAAATAGTGAATCAAAAGAGTTTAGGATAGAACCGGGAAGACGGGTACACGGAATCACGGGTCGTTAAAAGTCATCCAAAATGGATCTTTGAAAGCTCTAATCCCTACACATCATAAGAAAGAAAACAATAAACACATACTAGGGTCTCCCCTACACTTATTATGAAAACAGATAAAGAATGATAGATCATCGGGTTGCCTCTTGAGAAGCGCTTGTTTTTGTTAACCAAATCACGAGCCTGACTCGACCCCGCATACTATGGTTGAAAGCTCATATTAAACCTTGAAGAAAATCCGACGGAATCAAATACATGGTTCTCATCCAACAAATAGCATAAGCCTAAGGTGAAGAACACAAGCCAAAGTAGAGTAGGCGAGGTTCTCTTAAGCAAAAGTTGAGCACGGTGGTAGAAGGTATGATAAGGTGAAAGCATAGCTCCATATTTTCCAAAAGTCTTTCCTTTTATTTCATCAGATGGATACTGAGATGGCTTAAAAATTGTGATACCTGGATCGAACACCTTTTCCTTTAGGGGAAAATAAGAAAGACACTCGGTAGACCTTGAAGAAGATTCGCCCATATACCGCACAATCTCATCCGAAGAAGGTGGAAAGAGAGGTGTCAAAACATAAGTACTATGGATGTTGGTGTCGTCCGGTTTCTTCTCCTTTGAAACGGGTTTCTTAACATCCAAAGGAGGGTAGAGGCCATAATCAAAATCCAAAGTAGGAGAATCTTGCTCATTGGGAAAGTAAGTATTGAGAAAGGTGGCGAAATCTTCCTCAAATGAGTAATCCTCTAAAGTAGTATCAAGCGTTGTTGGTGGAGGATCCTCATCAAAGATAGGAGCAAAATCATCAGAAGACATAATACTTGAAGAGACATCATCAAAGTCATCATAAATCGGCATGTCTTCATACTCGGAAGTAGAATCATCATATTCATCATATATTGGTGGAGTATCATAAATTGGTGGAGTATCCAAATTGGAGAGAGAACCATTAGGATCTTCCACATGTTCTTGAAAAAGTGGATTATCATAGAAATTCTCGAAAAGAGGATTGTTGTGTAGTACAAAATCATCAAGCTTTGTGATTTCCAAAGGAGTTGTAACAAGCTCGTCTTGAAGCACATCAATCATTTTCGCCGATTCTTTTCCATTTGATTTGCTTGTAATCTTCCCCATCTTAAACTCTTGTTGATCATTCCCGACCCTAAGAATTAGTTCACCTTCAGCAACATCAACTAATGTTTTTCCGGTTCGCAAGAATGGCCATCCAAGTATTAACGAAATACGTGTTGATCCCAAAATTAGATCGATTAAGCTTGTGTATACGAGATTAGATCAAGTTATACACGTAGAGAAACTTTGTTTATGTATAAAGTAATTTAAGTGTTATGCGGAATTAACACTTAAACAAGAACACACAAAGATGTAAAACAAACTTTCACTTGATTGATAATAACAAACTTGCTTACAATGAAAGTGTTTAACGTATGAAAACTTATTATTAAACATAACCTAAAGGTCTTCTTTTATAGACATAAGAAGCCTTGTACAAGAGTCTACGTATCAACTATTCTAGGTAAAGATAATTATAGAAAATACAATGTTGAACTTATCTTTACTAGAAACAAACTAGAAACAAAATACACGTAGACCATATCTTCCTATCAGTGCTTGTCTTCAACCTATCAACGCTTGACTTCTTCTTGTCAACGCTTGATCTGTCTGCGTTTGTTTTCTTCTTATCAACGCTTGTTTTCTTCTTGTCAGCGCTCAAGTGAACTGGCTACATTTTATTCCCAACAATACTCCCCTAAACTTGATATCTACTCTAGTAATCAAGTTTCTGAATAAAAATTAAGAACTAGGAGGAATCTTACAACGCTTATCTTATTGGTAATAAACATGCCTAATCAAATCTTTGGCCACGTCACTTGAATAGTTAATCTCCAGCTGTGTTGTCTTCATCTTTTCCAAAACTTCTTTGGACATGGGATACTGACCATCTACAAGAAGATACTCAGCAAACTTTGTAGAGCTCAAGTAGTACACACCAGCAGCTGAATACAAACGCCATTGAAGACCACTGACATCTTCTTCAAGATCCTTCCAAACAGTAGGATCTTCTTCTCTTGGTCCACACATTCTCTTGAATGTTGACCAAAGTTTTATTCCATTGACTGAAGTAGGAGCTTCAGTCTCATACTTGGCCTCCAACAACCTCCAAAGGTCTACCAAGTCTTCTCTATCCAAACTTGCAAAGAGAGATATAAGTGTAGTAAAAGTGTGTACCTCTTTCCCATACCTGCCAATCTTCCAAAACCCACTTTCATCTTCTTCATAGCTTATAATAGGATTTCTGGCATCAAGAGGTAACACTTGTACCATATCTGAAGCTTCCAAAGGTGAGAGCTTGATGCTCCTTCTTATAACAGCTTCACTGGGCTTCAATCTATCCATATCTTTAGGAAACTCAAGAGGAACTCCCTTCTTCAAAGGTCTAGGAACAATCATCGCCTTCTTAAGCTCCATCTCTTCTGCAAGTTCTTCTTTCCTTTCATCTGAAAGAAGTCTGATAGTATTCATTTCCTGCACTTTTGCCTAAATGGGATAAGCCTTATACTCCAATTCTTTAAAGGATAATCCCAACAATTTCTTATAGGTCCATCCTGTTCCATGACATCTGAGTAACATGTAGTAAAGCTCCCTTCTATCCCTCTTCAGCATTGAGAGAACATTGCTAGCTTTGTGTTTCAGAATTACCTTGCAGTCTTTTTGTACTCTTAGAAGAATCTCCAAACCCCAAATTTGGTCTGAAATAGTCATATCTGGATTCTCCATACACCTATCCTCCCAAGCATGGTACATCTAAACAACTTCTGGCATATCAAAATCCACTTGCAATTTCAACTCTCTAAGCTTCTCTCTTGCCAAATCATCACCATATTCAAGTCTCTCAGGTTGCTCAATTATCATCACACTTGAATCTGAACTGGCTTCATCACTTCCTTCTTGTTCCTCTAAAGTGACAAAAAATGGTGATTCACTAACCTTCTTCCTTTCTTGTTCCACAAGTTGTGCAGCCAACCTTCTATCAAATTCTACCTGTGCTGTATCCTTTGGAACTTCTACTTCTACCATGATTCCTTTACCCTTATCTAATGGATCAATGATGGGTAAGGATGATGGTAATTGTGACAACCCTAGATTTTGGATTTGTCACTTTTGACTATTTGATGTTGATCATGTGCTTGGTGTGCGTTTATGTGTTATGTGCTCATATTTGAGACTTTATCATGATGTTAGACATTGTTTATGTAGTACATGGTACGTTATATGATGATGTGATGGGGTTGGTGCGTGCTCATGAGTTCACATGAATGTATAAATCACGGTATAAGTTGGAAATGAAACGAAATGAAATGAAATGTAATGAGTTCAGAAATGAACTGCAGAAAAGTTCGGGTATCGTTTTGATAAGGTTTCGTTTACGTATCGTATGTTGTATGTATGTATTAAGTATATATAATATGGTTAGGATAAGTTTTATAGTTACTTTCTATATTTAGAAACTATTAGAAATGAAGGCTAGTTCAAAAATCGCGTAAAAAGTCGAAAAATTAGCAAAAGGGTACCCGGTTTGGTCCCGAAAGTGTATAGGAGTATAAGTAAACATAAAATAGAAGGGGAGAGTGTAAATATGATAAAACACAGAGATGAGTCGAATTTGTGGGTCCCATAGCCTTAATTTTAATAATTAAATTAATAAAAATAGGATAATTACCATTTAAAAGTCCTAATTGGGCCTAAACTTGTCTAGAAGGTTACCAAGGCCTATATAAACACCCCTAGACCCCTAAAAACGACTAATAACCCTAAATAAACCTAAAATCAGTCTAAATCTTCCATGTATATCAAGAGAAGTCGAAATTATGATTAGGGTTCGTTAATTTTCCTTGTTTCAAGGTAAGTGATCAATTAAACCTTAATATAATTAATGTTTTTATTAATTAATCATAATTGTATTGTTAATTAACCATCATTGAGATGATTAGGATTTTATTAATTTTATGGAAAAATATATTAATTAAGATCCATTAATGATTTTAGGGTTCTTGTTTAATAAATTAGGGGTAATTAATGATGTTTAGAAGGTTAGTGCATAAAGGCGTAAAACAGTCTGATTTTTAAGGCTGTCTTGTGTCGACTGTTCCGGGCAGTAGGTAGCACCTTTGGTCGAGTTTCTTTTTTTTAAAATTAAGTTCAGAGAGTCTACTTTTCAAAAATGTAAGGTTGGTCGAAAATGGAGTTAGGGAAGGTCGTCAAATAATTTTTACAAAAACAGTGCGCTGTTCAGGAATAAATTTTTATTTCGGGGATTTGAGTCAAAACCTAACCAAACGAATGAGATAGCCAAATATTTTTGATTTGGGAACTCTTTATAATATATATAAAAGTACTGGAGGTTTTCAATAAAAGTTATGGTGTTTAGGTCGGGCTTTTGGTGTCGAACATTTAGCATGTACAGAAAATCAGTTTTGGTGAAAACGACTTTTGGCGTAGAGACTAAACGAAAGGGGTAAACGTGTAATTAGAAAGTAAAATTGGTTTTTGAAGTTCTTAGATCATATAACAACATAACTCCAGTAGGGTAGGAGTCAAGTGTGGTGTTAAGTTCACTTCATGTGATCGTTTAGTGACTAGTAAACCGTACCGGGGAAAAACTGGAATTTTACGTATAGAATAGCTTGTAGTGGGAGAACTAGATAGTGGGGATTGGGGGATTAGATTCATCTCCTTGATTGTTACTTAACTTGGGTGTTAAGACCTGAGCTAAGGGTGTCGTGTATGATTTTATAGGTTTGCAGGAGTGCTAGCTTGATGTGCTATCAGGTGAGTTCATAGTCCCATTTTACTACGTTTTTAAATGTTTTTTTTCCAGTATGGGATGGAGATGACACTTGTAACGTTCTTTAACATGATTTAGTACTATGTTATAAAATGTGTGGACATAAATGTGTTATTGTGTGACTTGCGTGCTTATGTGTTCTCATATGTGCTTTGGTACGTGTTCTGCTATGTGAATCTTGTTTGGATTGTGATTGGCTTTGGTACATAGATGTATGGGCGTCTATGGGACCAGTTGTGATGTGTGTGGAGCGTGGGGCACGATCCGTCCTGAGTACTTGTGCATCGTCTCTTCGGAGGCAAGATATCTCGACGGGGATATAGTTCATCTTCCACAGGTGGTGTGGGAAAGATCCGGATAGTGTGGTGTGTGTTCTTGTGTGTGTGACGGGATACTTCTTGACTATTATAGTGTGCTTTGTGAATTGTAGATGTGATTGGTACTTGGATTGAGTTTTGTTGTGGATGCATGTAGCATGATTATCACATTATGGTCCATTACTATAAATTGTTTTTCTTCAACTATTTACAGCGGTTGTTAAGGGTTCTTAAGATGTTTTGATAATTTAAACCTATGTTCTCACCAACTTTATGTTGACAGATTTTAGTGTCATTTTCAGGTGAGGTAGTTGAGAAGGATGCTATTAGAAGTGTGGCTAGAGTTTAGAGGTTGCTAGAATTGCATTAAGAGGAATCCCTTTCCTCTTAGATTTTATTTTGTCTTTTGTTTTAGTATATTGTTGTGATGATATCCATACGTCGCGCCCCATATTCCGCCATGGTGGATGTGACAGAATGGTATCAGAGACAGGTTATAGAGAATTAGGTTGCCTAGTCGTGTAGCCTAATCAATAGCTTAAGGGTCCCTGCATATAGGCGTCATAGGGGTATGTGTGCATTTTATAAATGTTGATGTTTTTGGATGTTATTTTTGCGATACTTGTTAAGTTATGAATTAGTATTGTTCATACTTAACTACATGTTATTTTCTTTACGAGTTTTGACTAGTGCGGGTTGAACCATGGTCGTATACGTTAGTCATTGTTGTATTCGCTTAATTATGTTTTCATGTTCTTTATACATTTTGAATTTTGTCTACGGGCTGGTTCAACTGGAATACGAGTTTATTTGTTTCATGCATTGGCTACGTTATTTTAATACATGGATTTTGGATCTTATTTTATATTGTGGTTATGTGCTTATATGAGTTGTAGGATCTATGCGCTTATTTGAGTTGGTAGATTGATGTGTTATGTGTAGTATTAATTCTTATAAGTGCCATCATAGGAGGGAGTGCATTAGTGAAAGGGGACTGGTATAAGTATGGTGGCCAACATAGTTATACAAGTACCACGACATCAATGGATTCCTAAGTATGGTTGCATGAAAGAGGGTTAGTACATGCTTGTATTGTATATGTTGTATGGATTTGAGTGTATGTACGCCTATGCCTATATATGTGTATATCCTTTCTACTTATCGGTTGTATTCTTAGGATGGTTTTATAGCTCTTCATTCTTTGGGATGTTCAACTTCTGTAGTAGCGCATTTATCGAGTCCTCATTTCACGTATTTGTTTGTACGGTAATTTTGGTGTAGAGGATATTGAGAGGGTGGAGAATTCTTTTTGGGATCACGGTATCTTTTAGTTTGAATTTTACGTGGTTAAAGAAATGGAATTTGTAAATAGTTAAAATAGTTGTTGGTAGTCGGTGAAATAAGGGTTAAGTGTCATAAGCGTGTTTAAAATACGATGGGATACATATTTTTTTTAACATATAAGTATGGCTTGTTTATTTTTAAAAAAAAACTAAAATTGGTTTTGATCACCTAAAGCTAATGATCTTTAGTTAAATTCTTGTTCTTATTTAATTAAATATGTTAAAATCATGTAATTACTCATATGATGGGTAAGGGTTTCTAATTTTCTGGAATTAAAATAAATTAGGTCTTGAATTTGGTAATTAATGAGGGGTTTTAGGGTTTCAAATCGTTTTTTTGTTATAAATCGGGGTAGGCAGAAACTGTCGCTAAAATGTCAAAATTTGTCGCTAAACTGTCAGAAACTATCGCTAATGTCTGGGCAGATTTTAGGTAAAATCGTTTTGGTCATAACTTATTCGTTTTTAAAGCTTTTTGGGACATTCAAAAGCCTAAAATTATGTACTCGAAACGTACTTTTCAAATATTCCGAAATTTTGGTAATTGGAAGTCAGTAGCTTGGTCGAATTAATTGTACAAGTGTCGATTTCAAGATTAATTTTCAAACGATATGGTTTAAACTTGTGTTTTGGATATTTTGGGATAGTGAACACTTAGAGGGCTAACATAGGGTTTATTTGGGATAGGATTTGAGATGTATCCACCATAAGGATTGTACATTGATGAAGGATGTGGGTTCCGGAGTCAATGTTGACGTGTGATACTGTGTTGTGTGCTTTAGACAATTGATCGTTCGTGAAGAGACATTAGATTGATTTTCGTTAGATGATTACATAAATTACTAATGTGATACCATGGTTTTAGAACAACTAATATACAATTACAGTACAAAATCCATTCTGGGGTAAAATTTGGTTTTCCACAAGGTTTTAATAGTATGTCGCCGGTCGTAACACATTTCAGTTGTCGTTGGGTGCTTGTTGTCATTGGTCCGTTTCCATGGTTCGTTGGGAGTCGATACATGTTTTATGTTGAGTATCTTTTGGAGTCTCATTTTGGTTCATTCTTTTAAATTTGTTCACGTAAACGTCCGTTAGTTGTCCATGGGCTTGATCGTTTATCCGAAGTTGGGGGTCCTAAAATTTGTCTTGAGTTTATATTCATTTAGGGCGTTGTTGTAGTCATACGGATGATTCGGTTACGTTCTTATGAGAGAGATAGCGAGTTGGTTGTGAAATGAAGTTTTTTGAGCTTATGGAGTAAATATCGGGACGAGATTTCTATTAGGAGGGAGTGATGTGACAACCCTAGATTTTGGATTTGTCACTTTTGACTATTTGATGTTGATCATGTGCTTGGTGTGCGTTTATGTGTTATGTGCTCATATTTGAGACTTTATCATGATGTTAGACATTGTTTATGTAGTACATGGTACGTTATATGATGATGTGATGGGGTTGGTGCGTGCTCATGAGTTCACATGAATGTATAAATCACGGTATAAGTTGGAAATGAAACGAAATGAAATGAAATGAAATGAGTTCAGAAATGAACTGCAGAAAAGTTCGGGTATCGTTTTGATAAGGTTTTGTGTACGTATCGTATGTTGTATGTATGTATTAAGTATATATAATATGGTTAGGATAAGTTTTATAGTTACTTTCTATATTTAGAAACTATTAGAAATGAAGGCTAGTTCAAAAATCGCGTAAAAAGTCGAAAAATTAGCAAAAGGGTACCCGGTTTGGTCCCGAAAGTGTATAGGAGTATAAGTAAACATAAAATAGAAGGGGGAGAGTGTAAATATGATAAAACACAGAGATGAGTCGAATTTGTGGGTCCCATAGCCTTAATTGTAATAATTAAATTAATAAAAATAGGATAATTACCATTTAAAAGTCCTAATTGGGCCTAAACTTGTCTAGAAGGTTACCAAGGCCTATATAAACACCCCTAGACCTCTAAAAACGACTAATAACCCTAAATAAACCTAAAATCAGTCTAAATCTTCCATGGATATCAAGAGAAGTCGAAATTATGATTAGGGTTCGTTAATTTTCCTTGTTTCAAGGTAAGTGATCAATTAAACCTTAATATAATTAATGTTTTTATTAATTAATCATAATTGTATTGTTAATTAACCATCATTGAGATGATTAGGATTTTATTAATTTTATGGAAAAATATATTAATTAAGATCCATTAATGATTTTAGGGTTCTTGTTTAATAAATTAGGGGTAATTAATGATGTTTAGAAGGTTAGTGCATAAAGGCGTAAAACAGTCTGATTTTTAAGGCTGTCTTGTGTCGACTGTTCCGGGCAGTAGGTAGCACCTTTGGTCGAGTTTCTTTTTTTTTAAAATTAAGTTCAGAGAGTCTACTTTTCAAAAATGTAAGGTTGGTCGAAAATGGAGTTAGGGAAGGTCGTCAAATAATTTTTACAAAAACAGTGCGCTGTTCAGGAATAAATTTTTATTTCGGGGAATTGAGTCAAAACCTAACCAAACGAATGAGATAGCCAAATATTTTTGATTTGGGAACTCTTTATAATGTATATAAAAGTACTGGAGGTTTTCAATAAAAGTTATGGTGTTTAGGTCGGGCTTTTGGTGTCGAACATTTAGCATGTACAGAAAATCAGTTTTGGTGAAAACGACTTTTGGCGTAGAGACTAAACGAAAGGGGTAAACGTGTAATTAGAAAGTAAAATTGGTTTTTGAAGTTCTTAGATCATATAACAACATAACTCCAGTAGGGTAGGAGTCAAGTGTGGTGTTAAGTTCACTTCATGTGATCGTTTAGTGACTAGTAAACCGTACCGGGGAAAAACTGGAATTTTACGTATAGAATAGCTTGTAGTGGGAGAACTAGATAGTGGGGATTGGGGGATTAGATTCATCTCCTTGATTGTTACTTAACTTGGGTGTTAAGACCTGAGCTAAGGGTGTCGTGTATGATTTTATAGGTTTGCAGGAGTGCTAGCTTGATGTGCTATCAGGTGAGTTCATAGTCCCATTTTACTACGTTTTTAAATGTTTTTTTCCAGTATGGGATGGAGATGACACTTGTAACGTTCTTTAACATGATTTAGTACTATGTTATAAAATGTGTGGACATAAATGTGTTATTTTGTGACTTGCGTGCTTATGTGTTCTCATATGTGCTTTGGTACGTGTTCTGCTATGTGAATCTTGTTTGGATTGTGATTGGCTTTGGTACATAGATGTATGGGCGTCTATGGGACCAGTTGTGATGTGTGTGGAGCATGGGGCACGATCCGTCCTGAGTACTTGTGCATCGTCTCTTCGGAGGCAAGATATCTCGACGGGGATATAGTTCATCTTCCACAGGTGGTGTGGGAAAGATCCGGATAGTGTGGTGTGTGTTCTTGTGTGTGTGACGGGATACTTCTTGACTATTATAGTGTGCTTTGTAAATTGTAGATGTGATTGGTACTTGGATTGAGTTTTGTTGTGGATGCATGTAGCATGATTATCACATTATGGTCCATTACTATAAATTGTTTTTCTTCAACTATTTACAGCGGTTGTTAAGGGTTCTTAAGATGTTTTGATAATTTAAACCTATGTTCTCACCAACTTTATGTTGACAGATTTTAGTGTCATTTTCAGGTGAGGTAGTTGAGAAGGATGCTATTAGAAGTGTGGCTAGAGTTTAGAGGTTGCTAGAATTGCATTAAGAGGAATCCCTTTCCTCTTAGATTTTATTTTGTCTTTTGTTTTAGTATATTGTTGTGATGATATCCATACGTCGCGCCCCATATTCCGCCATGGTGGGGTGTGACAGTAATACCTGTGAAGATACTTCTTTGATGATAACTGATGACTGGAATACATCAACCTCATCTGCAGGTCTGTCAACGCTCAAATTCCTTGTGTCAGCGCCCAATTTACTCATGTCAGCGCTTGGTGTGTCAGCGTTCAAATTTTGCTTGTCAACGCCCAAATTACTTGTCTCAGCGCCTCTTGTAATTTGCTCCAACATAGCCGTAAAAGACAAGTCTAAATTGGTAGGAGTTACCAATTTGTCCTGTCACAATGCCTAATGTGTATGCCCCTCATCTTGAAGATCTAAGTTTGGGATCAACTGTGGAAACCTTGGTTTCCTCGAATATTTTAGCTACTAAACGTGCCTTGTTTCTGACCACAATGCCTCTTTCATCTTTCTTGTTTCTTAGAACCCATCTTGTCCTAATATGTCTGACATACCTGGGACAATCAACCAGCTCCCAAACATCTTGAATAGCAAATTGATGAAGCTCATCCTGCATTACTTCCACCCAACTTGGTTCTTTGAGAGCATCAAAAATCTTCTTGGGTTCCTGTTGTGACAGAAAACAGGCAAACAAACATGCTTGAACAAGAGGGGTATCAACCTTCTTGTGTATATTGGCAATAAATCCTCCAAGACTCTGATGAGATCTTCTTGTCTGAACAGGAGACATAACATCTCCAATAATTTGAGAAGTGGGGTGATTCTTCATTGTAGAAGTGAGAACTCCTCCCTCAAAAAGTCTGTTGTCTTCAATCTCATCCTCCAAGTTGCCAATATCTTCTTCAGACTCTCTTTCATCAATATTTGTATGAACCTCTTCATGTCTTCTTGAAGGTTCAACTTGTTCAAAATTTGAAGAGAAAATATGCTCAAAAGAGTTGTCAACGCCTGGACCAAGATTGTCAGCGTTTGGGTTATCAACGCCTGAAATGGTGTTGTCAACGTTTGAGCCATCAACGCCTGAATTTGTCCTGTCAGCGCTAGATTTTCCTTTGTCAGCGCCTGAAGGACCATGCATGTTGTTAACTGGTGATACTTGGGGACCACCATTCTCCTTTCTAGCAGCAGCAGCAGCAAAAGCATCTGTCCATATGGGAATAGTGACATACTCTTGTATGGGAGATGACTTGTCTGCTTGTGATCCAACCTCTTCATTAACCTGTGTACCTGAAACATTAACAACTGGTTCTTCCACAACATTTGAAGTTACCTTCACAATGTCTGGATTAGTAACAGGCATGTAATTCAAAGTCCTAGATAGAGGTTCCAAGTCAAACAACCAATTTGGACCACTTTCAGGATCACTAGGTTTACTCTCTAAAAACCTAACATGTACTTTCTCAAGTATACGTTTTTCCTTCTTAAGATAAACCCTATATCCCTTACTCTGCACTGAATAACCCATGAAATAGCCTTCATCACCTTTAGCACTAAATTTACCTAAGGCATCACTAGTATCAAGTACAACTACATGACAGCCAAAAGGTTTAAGAAAACCAATATTAGGGTTCCTTCCCCAAAGTAACTCATAAGGTGTTTTGTTCTGTATCTTGTTGACCAATGCTCTATTCTAAACATAACAAGATGTATTCACAGCCTCAACCCAAAAAGCTATGGGAAAATGAGCATCAACCAACATAGTCCTGGCTGCTTCAATTAGGGTTCTATTATTTCTCTCAGCAACCCCATTTTACTGTGGGGGTCTGGCAACACTAAACTGCCTAGTAATCCCTTTCTTGGCAAAAAAATCATCCAACAGTTTATTTCTAAACTCACCACCATTATCACTTCTAAGGATTTTAACTTCATTACCAGTTTTCTTCTCAATCTGAGTAATAAAGCTAATTAAAGTATCAGCAGTGTCACTTTTCATAGCTAAAAAGAAAGTCCAAGTAAACCTAGAAAATTCATCTGTGATGACAAAGCAATATGATTTACCATTCAAACTCTCTATATTAGTTGGACCAAACAGGTCCATATGCAGCAAGTGAAGTGGTTTAGAACTAGACTGCACCTGTTTAGACTTAAATGAGACCTTGTGCTGCTTGCCTTTAAGGCATGCAACACAAGAGTGGTCATTGTGGAAAGCCTTTTCAGGCAAACCATCAACCAAACCAAGTCTCACAAGTCTGTTTATATTTTGAAGTTTATATGCCCTAGTCTCCTGTGCCATAGATTACTCTTAGAAGAATCTCCAAACCCCAAATTTGGTCTGAAATAGTCATATCTGGATTCTCCATACACCTATCCTCCCAAGCATGGTACATCTGAACAACTTCTGGCATATCAAAATCCACTTGCAATTTCAACTCTCTAAGCTTCTCTCTTGCCAAATCATCACCATATTCAAGTCTCTCAGGTTGCTCAATTATCATCACACTTGAATCTGAACTGGCTTCATCACTTCCTTCTTGTTCCTCTGAAGTGACAACAAATGGTGATTCACCAACCTTCTTCCTTTCTTGTTCCACAAGTTGTGCAACCAACCTTCTATCAAATTCTACCTGTGCTACATCCTTTGGAACTTCTACTTCTACCATGATTCCTTTACCCTTATCTAATGGATCAATGATGGGTAAGGATGATGGTAATACCTGTGAAGATACTTCTTTGATGATAGCTGATGACTGGAATACATCAACCTCATCTGCAGGTCTGTCAACGCTAAAATTCCTTGTGTCAGCGCCCAATTTACTCATGTCAGCGCTTGGTGTGTCAGCGTTCAAATTTTACTTGTCAACGCCCAAATTACTTGTCTTAGCGCCTCTTGTAATTTGCTCCAACATAGCTGTAAAAGACAAGTCTAAATTGGTATGAGTTACCAGTGATATGTCAAAACCTGGTTGCTTCTTCAATTCAGTGAGGGCTTCAGCAACACCCAAAGATTCACCATCATGTGAGCCCTTGTCACTCACATTAATCTGCTCATCCTCCCCTTTGGAAGATTCCTTCATTCCACGACTTGTGCTAGAATTCTCCAAAATAACAATCCTCTCCCTCAATTGCTTGAGTTCAAGGCCTTGTGTACTGACAATTTGTACCAAGTCTGCATTTTGCTTTTGCAAGCTAATGCAGACATCCGTCAATTCCATTAATGTGTATGGTTCCAATCTGCCCTCCTCTAAAATGGGTATTTGACCTCCCAAGTTAGATTCATGGGGCATGGATGAGGTCTTAAAGATGGTAGGACTGTCTTGGCCTGCATCTAAGCCAGAACCAATAGTCCCAGCCTCATCCATAGCACCAACCACACTTGTGGTGGTGGTTCTCTCTGCTACATGGCTAGGACCACTAGAGGAGAACACTCCAGTAGTCCTTTGGCGTTTTTGCAACCTATATTGTGGTGGGGTATGTAAAATATGTAAATCTTGCTTATGTTTTTAGAGAGAGAAAGAGATAGAGAGATGGTGAGAACACACACACTCAGAGAGAGAAAGTGAAAGAAAAACACTTTTTCACTATGTGTAAAAATGAAGAACACACACCCTCTCCATCAAAGGAGAGGGTTTATATACCCAAGCCTTGTGATGAACTTGGGCTTACAATGTTGGGCCGGCCTACACATGTTGTAGGCTAGGCTTGACTTTGTTTGTTTAATAAAGATATCAAGACTACGAGCTACTACTTAATATATTGTCGGAGTGACCGAATCTTCCTAAATACGTAAAAACGTATTTCCAACAATCTCCCCCTAAGGGAGGTCACTCCAAACAAGGGCGTTACCCGAGTTACAATAATGAAATAAACCTAGCATACTATGCTTGTCTTGAACTCGTAGTCTTCGTCTTTCTTTTCTTTTTCTTTTCTGGTAAACACGCTAATGTGATCTTTGATATCAATCTTTAGCATCAATCTCTTGCCTTGATCTCGTACATCCATCACTTGTGATCTTCGCCTCTTCGTGACACCATGTCCCACATACTTATACCTTCATAATTCTTGAAAGCTTCAGAGTTCGATACAACGGAAGACTTAACTTTTAGGCTTTCTTGAATTTGATGAGGTATTAAGTGCATAAAGTATAAGCATGCGGGGACGACTTCTTCTTGGATCCCGCAACGCCACCGTCTTCAAATGCCGCAACATAAGTAGACACGAACGAAATGGCTTTGAACATTTCATTCTAATTCGGTAGCATTTTACCTCCGGTCGGTGAAGACCGTTGGACGATATTAGATATCGTACCCGTGACGGATAGTTTCAATTAAGTAACTTCCTGACAGGATTTCGCGGGTAACCCCGTTCTCTTTATTCGACCGTCCAAAGCTGACTGCGAACATAAAGAGTGAATCATTTGGATAATAATATCCGCATGATTTGAAGCCGTCAATTCATGTTCCTGGAACAAGTGAAATTCAATTAAGAACCACACCATCGTTGCTTTCCAGTTGTCACGAGCTTGATTCGTATAGAATCTTGCAAGTTACCTACCAAGTGCTGTTTTAGGTTAACACTAGAAGGATTTCCACTCATCACTGTGAACACTAAGGTATCACTCTGAGTGTTCTGGCAAGATCACTAAGATATTGCGTAGAGGCCTGGAACGTGTTTAAATTCAGTTAAGAATTAAACAGTTGTTGCTTTCCAGTTATCACAAGTTTGATTCATAAAGAATCGCACAAGTCACCTACCATGAGCTTTTTGATATTCGCTCAAGAAGTATTTCCATCTTCATTGTAAATACTTTCGTATTACTCGGATGTTCAGGCAAGATCATGAAGATTTTGCGTAGGACTCTTAAAATCTTTCTTACTTTTCACAGTGTGTGAAGAAGCAAGGAAATATGAAAGTGTGTCCTAATGAGATATTTGATGATCTCAAATGGCTCTAGACTCGATCGTGCATTTTGGATTTTAGTGATCGGAGGCTGGAGAGGAGTGCCACCTTTTCAATACCAATTTATTCGGAGTGAATAAATCAATAGATAATGTGTTGTCTCCGTGTGATTAAAACAAATACCTTTTGAGAGATATCTGAGTTAGCTGGGATGGGTTGTGCATTGCATCATTGGGTCCATGATGTCTGTCTTCAATATCGAGAATCATTAAAATGATCTCAATAGCATATGTGTTGACCCGGTTTCTACCTAAAGTTGTAAGGAGGGCTTCTTTCTTTACACCCTTTATCTTTACAATTCTTTTTCATTCTTCAACCCCTTCAATGCTTACCAATACGTCATAACTAGCACCTTGTTGTGATTGTTCCAGTGCTAACTTAAGTACTTGGTCGGCATTCAGCTACGTTCACAATCTTTCTCCAACTTTCCTAAGGACTACTATTTCTAGCTATGGAATGTCCTTGGGAAGATTCCTCTGGTTCTGGAAGAATCATAGGACTTAACCTATCCTACCATCCTTATGTCACCACAATCTTCATCGTCGTGAAATAAATGGGTTTCGGGTAAGTATATGTCACCATGAAAATCCATTTTGATATGCAAATCCGTTTTGCTCCCCCTTAACATATGCCACGATATTCGAAAACATTTCGCACATGTCGGGATGAGCCAGCACATTAAGTCAAACCATTTGTGATAATATCCCATATTAAATCACATTTTCTCCCCCATATTAAAAATATTAACCCAATCGATGTTTTTAATATCAATTGATTTAATGAAGTTTTAACAAAGGTTTTGGGAAGAAAAATGTAAGTCCGTTTTATCTTCATGATATCAAACGCATGAGATATGATACCGATTTGTAACATGATCACATATTCACCATATTAGAAAAGAATTGACAAGGTTGGACCTGATCGATGAGACTTCTCTTGTTTTAACAAATAAATGCACTGAAACGTACATAAATTTGTGTTAGACCAAGTTATAAAGTAAACTTGATCCCTTACAAGGTTTTAAAGTAAACCTTGCCCGAGAAAATTAATTCCCGTTGTTAGCCAAAGCTTTCATAAGAAATACTTGGCTTTAATGTGAAAACCGGGTTGCAGTCAGAAATAACTACAAGCCATTAGGGCATGTTTTATAAAATATTTACAACTTTTGTACGAACTCTATTTATGGCGCCGTGTCGATATTAATCAACATTTCTAAGGCCGTAAATATTATCGTACCAAAAGACATGCCTTTGAAAAATAAAGTAAAAATATTTTTAGATTTTTATGACTTTTTCAATTTTTATGGTTTTTATATGGTTTTATATTTTTCTATTTTGCTTTTGTGGATAAAAATATAAACAATATATACAGATGATCACCAAGGATACGGAGAATAGTTTTACCACCACTATTCTTTCGCTTCATCTGCGAGTTCCTTTAGAGTCTCGGGCGAGAAAGTTCTCATTCCTAGCTTGTCGGTCAAAAATTCAATTTGAGCGCGATCTAAAGCCTTCGTGAAAATATCCGCCAATTGATACCCAGATCGGACAAAGTAAAGCTCGATCACTCCATTTTCCACTTGCTCCTTGATGAAATGGTAGCGAATGTCAATATGCTTCGACTGGGAGAATTGAACATTGTTGCAGCATAAGGCAATTGCACTCTTGTTGTCGCAGTACATCGGAATTTTGTTGAAATCTAGACCATAGTCGGTTAATTGTGATCTCATCCAAAGAATTTGAGCACAACAACCGGACATAGCTATGTATTCTGCTTCCATACTTGAAACTGCAACGCTTTTCTGCCTTTTCGATGCCCAACTGATTAGTCGATCTCCTAGTAGTTGCAAAGTTCCACTCGTGCTACGCCTTGTATCTTGACAACCCGCGTGATCCGCATCTGCATATGCCATTAGTGCAATAGAAGAGTCCTTCGAATACCAAAGTCCCCGATTAATGGTTCCTTTAAGATATCGAAAGATCCTTTTAACAGTAGCTAAGTGTAACTCAGTAGGCCTAGTTTGATACCTGGCACACATACATATAGCAAACTGAAGAACAGGTCGATTGGCTGTGATATACAGAAGAGTACCGATCATTCCACGATAAAGTGTCGGATCAACGGCAACTCCATGTGGATCTGCATCAAGCTTAGTTCGTTCCACCATTCGAGTATCCACGGGATCGCAAGATTCCATCTTATACTTCTTTAGCGATTCAAGGGCATACTTGGATTGATTGATAAAGATGCCTCTGGGACTCTGAGATATCTGAAGACCTAAGAAGAATGATACCTTGCCCATCATTGACATCTTAAACTTGGAAGACATGAGTGTCCCAAACTCATCCGATAAGGTTTGGGTCGAGGCTGCAAATATAATATCATCAACATATATTTGTACCATAATCATATCTTTACCTCGTTTCTGAATGAACAGCGTGGGATCCACCTTGCCTTTAGCGAAGCCTTGCGTAATGAGGAATTGTGACAATAGATCATACCATGCGCGTGGAGCTTGCTTCAACCCATAGAGAGCCTTCTTAAGCTTGTACACATGATTAGGATAATTAGGATTCACAAAACCATCCGTCTGTTGAACATAGACTTCTTCCTTGATTTCACCATTAAGAAATGCCGTCTTCACATCCATCTGATAGGCAATCATATTCATATGGGCTGCATAAGCGAGGAATAGTCTAATAGCTTCCAAACGGGCAACAGGTGCAAAGGATTCCATAAAGTCGACGCCCAATAATTGCTTGTATCCACGAGCTACTAGTCGAGATTTGTTCTTCAATATTCAGCCTAACTCATCGAGTTTCACCTTGTAAACCCATTTCAAAGTGAGTAACTGCACTTGATCCGGGCATGGGACAAGTTCCCAAACTTCAAGACGTATGAATTCGTTAAGTTCTTCTTGCATAGCTTCTATCCAACAGGATTGAGTAAAAGCTTGTTGCCATGTCTTAGGTTCAACTTCAGTGAGAAAAGCATCAAAGTGACAAAACATTGCACTTTCTTGTAACTGACTTCGTGTGGATACCAGACGATTGGGGTCACCAATAATAGAATCTATAGGATGATCCTTTGTCCACTTGCTGTCATGTTCACGAATCCGTGGATTGGAGTAAACTGTAGTTGAAGCTTCCTCTGAGGTGGACGACCCCGCTTGATAAGTGTCAGAAATTGGTACACCAAAGAATGAAAGTTCACGCATTTGAGCGAATTCCAAATCGTGATCATCATCGTCCTCTTCATCATCAGTAGGCATGACATGGGTAGTTGAAACATGTGTTGGTTGAGAATTACTTGTTGAAGGTATATCTTGACCAATTGTATGTATCTGATTGTGCAACGGTTGCTGGAGCGACAACTTCGGTTACCAGAGCTATTACCTCAGGTTCTGGAGAAACAATAGTTGGAGGAGTAAAGAATTCATCAAAGAACGGTTGAAACAACGTATCCCATTCATTCCTAGAAGGTGGTGTAAATGATGATGAAGTAGGGTTTTTTGGGACAAGACCAAAACTAATGTTACTGGGTCCTATTTCATGAAGTGCGGGTTCAGAGCTGCTTTGCTCGCTTGGGCTTACAATGTTGGGCCGGCCTACACATGTTGTAGGCTAGGCTTGACTTTGTTTGTTTAATAAAGATATCTAGACTACGAGCTACTACTTAATATATTGTCGGAGTGACCGAATCTTCCTAAATACGTAAAAACGTATTTCCAACAGGGTAGAAGATGATGTGGATTGGGTGGATGTGGGAAGGTTAAAGGGTGTTTGGGTCTGTGAAGGAAAAGTATCAACGTTTGGATTACTTGTGTCAACGCCAACATTTAAGGTGTCAGCGTCGAAGGGTTCTTGGTCAATTTCCATGTGTTGAGGTGAAGGCAAAGGTTCTGGTATTGGGTCAAGTTGTGGTTGTGCGTCTGGTTGGGGTTGTGCTGCTTCAATAACAACAAGCATAGCTGGGGTGAGGGGTAATTCACGGTGAGGGGGTGAGTTCATCTTGGTAAAAATAGCTTTCTTTTGCACAGGGATCTCATAAAAGTCATCATGATCCCTTGTGCAGTAATTTTGCACATCAAAAACCATTTGTAAAAATCTGGGATAAGCCAAAGTCATCTTATTCCCTTTGTTTTTACACATGCCATCAAAAATCATTTTAGAATAATTAAACTTTTGCCCAGTTACAATGCACACAATAGCACTAGCAATGGATCTATTAATCTCATTGTGTGCAGTACACTTGGGACTCAAACATTGTAAGATGACATGTATGAGGTACTTCCAGGCTGGGGGAAACTCTTGTTTATGATATTTGTTTAAAGTGCCCTCATCAGGGAAAGGATACCCCAAAGCCCTTATTCCTTGTTCTATTTCATTAATGGGAAGGGTGGTTATACCATCTGCATCATCAAGATGCAAAGCCTGGCGAACCAAGGCTTCAGTAACCACCCATGTACGCCCATGAACAATAGATGATAATGTAGTCACATTATTAACTGTTGAGGAACTAACAGTGTTCCAAAACTGTTTAATATGCGTGACAGAGATGAGAGGAGCATGAGAAAGAGCATACCTAATTGGGGATGCATTCAAATACGCCACCATCTGGGTGTATTGTGGAAACAGAGTGTCATCAGCGTCCAAATATGCAATCATGTTGTGTTGACTCCTGAATCCCAATACCAAATCACTTGGTTTAAATTTTGGTGCCATTGTAGAAGAAAGCTGTTTGTGAATGATTTAGAAAGATGAATTATAGGAGAAAATTGTTAGACAAGAATATGAGATATCCTGTTTAAAAATAGGAGCCAAATATATAGGAGAGATAGGTGCATGTGATTGGTAAAAAATGAGGCAACTATTTTCAAAATATAATGATGGAAATATTGAAAAGAAAATAAGTTATCTCATGCATTAATGAAAAGTTATCTGCTCCCAAAATTACGCCCCCAAAATTCGTCAAAAATAACAACTGGGTAGGTCCCAATGAGTGTCAACGGTCAAAAATAACCCATCAACGCCCAACGGCTATATTCTTGTCAACGTTTGCTAAAGCCATGTCAGCGTCTAAATTGGTCATAACAACGCTTGGAAAAATACTTGTCAGCGTCCAAAAATAAAAGTAATAAAAATGAAAAAGGACCTTAACAAAGTAATTTATCCTAGTGAAGATAACCTATAAGTTGATAATTATTATAGGGCGGCAAGCACTGTCCAGTTATGCACACTTGCTTATGCAAGATAGACATAACAGTCCTCTAGTGTCCCTTGCTAACCAAAATTCTTAACAACTAAGTTATCTCAAAAAATTCCTTGTAACTCCCAGGTAAACCCATGATAAAATCATTCCCAAGTCTCCCGACATACCACAATCAATTTTAGGCCAAAAATGTCTTGGCAGCATGCATAGTATATCAACTTTGCATGTTACAGTGCCTCATGATTTAGTAAAACTAACTTATACTCACCTGTGGACACAATCTAGAATTTTGATAAGAGTATTATAAGAATACCCAAAAGTCCTAAAGGTTCCTAAAACCTCCCCTTAAAGTGTGATACATATGTTGCCCAAAAATATGCATGAACATAAAAAAATTATGTCAAGATAGGAATATAAATATTCCAACCATCATCCATAAATAAAAACATGCTCAAATGATTCTCCAAGGATCCATAAGCAACTCTGTATCCAATGGTACAATGCTAACACCACCTGCACACTTAGATTAAAAACCACAAAACTAACATTGTTGCTGACAACGCCACGATAACACTTGTCAGCGTTAAGGTAACCTTTGTTAGCGTTAGAAAAAATATAGTGGAAAATCTAACTTCAAAAATACTAAGAACAATGCATTATCCTGTACATACTTTTACAATAAGACCCCAAAACACATATTATGTGAGATTGATCATTCCGATACTTGTTACCAAGTATTGAAACCTTCCAGCATCAAAAGGTTTAGTTAATAAATCAGACACATTTTCTTCTTTGTCAACCCTATCTAGTTGTATTAAACCCTTTTCAAAACAATCCCTTATAAAATGATGTCTAATTTCTATGTGTTTTGTTTTAGAATGATGTACAGGACTTTTAATAATGCATAAAGTGCTGTTATTGTCAACAAAAATCTTTGTATGCATGAAATTATACCCATAATCCAACAGCTGGTTCTGAATCCATAAGAGTTGTCCACAACAAGCAGCTGCAACTACATACTCTGCTTCAGTTGTAGAATTGGCCACCACTGTTTGTTTCTTGCATTGCCAAGATATCAACCTACTCCCAAGAAACTGACATCCACCAGTTGTGGATTTTCTATCAAATTTATCACCACCATAGTCACTGTCTGAATATGCAATAAGCTCCAATGGTGAATCTTTTGGGTACCACAAGCCAAGATCTGGATAACATCTAAGGTACCTAAAGATTCTCTTGACAGCATAAAGGTGACATTCTTTGGGAGTCACTTGATGGCGTGCACAAGCACACATAGCAAACATAATGTTAGGTCTTGAGGCTGTGAGATACATCAATGAACCAATCATTGATCTATAGTGCCTGACATCCACATCTTTTCCATCTCCAACTTTTCCCCAAGGGTGTTCTCTGTCCATAGGAGTAGTAGCCCTCTTTTCATGTGGAGAAAAGCCAAACTTCTTCAAAATCTATGCTACATACTTATCCTGAGAGATAAAGATACCATCTTCTTTCTACTGAACTTGTAACCCTAGAAAGAAGTTCATCTCTCCCATTGTACTCATCTTGAATTTGTATGTCATAAGCTTGGAAAAGTCTTCACTCATCTTTGGATTAGTGGAACTAAAGATGATATCATCAACATAAACCTGAACAAGTAAGACATCCTTACCAGCCTTCTTTGTAAATAATGTCTGGTATATGGTGCCCTTTTTGAATCTATTTTCCACCAGGTAAGTGGACAATGTGCCATACCATTCTCTTGGGGCTTGATGAAGTCCATACATAGCTTTCTTGACTCTATAAACCTTGTCTGGATTCTCTAGACCTTCAAAACCAGGAGGCTGCATAACATATACCTCCTCAACAATTGTGCCATAGAGGAAAGCACTCTTCACATCCATTTGATAGACAGTGAAGCCCATGCAGGAAGCATAGGCTATAAATATCCGTATAGCTTCAATCCTTGCAACTGGTGCAAATACCTCCTCATAGTCTATCCCTTCCTCTTGTGTATATCCCTGAGCCATTAAACGTGCCTTGTTTCTGACCACAATGCCTCTTTCATCTTTCTTGTTTCTTAGAACCCATCTTGTCCCAATAGGTCTGACATACCTGGGACAATCAATCAGCTCCCAAACATTGTATTTCTTTCACCCAATTGCTCACTAGTTGATAAACTCTTCCCCTAGTCACGAAACGACTAGAGAAAAATGAAACTCTTTCATTGCAAAAGGAGGCTCAGTTTATTGGTAAGAACGGGAACTGAAACCAACAAAAACCGCACAACTATAAGCCAGTTGTTAGCTATAACAATATATTTAGATCCAATGATAAAGGTGTATTGCTCACCCATCAGTTTTTATTACATAGGTACTGGTAACCTTCACGACTATGAGCCAATCGTATGCTATAACAATATATTTAGTCCAATGACAAGGTGTATTGCTCACCACAGTTTTTGTTACATGGGAACTGGTAACCTTCACGACTATGAGCCAGTCGTACGTGTTAGCCGTATTTAAAGTGATGGTCATATAATATACCGTTGCGAAGCTCGTGAAAAATACTATTCAACGGTGTCGAGAGTTCTTAGTTATTAATGTTTATGTAACGGGAATTAGTCCCGAACACACAAATGAGGAGGCCTCCTAAACACTTACTACTTAGTATAAAAGGCCTCCTAAGCCTCATTTGTGTGTGTGTTTTCCATTTCATTTGTTTTGTAGAGAGAGAAACGTATGTGTTTCTCTCACTAGGAATTCACAACCTTGTTTTCTTTTTTTTCCTTCATCTAATCTAATCTTTCTTTTTTGGTTTAATCTTAATATTTATTTCTTGTTCATATAAGTCGTGTGTTACAATCCAACAAGTGGTATCATTCGCCAAGGGATTCGTATTTAAGCATTTCGTGTGATTTTGATTGTTTTTCGCCAAAACATCAAAACATTTTCGTGGTTGTTTGTGTTTCTAAGTCGTATAACTTCTTTAAATCGTGTAGTAGTGATTTGGGCATCTTGGTTTTGGCTTAAAAACAAGTATTTTGGATCAAAAGTTGAGAAATTTCTTGTTTTTTCATCTTTCCGAAATTCTTGCAAGTTTCACCATCGGAAAGTACAAAGGGAAATAGGCCTGATCGCAATAACCTCTAGGTTCTACTTTGCGATCTAAAGATTTCGATACCTTATTCCGATCTGGACATTCTGATCGTTCTTTGTGATCTGGGATTCCGACGGTTTTTAAGGAACTTTGAGTCGTTACTCTGCCAAATTGATTTTAGCCACATTCCGATCTGAACACATTCCGATCTGAAGTTATTCCGATCTGAACATATTCCGATCTGAAGTTATTCCGATCTGAAGATTCCGATCTGAACATTCCGATCTAAGCATTCCGACAGGTCATCATTCCGATAGAATATTCCGATGGGCATTCCGATGGAAATTTTGTTTGAGTAATTTTTAATCTTAGCCACCATCTAGACTAGTCTCAGAACATAGTTTACACGAAGATCAAAAAAAAAAAAAAAAAAGTTAAAATTTTTAGGTCAAGTAGAATCAAATTTTTTCCATACTAGTTTTTGGCTATCTGGAACTCAATTTCAAAATTTGGCGATACACAATTTTTTCAGCTTACCGTTTTGTCGGACTGAGAAAAAAATCGGAAGTTTCGGAATTTCAACATCATCACACGCTTTCTACGAATTGAGATCCTGTTGTTCACACGACTTCTTCGATGACGTCTCAACAAGATATTTATGCTGCGGGTACTGAGAATCGTCCACCAATGCTTACCAAGGAGAACTACACTACATGGGCTAGTCGTCTCCTTCGTTATGCAAAATGTAAACCTCTGGGAAAGTTGATTGTCAACTCGATTCAAAAGGGTCCGTATGTTAGAAGAACAATTATTGTACCTGGAGATCCTACGAATGCTAACCCAGTGGCTGACTCTAGTCATGAGCAAACAGATGAAGAATTAACTGAAGCTGAATCCAAACAACTCGACGCTGATGATCAAGCAATTCAAGTCATTCTTATGGGACTTCCTGAAGATGTTTATGCTGCTGTCGATAGTTGTGAAACCGCACACGAGATGTGGCTTAGGATTCAGAAAATGATGAAGGGCAGTGAAATCGGTTTACAAGAAAAGGAAACTAAGTTGCTTCGTGAATGGGAGAAATTTACGTCTACTGAAGGGAAACAAATTGAACCTTATTATCATCGGTTTTCAACCCTCATGAACCATCTTAGAAGAAACAAACATGAACCTGCACAAATTGCTGCCAACATCAAATTTCTTGATAATCTTCCTTCTGAATGGTCACGATATGTCACTCTTGTCAATCAAACCAAGGATCTTCATGTTGTGGACTACACTCAAGTTTATGACTATTTGAAGATGAATCAAGATGAAGCTAACGAAGTTAGGGCAGAAAGACGTGCCAAGACACAAGATCCATTGGCTTTTATGGCAAACTCTCCATCATCTATGTCATATCCCATGGTACCCTACCATCAACCCTCATCAAGTAACTTCCTGCCACAACAACAACAACAACAACTCACCGCTTATGGATATCAACACCCTGCTGCTATGAATTACTTACAACAACCCATTGCCTGTTTTGATAACATTACCGATCCTACTCATGCTATTAATACTGGTCTTGCCCTTCTTGCAAAGGCATTCAAATTCACCATTAACCCCACCAACAACAATCAGAGAATCTCCTCGAACACTAGAAATAGGCAGATTGCTCAACCTTTCATGAATGCGAATCAAGATCGCCAATTGGTAGTTGCTGGAAACACGGGCACTCAGTTTCAACAATATGGTCAGAATGTTGGGCAGACCGTTGGCAATGCAGGAAATCAGTATGGGCAAAACCGTGGTCCAAATCCGGGTGTTCCGAATGCGGGTAATCAGAATGGGTTAATAGTTGTGCCAGCGGTTGGTAACCAGATGGGAAACATTATGGCTGCAAGGGCTGAGAATACTGGTACGGGAAATGGAAACAACAATCGTCAGGTTCAGTGCTACAACTGCAGGGGATTTGGTCATTATGCTCGAGATTGCACAGCCAAAAAGAAGAGGGATGCTGCTTATCTTCAGACTCAGCTTCTCATAGCACAAAAGAAGAGGCAGGAATCCCACTTCAAGCTGAGGAATTTGATCTTATGGCTTCTGCTGCAGAATATGACGAGGAAGAAGAGGTGAATGCCAACTACATCTTGATGGCAAACTTACAGCAAGCATCAACCTCAAGAATGCATGATGACAGAGCTCTCGTCTATGATGCAGACGATCCCTCTGAGGTACACCCAAGTTTTGATGATAATGATATATATAATATGTCTAATCAGGAGGAAGAGTATACTGAGATGCTTGAGCCCTACATTGAGACACACGAGGATCAAACGAATAATAGTAATATTATTTCAAATGAGCCTAGTGTGGACCTTAGTGTGGATCAAGTTGTTCAGCCTACAACCCTTCCTGATGAGACACATGCGTATTATAAATCTCTATTTGATAAGCTTGCTAAGGATGTAGATCATGCTACGGTGGTTAATAATAAGTTTAGAGAAACTAATGCCAAATTGACCACTGAGCTTGCGAGATATAAGGAACGGGAGAAAAGTTTTGAGATTCATCATGCTAAAATCAAGGAACTTGAACAAGCTCATGCTACATCGGTTTATCAAGAAAAATTCACCACTAAGAAATTAAATGCCTTACACTTAAGTAGTGCTAAAAAGATAAGCGAATTGAATGATGAAATCACTTCTCTTAATAAACAGCTTTCAACTGAAAAATCTATTATTGTGGAATTAAAAGAAGAACGAAAACAGCTAAAACATGATTTCAAAATTCGAGAAGATTGGCTTCTTGAGGATTTTTGCAAAGCGCAAGATAGGATTAGAGAATTAGACAACCTTTTAGTAAAACGTGGCCAAACTATGTAGACGATAAATATGCTCGCACCAAAAGTGAATGAGATAAATTACACTCGATACAAAATGGCTTTAGGTTGTCCTCTTCCCCCTAATCCAGGATACCTTAAGCAAGTTCAGGCCACTAATGAAACTTTATATAATGGTAGTGTGCTATTGTCTGATGAGCATGATCCTCCTAGTGTGCATGATTCCGAGGAAACTACTGAACTTGCTGTAGAGTCTTGTTTAAGAATGAAAAAGCTTGATAAAGAAGTGATACCCGTTTATTATCCGAAAGTTAATCCTCCAACTGTTTTTGTTCGGTCTAAAACGAATACTGAAATGCTTTTGCTACCAAGTGAGGAATTGTCTGACGACCCTCCTAAACCGAGTATCACTCGCCGATTTCTAAACGAGCTTAAAGATAACTTTGTCATCCTTAAACGTGTTGTTAATTCAAAAATAACGGGAGGTAACTTTACATCACCTGTTCAGATTGAGGTTCAAAAAATTCTTCAAAACGATATTAATCCGATTATTAATCAAGTTGATGCTCGGTTAGGAAATTTGGAAAACGCTTTTCTAAAAGAATTAGCCAACTTTGTTGAAGACTTTAAATCTTTGACAAAGGAAGCTGATGAATCTCTTGATAAAATTAAAGTTTTGGAAAATGATCTTGAACGCCTCTCTAAAGCTCGTGATTGTATTGATAGTAGCCCTATTGAGTTAGGTACCTCTATGCCGCATAATGAAAACCTCCAAACTGAGCTTGATCTTATGAAAGAGAAAATGGAATCTTATGTCATTAAAAAGGATAAAGAATTCACCGATCTTTGGAATAAATTTGTCAAAAAATGTGATGAATGCAAATATGACAAGATTTCGTATGAAAAAGCTCACAATGAAATGCAACAAACTATCGCACGGTTGCAGGCTCAGTTAAGAGGGGTTTCGGAAACGAATTTGGCCTCGTCAGGGTTAGAGAGTGCTAGTGGTGGTAATGTTCAGAAGCTTAAGGATAAGATTCCAGATTTAGAATCTGTTGTTCTTTCATATACGCGGGCTGTTGAACAAAGTAAGTCTGTCTATCAGAAACTTATTGATAAAATATGTGAGAATTGTAAGTTAAAGGCCTTGTTAAAAGATAAGACCTCTGAACCTAGCTCGATTGTGGATACGATGATCCAGAAACCAGCAACCTCGGGACCCACTCGTATTGCTGTGACACCTTTTCCCAAGGTTTCTGGAACGAAAACTGCTGTGATTGCCCCAGGAATGTTTCGTGTTAGTTCTCCCTCTGTGCCTAGCAAACAACGTACAACAAGCGTTAGGACAAAACCGATCACTATAACTCAACCATAAGTTATTGATTTAAAAAGTGCTAATTCTAATAGACGCATGTCTTCTTCTACAGGAATAAACAACTACACTAAGAGCAGAAGGCCACAGCCTACGAGCAATACAAGGAATGATAGGGTCCCTTTTGCCTCTAGAAGTAGTCGCCCCAAGATCAATAATGTGGAAGTAGAAGAACACCCTAGGAATTTACCGCTTTTTAATCATAATCAGAAACCTAATTCATCTGAATGTAATGACTTTAAGCTTGCTATTCGGAATGAAAAATCTGAAGTTATTTGTGCTAAATGTAATAAATGTTTCTTTACTTTTAGTCATGATGCTTGTGGTTTGACTATGAATGGTTTGAATTATGGTGGTTACACTCGAATTGACAAGCTGTCAGTCAGTGAACAACAACGCACTCCTAAGGCTAAGGTGTATGTTCCAAAAAGTACGCATGTAGGGTCCACAGAAAGTCTTGCTAAGCCTAGTAGCCCTAGACTCACCTCTAAATGGTTGCCTACTGGTAGAAATTTTGACTGTAGTGGCAAAATTATCGACACTAGTAGATCTCATACTGACAGTGAAACGTCGGTATGTGATACGGCTTAATTATCTTCTAACCCTACAGGAGCCTATTTCATCGGTTGCCAAAATATTTGTTTCTCTTATCATTGGCAGGCTGTTGAAATTTGTCTCTGGTGCGTGGACTCGGGCTGTTCCAAACATATGACTGGGAATCGAAGCCTTCTCAAGAACTTTGTATGGCGTTTCATGGGAACTGTTCGATTTGTAAATGATCATGTTGCGGCAATTCTAGGCTATGGTGATCTTCATTGGGGAAATATAATCATCACCAGAGTCTCTTTTGTTGATGGCTTGGGACATAACTTGTTCTCGGTTGGGCAATTTTGTGATTCAGACTTGGAGGTAGCTTTCAGAAGTCATACATGTTTTGTAAGAGATATTGAAGGAACTGATCTGTTGAAAGGAAATCGTACCACCAACCTTTACACCATTGATCTTTTTCAAATGTCTGCTGCTTCTCCAATTTGTCTCATGGCCCGAGCCACATCAACAAAGTCGTGGTTATGGCATCAAAGGTTATCTCATCTCAATTTCGATGCCATCACCCATCTCGCGAAAGATGATCTCGTTACCGGTCTTCCAAAGTTCAAATATACAAAAGACCATCTTTGTCCTTCATGTGAGCAAGGTAAAAGTAAGAAGAAGCCTCACAAACCCAAACCTGTTCCCAACTCAACGAATAGGTTACATCTCCTACATATGGATTTGTGTGGCCCAATGAGAATCAAAAGTATTAATGGAAAGCGGTATGTCCTTGTCATTGTGGATGACTATTCTCGTTACACATGGGTTCATTTTCTTGCTTCAAAAGATGAAACCCCTGATGTAATTATTAACTTCTTGAAGAAAACATCAGTTCTACTGCAAGCCCCTGTCATTATTGTGAGAACGGATAACGGTACAGAATTCACAAATCAGAAATTGAAAGCTTATTTTGACGAAGTTGGGATTTCTCATCAAACTTCGGCTGTAAGAACTCCAGAGTAGAATGGAGTTGTGGAACGGAGGAATCGTACGTTAGTTGAAGCTGCTCGAACGATGCTTCTCTCCTATAGTGCACCATTATTCCTTTCGGCCGACGCTATAGCAACTGCATGTTATACTCAAAACCGCTCCATTATTCACACCCGTTTCAACAAAACACCTTATGAGATCATTAATGGAAGAAAACCGGATATTTCATTTTTACATGTCTTCGGTGCATTATGTTATCCGAAGAATGATCGTGAAGATATCGGTAAACTTGAACCTAAAGGTGATATTGGCTTTTTCATTGGTTATTCTTCAACTGCTTGTGCTTACAGGGTTTATAATCGAAGGACAAGAAAAGTAATGGAGACTATGAATGTTACCTTTGATGAACTCTCGGGTATGGCCTCTCAGCATAGAAGTTCTCATCCCAAGCTTCAAGGTCAGACTTCTGGACACGTAAGTTCAGGACTCGCGCTTCAATTTGCACCGTCAGCAATCTCATCGTTACAACCATCAGAACGTGACTTGGAAGTTTTATTTAGGCCAATCTATGATGAATATATGGAGGGTCCTTCGTCATTTGGTGTTCCTCAAAATGCCCCGGCTGCACCTGCTGCGGTAGTTCAAGAACCTCCGACTGCATCTACACCAGCGGCATCTACTTCTACACCATCTACGTCAACCTCTATTGCCTCCAAATATTCCAACCACTTCTCCAACTGCTGACGCAACTCAACAACATTCTCAGCAAATTCCTAATCATGTTCATCTTCAGAATGAAATAGTTGCTGAAAATGCAAACAATGCGATGCTCAACGAACATGAATTTGTTAATCCATTTGCGGCTTCCAAAAATACTACTCAGCCTTCAACACCATATGTGGACCCGTCGAGCTCGCATCAAGTTTCTCATACACTTCCACATGAACACAAATGGACTAAGAATCATCCTTTGGTTCAAGTGATTGGCAATCTCTCACGACCGGTCTCAACACGAAATCAGCTGCGTACCGATGGTGATATGTGTATCTATGCACTATCAGTCAGCATAATGGAACCAACAAGTGTGAAAGAAGCAATGACCGATGCATCATGGTTTGAGTCTATGCAAGAAGAACTCAATCAGTTCATCCGGCTTGATGTATGGGAGTTAGTACCTCGACCAGACAATATCGATCCCCTCACTCTGAAATGGTTATTCAAAAACAAGATGGATGAGGAGCAAACGGTCATTAGGAACAAAACTCGGTTAGTTGTGAGAGGTTATAAACAAAAGGAGGGAATTGACTTCGCAGAATCCTTTGCCCCGGTTGCTCGGATGGAAGCTATTAGGATTTTCTTGGCATACGCTGCACACAAATCATTCACAGTGTATCAAATAAACGTGAAGACGACTTTCTTGCATGGGCCGTTAAAAGAAGATGTGTATGTATGTCAACCTGAAGGTTTCATCCATACTGAACATCCAAGCCATGTCTACAAGCTGAAAAAGGCAATTTATGGTTTGAAACAAGCACCGAGGGCATGGTACGACGAATTATCATCATTTCTTCTACAAAATCACTTCAGCAAAGGAACCATTGATCCAACGTTGTTTATCAAGCACTACGGCAACGACATCTTGGTGGCTCAGGTCTATGTAGATGATATTATATTTGGTTCTACTAACCCAAAATATTCCATATTATTTGCCGACCTTATAAAAAGTCGATTCGAAATGTCCATGATGGGGGAAATGACGTTCTTTCTTGGTCTCCAAGTTCACCAATCCCCCCGTGGTATTTTCATAAATCAGTCCAAGTATGTGCTTGAGATTCTAACGAAATTTGGCATGGAAAACTGTGATCCTATTGGTACTCCAATGGACACTAAACACAAGCTTGATTTGGATAAGAAAGGGACATTTGTAGATGCTACAAAATACCGAAGTATGATCGGGTCCCTTAAGTACTTAACCTCAAGCAGACCGGACATTGTGCATGCTACTTGTTTATGTGCTCGGTACCAGGCTAAGCCAACCGAGAAGCACCTCAAGGAGGTTAAAAGGATATTTCGTTATCTCCGGGGAACCATTAACATGGGTCTCTGGTATACGAAGGATTCTGGTTTTAATCTCACTGGTTTTTCAGATGTCGATCATGCAGGGTGTCATGATACATTCAAGAGCACTTCCGGTGGAGCACAATTCTTAGGTGAGAAGCTAGTGAGCTGGTCATCAAGGAAACAAGACTGTACGGCGTTGTCAACCGCGGAAGCAGAATATGTGTCTCTATCCCTGTGTAGTGCTCAAGTCCTTTGGATGAGAACACAACTCACGGATTATGGCTTTTACTTTAACAAAGTCCCTATTTATTGTGATTCACAATCAGCCATAGCCATATCCTGCAACCCGGTCCAACACTCCAAGACCAAGCACATAGCTGTCCGATTCCATTTCATAAAGGAGCATGTGGAAAAAGGAACGATCGAACTGTATTTTGTCAAGACGGACTACCAACTAGCCGACATCTTCACCAAAGCTCTTTCTCAAGACAGATTTGAATTCTTGGTTCGTCGACTTGGTATGCGTAGTTTCACTCCTGATAAACTTGAACGTCTTGCACATTCGCAGTACCCTTGTATATATCTATCAGAAAATCAAAATACAAAAATATAAAACCTATAAAAACAAAATAAAAAATGAGAAAACCTTTCAAAAAATACCAAAAATATTCTTCTCCGACATGTCTCTCAGCATCGATAATATGGACGTGCTTAGAAATGTTGTTCAATAACGACACGGGTACGTACATAAAGTTCGAATGAGAGTTCAAATGTTTTCAAAACATGTCTTTTCTATTTTTCTTCTCATAATGGCTTATAGTCACATGTCAGACTATACCCGGTCCCTAAATAAAGGAAAGTCTTCGACTTATCCTCAACAACGAGAAATTCATTTTTCTCGGTCATGAGCTTATATCAAAACATTCAAAGTTTTAAGCTCATGAACACAATTTTTCTCGGACTTTTGAGCACAATTTTTCAAAGTATTTCAAAACAATGTGCTCATATACTCCCCTATTTAAATAGAATCCCTTTTCGAGGGGGAGTATAATGATTTCATAAACATTTGTTCCAAAGTTTCATGACACATTATTCTCTCCATGTTTCATCGCTAGTTGCACAAAAATTTCAATTTCATGCAATTTTTGAGGGGGAGAATAGTGATTAAAATGTGTTATCTTGAATAAGATCTTTGATATAAGTGCTTTCTCTTCCTAATATGTGAAAAAATCTCTCCTTTTATGATGCACATATGTAGGGGGAGCGTTTTTGGTGATACAGAAAACTCTTAAGGTGTAAACATTGATTTCATCAACACCTTGACTGCATTTTCAATTGATTTTTCTGGTTACGATATCTATACCCTTCAACACAATTAATCACGACGATATTGGTGTCAAAAGGTGGTTAGGTATTCGTCCTATGATCCAACCAGAACCGGAGGGATCTTCCCAGGGACAATCCATTAGAACTTAGAAGTCCTTAGGAAAGATGGAGTAGTTGAGTGTACGGGAATAATGCCGACTAATGACTTAAGCTAGCACTGGAACAATCACAACAAGGTGCTAGTTATGATGTCTTGGTAAGCATTGAAGGGGTTGAAGAATGAAAAAGAAATGTAAGGATAAAGGGTGTAAAGAAAGAAGCCCTCCATACAACTTAGGCGGGTCAATACATCTTTTATCAGAATCACTTTGATGATTTCTGATACTGAAGACAAAGCATCATGGACCCAGTGATGCAATGCACAACCCTTCCCAGCCTACTCAAGCTTCTCTCAAAATAAGTTTGTTTTATTGTCACTGAGTTCAACTCATTTCTATCAACTTTCTCACTCCGAGATAGTAGATATTGAATAGGTGGCAGTCTGCTCCAGCCTCCGATCACCAAATAAACGTGCACTTATAGAGTCTAGAGCCAACGAGATTCATCAAAAATCTCATTAGGACACTTACTCCTTATATCAATTGTTGTTCATCATTAGAACACAAGCGATAATTTACAGAGTCCTATGCTCTATCCTTGTGGTATTGCTAGAACATTCAGAGTGATACTCTTTAGTATTCACAGTGATGAATGGAAATCCTTCCAGTGTTAACATCAAACAGCACTGCGGTAGGTCATATGTAAGATTCACTTGAATTAAACATATGTTAACTGGAAAGCAACAGTGGTTTGATTCTTAATTGATTCAAACTCGTTCTAGGTCTCGACGCAATATCTTTATGATCTTGCCAGAACATTCAGAGTGATACTTTTCAGTATTTACAGTGACGAATGGAAATCCTTCCAGTGTCATCATCAAACAGCACTGCAGTAGGTAACTTGTGCGATTCTATATGAATCAAACTTGTGTCAACTGGAAAGCAACGATGGTTTGATTCTTAATTGATTCAGACTTGTTCCAGGAAAGTGAATTGACGACTTAATCAGCAGAATGGAACTGCATGATTCACTCCTTACTTTGAATTATCTTTCGATATATTCAAGTATTGAGAACGGCTACCACAGCTAGAAATCCTATCAAGGAAGTTCTTTGAACTTAACTGATCACAGGTACAGTATTCGTACTGTATAACGGGAAACCGGTGGAATGCATACGGTGGCGTTATCTCAAGAGTCGCAATTCAAGGCCACATATTCAGGATTATTGAAGAAAGCTCAAGAACATCTAAAGACAAAGACTTCCGCTACTCTGATGATCAAGGGAGATTGTTTACAAAGCTTTCAAGTCAACACAAAACATGAGTATGTGGAGAAAGACACAAGAACACAAGCTGGAAAAGTTACAAGATCAAATCAAGGCAAAGATCAAAGATCCAAGATCACAAGTCATGAAAGGAACTATGAAAGAACTCTCAAGACAACGAGCTTTAAAGTCTGCAACACCAACGAAGTGAAGTCACATATTACATGACCACCCCTTAGGGGGAGATTGTTAGCCGTATTTAAAGTGATGGTCATATAATATACCGTTGCGAAGCTCGTGAAAAATACTATTCAACGATGTCGAGAGTTCTTAGTTATTAATGTTTATGTAACGGGAATTAGTCCCGAACACACAAATGAGGAAGGCCTCCTAAACACTTACTAATTAGTATAAAAGGCCTCCTAAGCCTCATTTGTGTGTGTGTTTTCCATTTCATTTGTTTTGTAGAGAGAGAAACGTATGTGTTTCTCTCACTAGGAATTCACAACCTTGTTTTCTTTTTTTTCCTTCATCTAATCTAATCTTTCTTTTTTGGTTTAATCTTCATATTTATTTCTTGTTCATATAAGTCGTGTGTTACAATCCAACAGTACGCTATAACAATATATTTAGTACAGAGACAAGGTGTATTGCTCACCTATTGAGGAATCCTAAGATTCCAGATCTTTTAAGCTACTAGGAATGCATCATGTTCATATGATTAGATAATCAAAGCGGAATTAGAACACGACACATTAATAAGGTGTTTAGACACAAAGAACATGAATTAAAACAATTGGGTTGCTAATTATATTAATAATCAACAACCACTAGACGTGTATACATTAATCCCACGTCTAGTGCAACACACGCTGTAGGTTTACATTGTATATGAAAGTTATGAATAAACCTAATACCCTTGGTTCCTTTTATAGTGTAAGGATTAGGGTTTACAAGAGATAAGAATGAATAAACATGTAATCTTCTATTCAAATAAACTTATACATAATATATCCTGCATGTTTATCTAAATAGAAGCTTCCAAAGGCTTCTTGTCTACGTTTCTGCCAATGCTTAGTTTGTACATGACAATGCTTGGATTGTGCATGACAATGCTTGAGCCATCAACCTCCGATTTGCTCTTGTCAACGCTTGTTTTGCTCTTGACAACGCTTAGACAAATGTCTTCATGTTTTCTTCGTTTTTGAGTTTCTGCCACATCAACTTTTTGACCCAACAATCTTCCCCTAGTTGATGTCGGAAAAACTCTTTGTGTATCTCTTGTAAGTTGTACATGATCTTCAAATTGCTTCCCCTCAAGTGTAGCATGTATGTCTTCCCCTTTTTGTCACATCAACAGGGAAGTGATACAAGGCTTTTCCCTAGTAAGAAAGTTAAAGTTCGTTGTGTTGGTCTAATCGAATTGATCTAGGTTCTCTATGTGACTCTATTGTTCTTTGGTGAAACAAATATTTTTGGTTGTTTTTAAATTTAAATGTGCAAAGACTTAAAAGTAAATGTCGTTAAAGTAAAGGGCAAGTATTAAAAGAGCGTGAAATTAAATCTAAGTCTAATTTAAAATTAAATGTGCGATATTTAAAAACGTGACGGGAAGTAAAATGATTAAATGATTAAAAATAAAAGCGTGACAAGAATTAAAATTAGACAAGTATTAAAAACGTAAACTAAAAATTAAACAAGACAAAACATGGCAAATAACTCCCCCAATCGGAATATATTCCAATCACACCTGATCGGAATATGGAGTGGACCTGGTCGGAATGCTGTTCGGAACACCAATCGGAATATCTGTCACCTTACACGATCGGAATAACCAAAACGCACCTCGATCGGAATATGGCAAAGAGCACCCTTGATCGGAATATCTGTCACTTACACCAAATCGGAATACCTCTTACCCTTCTGATCGGAATACCGAGATCACCACCAATCGGAATGTTAAAACCCTTATCCGATCACATTGATTGGAATGAAACTCCCTTTTCCGATTGATTCAATCGGAATACGTATAAGGAAACTAAAAATAAGCTAAGTAAATAAGCTATGATTCTAATAAGCACAAAACTAAATCCTAAGGTAAAACCGTGTAAAAATAAGCTACGAAACTGAAAGTTAACAACTTTTAAAACACAAAAAAGATAAATTTTAAGAAAAACAACTTTTTATATAAAAATAACTTTTGTAAAAACTATATAAACTTGAAAATAAATCAAATAAGCTATGAAAATAAGAGATTTAAAACAATCAAAAGCATAAAAATGAAATCTTTAAACAACTTAACAAGATAGAAACGTGTAAATCAAAGATTAAGCAAAGGAAGAATAAGATCAACAATATAAAGTAAAGGTGCAAGAAATTAAAGATACACTTACTTGAAATTAAAAGGTAAATAAGGTGCAAAACATGTATTTATATGTGCAAGTAATTAAAGGTGCAAGTAAATAAAAGTGGAAGAGATAGTTTGTCAAGCTATCCAACAACACTAAATGAAATGAAAATGAGAGTATTTATAGGTGATTAGGGGAGAGGTTAGAGGAAGCTTCCTCCCCTCCTTCCTTTCTTCTTAATTGCGCCCTTAAGTCCTTCCTTCTTAATCTTTTTGTTAATCTTAGAATTTGATGACTTTTGGCTCGGGATTTCTTTGGACTCGTCTTTTAATTCTTCGATAAATAAGACTTGAGTTCCTCGGCTTTAAGTAAACTTCCGTCTTTTGACTTTTTCTTCGATAAATCTTCAGAATTGGTCTTGGACTTCCGTTCTTTTTGCACTTTTGACTTATTGACTTCGTCTTTCGTCTTTTTCTTTAATAAAAGTCCGTAAATGCCCGTGAATTCTCGTGTTTTCTCCACTTTTCACCTTTTCGTCCTGAATTACAACAAAAACACAAACCACGCATAATTCCGACATAAAAGACATAAAATACACGTTTGGGTCCGGTTATTATTGTAATTAAGTGGTAGAAAAGATGTGTGTTTACACACATATCAAATCCCCTACACTTGACCATTGCAATGTCCTCATGTAATGCATTAGTTACAAAACAAGATTACATTTTTCATCATAATAATCCACGTTGGCCTTTATTAAGGAGATAGAAAATTAAAGACATACAAAATAAAGAAATCAAACGCATACCTAGGGTTTTGGAAATGTCATGAATAATCATCATCCTCAAGTTTTCACTTTCTCCAAACCAAGCTTAAAAACGAGATCATTGTTATTATAAGTTAGTAAACTATCACGAACTCATGTGGGCCAATTACTCACTTAGACTCCCTTATTCCTAGGGGTATCTCTTATATTTTATTATTTGTCTTGAATGATCACGAGGTTGCATTGTTTGACTTATTTCGATAGTTATTAAGTCTGAAAATAAAGTGAACAATTTAATCAATAGTTAGCTAAAGGACAAAATCTTTTAAAACTGCTTCTCGGGATCTCATAAAGTTCATATCTTGGCATAACTCGTTTCGCGATTTGAGACCTTTCTCGGACCAATATTTGGCAGCGACTTCATACTTCAAATCTTGAGAGACGTTCATGAAATTATGGTCTTCTCTTAATATAGGAATTTCTTCACTTGAAGTTTTGAGAGATTCATACTTGGACCACGACTTCTTCATTTTTCTCCAATCTTTATTTTGGACTTTGATATACAACGATCCGCCTCCTTTTATGACTTGGATCTATTTATCCTCATACCTTGTTAGGGTCTTTTCGGATACACTTCTCCATGACTTTTGGGGAGTATTTGCTTTTCGTCGTGTGTCTCGATCCTTCATATTGATTTCGATAAATGATTCTTCACATCACTTTTGGATCTTTAGCAACAAAATATAGCCCTCATGCCTTGTTAGGGCCTTTTCGGACTCGCCAATCTTCGCGTCCCGCTTCAATAAGTTATGCCTTGGCTATGAACTCTAATCCATACCGAGCAACTTTTAAACGATCTTGGGCTAGAAGCTAAGTAACTTTTCAAATCGTACAACCTTATTTATTAGCAGATAAATTTATAAGCAAGCGATGGGAGAATAGGCTTATAATTAACTCACATAAATTCACGAAAGAATACCGCACTTATAATTGGCTCTATCATCTCTCGTTCTCCACAGTTTAAAATCTCAAGTAATGAGACTCGTGGATACTTAGCCTATTAAATCAAAGTTTTGGGTTTTCGAGTCGCCTATAGGATCTTGCAAATTCTTAGACTTTTTCAAGTTTAGAAATCGCATTTTAAAGTTCCCTTGATAAACGACTCTCTAGGATCAATTATAGGAACTTGCGAAAAGTTCTTGTTCTTAACCCGTGAGAGTTAAGACTTTCGCGTTTTATAGCTCCCTATATAAAAGCCTAGCAAAACTTGACTTACACACGTTAAGGATACTAGCTAGAGTAACTTAGATAAGTAAACTCGGGTTGAGTCAAAAGATTCACAACGTTTGAAAATTAAAACCACTTATTAAACATTTATTCAAATAAGGAAAGAAAATAAACTATGCAAAGGAAAAACTAATAGGCCAAAATAGATCAAAAATTTTGAAAAATGTCGAAAAATTGATTTTCCGGTTAAAATGAGGACAAATACAAGGAAAAGACCACTTAACTTCGATAGAAGTCCCCCCTACACTTAAGATAAACATTGTCCTCAATGTTTAAGCATGTGGGAGTAAATTCCCCTACACTTAGGACATTGTGCACGTTGTTTAAATCTCGCTAAGGAAAGGACAACTAAAGAGATTCCTATTTTAAATATTTGAGAAAATATAAAATAGTGAATCGAAAAGAGTTTAGGATAGAACCGGGATAATGTAGAACACGTAATCACGGGTCGTCAAGAATCATCAAGAGTGGATCATTGAAGCGCGAAGCCCTGATTAAGAAGTGAGGAGAGGAAATAGCAAACCAAAGGGTCTCCCCTACACTTATGATAAAGAAAGCGAAAAGATAGATTCATGGGTTGCCTCCCAAGAAGCGCTTGATTTTTGTTAACCGAGTCGTGAGCCTGACTCGACCTTGATCATCAACGGAAGAAGCATAAAACATATCCACCAGGATCAAAGACATAGTTTTCGTCCATCAATAAACATGAGCTTAAGGCGAACAAGGCAAGCCAGAGAAGAAGTGGCAGGGTTCCCTTAAGCAGTGATGGAGCACGGTGGGAGCAAGGGTGAAGTGCAAGCATGTCTTCAAAATGTACAAAGATTTTTCCTTTTATTTCATCAGGTGGATACTGAGATGGCTTAAAGACTTCAATACCGGGGTCGAACACCTTTTCCTTCAGGGGAAAATAGCACTCAGGCTCAGCCGAGTGTGAAGAAGATCCGCAAAGAAGCACAACCTCGTCCTCAGAAGGGGGACAAAGAGGTGTCAAATCATATGTGCAACGGATTTCGGTGTCGACTGGTTTCTTCTCCTTTGACAGAATGTTCTTCAAATCCAAAGTAGGATCAAGACGATAATCTTCAAAGTCATAAGGAGGAGCATCACTCTCATGAGGGAAGTAAGTATTGAGAAATTCAGAGAAATCTTCCTCAAATGAGTAATCATCCAAAGTAGGATCGAGTGATGGCGGAGGATCTTCATCATGTGAAGAATCGCTCGAAAGAGTATCAGCCTCATCGAAATCATCATATGTGGGCAGCTCGGGATACTCAGAAGTACAATCATCAAAATCATCCGAATCTGAGCTAGAATCATCATCATCATAAGCATCAAAGACCGGTGGAGAATCATAAATGGGAGAAGCTTCGAAAGTAGGGAGAGAATCATCCACATCATCATGAAAAAGTGGATTATCGATGCAAGAGTCGAATAGAGGATTGTCATAGACGGTAAAGTCATCGAGCACATTAAGCATATTCACTGATTCTCGGCCTCCAAAAGTTGTACTAGTAAGCTTCCCCATTTTGAAAACTTGTGCATCATCCCCGACTCTTAAGATTAACTCACCTTCGGTAACATCCACTAAAGCTCGTCCGGTTCTCAAGAATGGCCGACCAAGTATTAAAGGAATACGAGGGTCCATTTCATAATCAACTACGACAAAATCGACCGGGAAAGTAAATGCGCCAACTTTAATGAACACGTCTTCGGCTATACCAACGGGGTAAGCGAGAGTGCGATTTGCAAGTTCAAGAGTCATCTTTGTTGGAGTGAGGTCGGGCAATGATAGTGTTTTCCAAACACTCAAAGGCATCAAATTAATACTAGCCCCGAGATCAGCAAGGGCAGTAAATTCTTCAGTTTTGTTGAACACGCAAGGCAACACGAAACGACCGGGATCTCCAAGCTTTTCCGGAAGTTCTGTAAGAATAACTGCAGAGCAGTTTTCGTTTAATCGAGTGTTTGCGAGTTCAATCAGCTTCTCCTTCTTGTTAAGCAATTCCCTAAATGCTTTAACAAATTTGGGCATGTGGACAAGTGCTTCAAGAAAGCTAATGTTGAAGTTCATTTGAGAAATCATCTTCACATAGCGTGACACTTCGGAGTCCTCCTTGGTTAGCATTTTGGTCTTACCTAAACGAGAGGGATAAGGGATATTGGGTTTAGGTGGGGAAGGTGCAGGTGTAGGTAAAGGTTGGGATGTTGAAGGGTCCTTCCTAGGTACATCGTCATGACGAGGCGGAGACGGTAATGGTGCACTAATACTAGGTGTAGGAGGAGTAGGGATAAATGGTGGTGGAGGAGGTGTAGATGATGGGGGTGGGGTTGGTGGTCCTACGATGGTGACTCCACTACGAGTAGTAATAGCACTCACATTGGCTCGCGGATTAGTGACGGTGTTTGAAGGTAGAGAACTTGAAGTAGAAGGTTGAGCAGGGGGCAAGAAACTAGCAAGCATATTCTTCAAATCATTGGTTTGACTGCTGAAGGAGGATTGAATGTTATCTCGAAGCTCGGATCTTATCTCATTTCCTTGCTTTGTGATATCTCCTTTGAGATTGATAATTTGGCTCTGCAGATTCTTGATTTGTTCACCTTGAGTTCTCATGATGGCTTTAACATCAGGATTAATGGGTGGGTTTTGTTGGGCGGGAGGGTGGTAAGGATTAGAAGCTCGTGGTGGGATTTGGTTGCTTCTAGTGTAGTTGTTGGCGGGGTTTTGGTTTTGAGGAGAAAAACCGGGTGAAAGGTAGTTGTTGGATCGGTAGCTCAGCAGATTTTTATCCCCTTGAGGTCGAGCTTGGTAATTTTCCGGTGAATAATTACCGTAAGCTGCATACACATTTTCCGGATTTCCTTGTGTCGAAGGACAATCGGTGTATGAGTGAGGACCGCCGCATGTTTCACAAAGAGTAGCAACAGCTTTAACTTGTTGTTGTTGTTGGTTTGAAGCCAAGAGTTGCATACTTCTGCTCATTTCAGTCAGCACACGGGTGAGTTCGGTCATCTCAGGGTTTGCTGAGGTGGAAGAAACATTGACTCTCGGGTTGTTCCTTGAAGAAGCAGAGGAATCCCAGTTTTTGTGATGAGTAGTCATGTTTTCAATTAGCTCTCTACACTCCTCGGGTCTCCTTTTCATGAATGTGCCACCGGCGGCTGCATTAATCGTATCACGATCTCGAAAAGTCAAACCGTTGTAGAAAGTGTCTATTAAGGTCACAGGGAGCATGTTGTGGTTTGGACATCTATCGATCAAGACATTATATCTCTCCCAAGCGTCAAAAAGAGATTCATCTGGATCTTGCATGAAACCGCTGATCTGATTGCGAAGGCTAGTGACCATGGATGGTGGAAAGTAGCGCGACAAAAAGCGTTGAGTCATGTCATCCCAAGTGTGAATAGAATTCTTCGGGAGACGATCAAACCATTTCTCGGCATGATGTAATAAGGTATGTGGAAAGAGTTGTAGGCGAAGTTCATCCATTGTGGCACCAGCCAACTTCATGCTTTGGGTGATTGTAATGAACTTGTCGAGGTATTTGTTGGCATCATCATCAGGCAATCCACGGAATGGGTTTGTTTGTACTTGCTGAATCATGTGGTGCTTCAACGAAAACTCAGGAGCGTTGATTTGCATCGGCGCAATCGGTCCTCCTCGTCCAAACATTGTAGGTTGACAAAGCTCCTCCATGGTCCGAAGATCGGGCTGTGGAAGAACATTGTTGTTATTATTAGGGTGCGGTGGATTATTGTTGTTAACACCTGACATACTTAAATCTTCTTGAGTCTCGGGCTCTTGATAATTAGAAGATCTAGTACGCATACACCTGAAAATGCAAAAGAAAACAAAACTGTTGGAAATACGTTTTACGTATTAAGAAGGATCGGTCACTCCAACGATAGTCCATGTAATAGCTCGTAGTTTAGTTAACTTTATTTATTGTTTAAACAAGAACAAGCCTAGCCTACAACATGTGTAGGCCGGCCCAAATGTAAGCCCAAGCCCATGACAAGGGCTTGGGTATATAAACCCTCTCCATTGATGGAGAGGGTGTGTGGTTTCATTATTTACACATAGTAAACATTGGTTTCTCTCTCTAAGTGTGTGTGTAATCCACCATATCTCTATCTCTTTCTCTCTCTAAAAACATAAGTATAGATTTACAATCCTACAAATGGTATCAAGAGCCATGGGATGATTGTTTAGTTCTTGTGTTTGTGTTCTTGATTCTCGCCATTTTTGATCCTTTTTCACACGAACCAAATTTTTTTTTTGTGTTTTTATGGGTTAATCTTGATTTACTTCATCTTATTACTTGTTATAGTGATTTGGTATTGTTATTTGGGTTAAAAACACAAAATTTTTGGTTGTTTGATTCATATTTTGGCTTTGAATCTTGAATTGATTGTGTTTCTGTCCTGTCCGAGAAAAGTGGTAAGTTGTTTCCTCAGTACGATCTGACTTTGTGTTTGCATAAACCCTGGGGGTTTTCTACTTGCGATCCATAGTCACGATCCATAGTTGCGATCTAACTGCGATCATCACTTCGATCCCTAGTACGATCCATCAGTCCGATTGCTTAGTACGATCCACACTACGATCAAGGTAAGTTTGTTCAGTACGATCACTTGTTGCGATCCATAGTACGATCACTCGTTGCGATCCATAGTACGATCACTCGTTGCGATCTGAGTGCGATCACTTGTTGCGATAAGGGAGTGCGATCAGGGTACGATCGTTGGGTACGATCTGGGAGTCCGATCTGAGTGCGATCACTTGTTGCGATAAGGGAGTGCGATCAGGGTACGATCGTTGGGTACGATCTGGGAGTCCGATCTGAGTGCGATCTGAGTGCGATCAAAGGGAGTGCGATCACCACTGCGATCTGAGTACGATCCAACAGTTTTTCAAAAAAAAACGTGTTCGTGTGTAATTTTGACTTGGATTTTTTGGTTTATCGAGGACATAATTTAGGGGATTTTAACATTATTTCTCGGTTTTAACACACTACAACAAACACATTTACTTTCTTTCATTGATCGATCAACTTTGTAAATCTTCACTTATTGAAATGGAGTACACATCTCTTACGGATAAGTCCATCCTCTCGGGTACGGATAATCGTCCACCAATGTTGGTGAAGACTATGTATGAGGAATGGGCTTCCCGAATGGAACTTTATATGTTGAACAAGGAGAATGGACATCTAATTTGGGCATCGGTGCTCAATGGACCATTAGATTATGGTACAGTGACGGAAGGTACGACTACTCGTCCTCGCACAACAGGTGAGTTGACTGGAGATATGAAGATTCAAGACAAATGTGATAAGTATGCTACAAACATCATTCTCCAAGCCCTTCCTCTAGATGTCTACAAACTCGTCAGCAAACATAAAGTTTCCAAAGAGTTATGAGATAGAATTCGTGTTCTAATGCAAGGCACCTCGTTAACTAAACAAGAACGAGAGTGTAAGCTTTATGATACTTTTGATAAGTTTGCCTATGTGCCAGGGGAGACTCTCAATGACTACTATCTGAGATTTACCCTATTGTTGAATGAGCTTAATATCTATGGCATGGCAATTCCTACCTTTCAATTGAACACCAAGTATTTGAACACTCTTCCTCCAGAATGGAAAAAATACGTGACGGATGTTAAATTGGCTAAGGACTTGCATAACACCAATGTGGATCAACTTCAAGCTTTTCTTAAACAACACGAATGCCATGTGATCGAGGCTCGGTTGTCTACACCTCAAGTTCATGATCCACTTGCAATGTATGCTTCTCAACCAAACATGGCTTATACTTATCAACAACCATCATACTTGCAGCAGCCACCACCACACATCTATCAGCAACCACAGCAACCATCTTATCAACCACCAATGATGCCACAACAAGAATATCAACAAAGTGTTCATCAACAATTTTTTCAACAGCAACCACCATATCAGACATCACTATCACAAGCCAACACTTCTCCATTGGGCTATACTCCTCAGCAAGGATATTTTCCAATAGAAGCACAACCAGCACAAGCTTTCTACTCTAATGAACTTCCACCAATCCAAGCACCGGTCTTTACTCCAAATGATACGCCAGCTGATGTACTAAACCATCTTACTGCTTACTTGTCAAAACTTGTTGCAACTAGAGTATTTCCACCAACAAACAATCAACTCCGCACCTCTTCAAATCCTCGACAACAAGCCACTGTTCAAGATGGTCAAGTGACAGTGCAACCTATTCAGGGAAGGCAAAATTCATATGGACCTCCTACAAGGACTGGGAACAATCAAGCTGTGAATTCTCAAGCTAGTGGAAATGGGAGTCCTATTGGTCCTAAGAAGGTTGTGACTTGCTACAATTGCCGAGGACAAGGTCATATGGCTAGGGAATGCACTCAGCCGAAAAGGAGGAGGGATGATGCATGGTTTCGTGAGAAGATGTATTTGGTTGATGCTCAGTCTAAGGGGAAGATTTTGGATTCAGAGGAGTTGGCATTTCTTGCAGACCCAGGGGCAGTAGATACTGAAGGCATTGCAGTCGTTTCTACTTCTAATGCAGCTTATCAAGCGGACGATCTTGATGCATACGATTCGGATTGTGACGACATTCACTCTGCCCAAGCTGCTCTCGTTGCTAATCTCTCTCACTACGGTTCTGATGTCATCAGTGAGGTACCAATCACATCTAATAATATTGATGATAACCAACATCAAGTTGGGCATGAAAATGACAACCTCGAACAGCATTCGGGAACTAGTAACTCAAATGACGTGGTACCCAATTCTACACATTTGAGTGAACCTCAACCAAATGCTACGACGGGTATGGAATCTTATGCTCAACATGATTTGGTCATGGTGCCTAAACATATTATTGATCAAATGCATATGGCCCTCAGACAATCCGTAGATACGAATTCCACCCTAACTGCTGAGCTTGCGTTGCATAAAGAAAAGATCAAAACTTTTGAAATGGTCCCTCAAGAAGAGAAAATAACATGTTCTGAATTTGACCAGTTTCGTTTTGAAAAGATTGAACTTGAAAGAAATAGAATCATTAAAAGCTAATCTTTCCAATGAATTAAAAGAAAAAGAGTCGGTTGTCAATGATTTTCAGAAACTTAAAATGGATTTCGAAACTCTCGAGTCTAAAAAGGTTGAATCGGAAATTAATGCTACCAAACTTCTTAAATTCAAAGAACAACAGCTTTTAAAACAATACGCTTCCACAGAAAAGGTTCATCTTTTAACTAAATCATTTAAAGAATTCGAACTTAAGCGTCTTCAAGATTTACCATCTAATCCCGGTTATGCAAAACAAGCTCAGGAATATATTCCCGGCCTTTATGATATGATCATAATTGGTAAATCGAAAGAAGCACCGTTTGTTCGTAGTTCTGAGGAGACAAAGTCACTTGAGGATGAAACTCATTCTAAAATGCTTTCAAAATTCCATACAATTGATTATGATCAACATAACAAAGATCAATTTTCGAAAAAGACACGCATTCACTTACAAAAGGAATTAGCAGAATTAACAGTTCTTGTGCCCCAAAGTTTGTCAAATGAAAACCTTCCTAGTACGTCTCCTAAACTCGTCAAAAAGGATTTAACGAAGTTAATTCCACCGGTAAGTAAGGCGTCCGTTAACTTAAATACGGTTCACCAACACTTAGCCGATTTTGACAAGGTCATTTTGGAACGTACGACGGCTTCGGCCATAACGGAAGGTGAATGGAATTTTGAGCACACTAGAGCTGCGTTCCGAGACGAAATTATTCCGTTTGTAAAGAACGTTAAAGCTTGTCTTAGTAATCTTGATAAAGATTTGTATTTGGAAATAGAAGAAGTTAAACGTGTTTACAATGAAATGGATGATGCTTATGAAAATAGTTTACTTGAAATAGAACGAGTTTCACGCCAAAATGATCAGCTTCTGAAGCAAGTGATGTCTCATGATATAGTTTCCGTCTGTGTGAATAAATGTGTTGATAATGATTCTATTGTGCATAATATTGAATTTGTGGATAATGTGGTAGATAGTACTTGTCACGAATCTGACGCTGAATTTTTAAAGCTTCAAGATTCATATTCATCGCTTTCAAAACGTTTTGATGAGATTCAAACACATTGTATTTCGCTTGAGTGCAAGCAACAATTTATTCAAGAAATCTTTGAAACGTCATTCGAAGGTGTTAATATCGATGATGCAAACTTTGAAAAGAATTTTCGATTGAATTTACAATCCAAACAGCGTCAGCCAAGTGACAAGGTTGCTCAATCCTTGCCGATAGACATAGAGAAATCTAAGGAGCTTAACTGTGTGAATGTACTAGAGGCCGCTGAGAATTTTAGACTTGATCTAGATAATCGAGTTTCCAAGATTTTGTCCAAAGTTGATAACTTAAAACAAAAAAATACACGACTCTTCGATTCAGTATAGCCCACATGTGTTGATACCACTGCACAGAATCAATCATTGATTGAACAATTGAATCGAAAGTCGATGGAAATATCTGATTTGAGGGAACAAATTTGTGATAAAAACTGGTCTTGGCTGAGTTAAAGGAAACACTTCGTACTCTAAAAGGTAAGAATGTTGTGGATAACGCAGCCATTGTCTCATCATCGTCCTCTAGTGCAATCAAAAGGAACCTTATAGTCGTCACACCACTCAACAAGGGCCCTAGGACTAAACCGTCTCAAACTTTGGTCACTAAAGATAAGGCGGAATCAAAACCAGCTTCTAATATTCCCGTGTTGCCTTCTACAGGAGTAAGCACCACTACTAAGGCTCAAAGATCTAAGCTTAAGAGAAACAAGAAGAATGATAGGATCTTGCCCCCATCTAGTAGTCAAGTGAAGAAGAAAGTAGAAGCCCATCCAAGGAATGTTATTTCTGTTTTGAATAAAAAGAATCATGTAGCTAAACCTAAAGGCTCTGCGGTTGTGCAGCGTTCTAAGCCTAGTGTGAATTCTAATTTAAAATGCTGGAATTGCAATGAATGTATGTTTTCTAGTCGTCATGATTCTTGCCTTATTGACCATGTGAATGAGATGTATGCCCGGAAAAATGGATTAGAATGGAAACCGACTGGGAAAGTGTTAACTCAAGTTGGTTGGATGTGGCGCCCCACTGGTAGAACTTTCACTATAGTGGGAAATACGTGCCCTTTGACTAGGATCACTCCCACTAAAGCGAAGAAAGCATGCCCTTTAACTAGGAGTACCAAGGCTACCAAAACACAAGCGTGTCCTTTAACTAGGAACACCAACACTACTGTAGGAACAAAGTGCCCTTTAAATAGGTCTACTCCCACTATAGTGCCCGCTAATACTCCAAAACCTTAGAAAATTGGAACTGTAAAACCTGTTAGCGCTAAAACTCACATTAGAAAACGCAGGAAATCTAAGGGTCTCAAAAATGTTAGCAATTCTGATAATTCTATATCTGTATCTGCTAACACTCCGGAACCAATAGTTTCCAATGCATTGTCTACTGTTGTTATTGAAAACAGGTGGTCCAAATTGTTCTCTGGTATTTGGACTCTGGTTGCTCCAAGCATATGACCGGAGATCGCTCTCAGCTCAGAAATTTCGTCAGCAAGTTTCTTGGTACGGTTCGATTTGGTAATGATCATATTGCAAAGATAATGGGTTACGGTGAATATCATATTGGGAATGTTATAATTTCAAGAGTGTATTACGTGGAAGGTCTTGGTCACAACTTATTTTCTGTGGGATAATTTTGTGATGCAAATCTAGAAGTTGCTTTTCGAGAGCATACCTGCTTCATTCGTAATTTGGAAGGGGTTGATTTATTGAAAGGTACTCGAGGAAATAGTTTGTACACTTTGTCTCTACAAGACATGATGGCCGCTTCTCCCGTATGTCTTCTCTCCAAAGCATCGAAGACTAAGTCATGGTTATGGCATCGACGCTTATCTCATCTTAACTTTGACGCTATTAATCACTTGGCGAAAAGCGAACTTGTTCGTGGTCTTCCTAAACTATCATTTCACAAGGATCATTTGTGTTCCGCGTGTACAATGGGGAAAAGCACTAAGAAGTCTTACAAACCCAAGACTGAAGACACCAACCAAGAGAAACTTTATCTGTTGCATATGGATCTTTGTGGGCCAATGCGTGTTGAAAGTCTTAGTGGCAAAAAGTACATCCTCGTCATTGTCGATGATTACTCTCGGTTTACATGGGTGAAATTTCTTAAAGCAAAAAATGAGGCACCTAAATTCATCATCGGATTTCTCAAGATGATTCAAGTGCGTCTCAACACTACCGTCTGACGCATTCGTACAGATAATGGAACCGAATTTGTGAATCAAATCTTGCGTGATTATTATGAAGAAGTTGGCATATCTCATGAAACATCCGTTGCACGCACTCCACAACAAAACGGTGTCGTTGAAAGGCGAAATCGCACACTTATGGAAGCTGCTCGAACGATGTTAATTTACGCAAAGGCTCCATTATTTTTATGGGCAGAAGCAGTATCTACAACAGTGTACACCCAAAACCGGTCACTAATTCGTAAACGCCATGGCAAAACACCTTATGAGCTTCTCCATGGAAAAGTACCAGATTTATCATATCTTCATGTATTTGGTTCTCTTTGCTATCCAAATAATGATGGTGACAATTTGGGAAAACTTCAACCAAAGGCTGATATTGGTATTTTCATTGGTTACGCACCCGCAAAGAAGGCATACCGAATCTACAACCGTAACTCTCGCAAGATCCTCGAAACTATGAATGTTGATTTTGATGAGCTGACAGCAATGGCTTCTGAGCAAAGCAGCTTTGAACCCGCACTTCATGAAATGGGACCCAGTAATATTAGTTCTGGTCTTGTCCCAAACAACCCTACTTCATCATTTATACCACCTACTAGGACTGAATGGGATACGTTGTTTCAACCGTTCTTTGATGAATTCTTTACTCCTCCAACTATTGTTGCTCCAGAACCTGAGGTAATAGCTCCTGTAACTGAAGTTGTCGCTCCAGCGACCGAAGCACAATCAGATACATCTACACCTACAATTGGTCAAGATATACCATCCACAAGTAATTCTCAACCAACACATGTAACAACTACCCACGTCATGCCTATTGATGATGAAGGGGATGATGATGATCACGATTTGGAATTCGCTCAAATGCGTGAACTTCCATTCTTTGGTGTACCTATTCCCGACCCTAATCAAGCCGGGTCGTCCACCTCAGAGGAAGCTCCTTCTACAGTTTACTCCAATCCACGGATTCGTGAACATGACAGCAAGTGGACAAAGGATCATCCTATAGATTCTATTATTGGTGACCCTAATCGTCCGGTATCCACACGAAGTCAGTTACAAGAAAGTGCAATGTTTTGTCACTTTGATGCTTTTCTCACTGAAGTTGAACCTAAGACATGGCAACAAGCTTTTACTCAATCCTGTTGGATAGAAGCTATGCAAGAAGAACTTAACGAATTCATACGTCTTGATGTTTGGGAACTTGTCCGATGCCCGGATCAAGTGCAGTTACTTACTTTGAAATGGGTTTACAAGGTGAAACTCGATGAGTTAGGCGGAATATTGAAGAACAAAGCTCGACTAGTAGCTCGTGGATACAAGCAATTATTGGGCATCGACTTTATGGAATCCTTTGCACCTGTTGCCCGTTTGGAAGCTATTCGACTATTCCTCGCTTATGCAGCCCATATGAATATGATCGTCTATCAGATGGATGTGAAGACGACATTTCTTAATGGTGAACTTAAGGAAGAGGTCTATGTTTAACAACCGGATGGTTTTGTGAACCCTAATTATCCTAATCATGTGTACAAGCTTAAGAAGGCTCTCTATGGGTTGAAGCAAGCTCCACGCGCATGGTATGATCTATTGTCACAATTCCTCATTACTCAAGGCTTCGCTAAAGGCAAGGTGGATCCCACGCTGTTCATTCAGAAACGAGGTAAAGATATGATTATGGTACAAATATATGTTGATGATATTATATTTGCAGCCTCGACCCAAACCTTATCGGATGAGTTTGGGACACTCATGTCTTCCAAGTTTAAGATGTCAATGATGGGCAAGGTATCATTCTTCTTAGGTCTTCAGATATCTCAGAGTCCCAGAGGCATCTTTATCAATCAATCCAAGTATGCCCTTGAATCGCTAAAGAAGTATAAGATGGAATCTTGCGACCCCGTGGACACTCCAATGGTGGAAAAATCTAAGCTTGATGCAGATCCACATGGAGTTGCCGTTGATCCGACACTTTATCGTGGAATGATCGGTACTCTTCTGTATATCACAGCCAATCGACCTGATCTTCAGTTTGCTATATGTATGTGTGCCAGGTATCAAACTAGGCCTACTGAATTACACTTAGCTACTGTTAAAAGGATCTTTCGATATCTTAAAGGAACCATTAATCGGGGACTTTGGTATTCGAAGGACTCTTCTATTGCACTAATGGCATATGCAGATGCGGATCACGCGGGTTGTCAAGATACCAGGCGTAGCACGAGTGGAACTTTGCAACTACTAGGAGATAGACTAATTAGTTGGGCATCGAAAAGGCAGAAAAGGGCTGCAATTTCAAGTACGGAAGCAGAATACATAGCTATGTCCGGTTGCTGTGCTCAAATTCTTTGGATGAGATCGCAATTAACCGACTATGGTCTAGGTTTCAACAAAATTCCGATGTACTGTGACAACAAGAGTGCAATTGCCTTATGCTGCAACAATGTTCAATTCTCCCGGTCGAAGCATATTGACATTCGCTACCACTTCATCAAGGAGCAAGTGGAAAATGGAGTAATCGAGCTTTACTTTGTCCGATCTGAGTATCAATTGGCGGATATTTTCACGAAGGCTTTAGATCGCGCTCGAATTGAATTTTTAGCCGACAAGCTAGGAATGAGAACTTTCTCGCCTGAGACTCTAAAGGAACTCGCAGATGAAGCGAAAGAATAGTGGTGGTAAAACTATTCTCCGTATCCTTGGTGATCATTTGTATATATTGTTTATATTTTTATCCACAAAAGCAAAATACAAAAATATAAAACCATATAAAAACCATAAAAATTGAAAAATCTAGAAAAAATCCAAAAATATTTTTACTTTATTTTTCAAAGGCATGTCTTTTGGTACGATAATATTTACGACCTTAGAAATGTTGATTAATATCGACACGGCGCCATAAATAGAGTTCGTACAAAAGTTGTAAATATTTCATAAAACATGCCTAAATGGCTTGTAGTTATTTCTGACTGCAACCCGGTTTTCACATTAAAGTCAAGTATTTCTTATGAAAGCTTTGGCTCAACAATGGGAATTAATTTTCTCGGGCAAGGTTTACTTTAAAACCTTGTAAGGGATCAAGTTTACTTTATAAGTTGGTCTAACACAAATCTATGTACGCCTCAGTGCATTTATTTGTTAAAACAAGAGAAGTCTTGTTTTTATGAAGCTATCATCTCTACAACCATAGCAATCTACAATTGGTATCTACATACTCGACGATGCGACTACTCAACCAACGACTACAACTCTTTCCATAGAACACGGGTCAACAATTGAGGGGGAGCTATTGTCAAGAATTCAGAATCTTCGATGCCGAAAGTGCCAAGTTCACAAGCTGGTGTCAAGAATACAATACCAATCGTACATGTGGTGTCAAGAGATGACTTCAGACGTGACGAGGCGACCAACATATGCTGACAAGAACCATTTGATCTTATCATATGATGTTCTCATCTATCAGGTCCAACCTTGTCAATTTTTTTTAATATGGTGAATATGTGATCATGCTACAAATCGATATCATATCTCATTCATTTGGAATCATGAAGATAAAATGGATTTGCATTTTTCTTCCCAAAACCTTTGTTAAAACGTCATTAAATCAATTGATATTAAAAACATCGATTGGGTTAATGTTTTTAATATGGGGGAGAAAATGTGATTTAATATGGGATATTATCACAAATGGTTTGACTTAAAGGGCTGGCTCATCCCGACATGTGCGAAATGTTTTCGAATATCGTGGCATATGTTAAGGGGGAGCAAAACGGATTTGCTATATCAAAATGGATTTTCATGGTGACATATACTTACTCTAAACCCATTTATTTCACGACGATGAAGATTGTGGTGACATAAGGATGGTAGGATAGGCTAAGTCCTATGATTCTTCCAGAACCGGAGGAATCTTCCCAAGGACATTCCATAGCTAGAAATAGTAGTCCTTAGGAAAGTTGGAGAAAGATTGTGAACGTAGCTGAATGCCGACCAAGTACTTAAGTTAGCACTTGAACAATCACAACAAGGTGCTAGTTATGACGTATTGGTAAGCATTGAAGGGGTTGAAGAATGAAAAAGAATTGTAAAGATAAAGGGTGTAAAGAAAGAAGCCCTCCTTACAACTTTAGGCAGAAACCGGGTCAACACATATGCTATTGAGATCATTTTAATGATTCTCGATATTGAAGACAGACATCATGGACCCAGTGATGCAATACACAACCCATCCCAGCTAACTCAAATATCTCTCAAAAGGTATTTGTTTTAATCACACGGAGACAACACGTTATCTATTGATTTATTCACTCCGAATAAATTGGTATTGAAAAGGTGGCACTCCTCTCCAGCCTCCGATCACTAAAATTCAAAGTGCACGATCGAGTCTAGAGCCATTTGAGATCATCAAATATCTCATTAGGACACACTTTCATATTTCCTTGCTTCTTCACACAATGTGAAAAAGTAAGAAAGATCTTAAGAGTCCTACGCAAAATCTTCATGATCTTGCCTGAACATCCGAGTAATACGAAAGTATTTACAATGAAGATGGAAATCCTTCTTGAGCGAATATCAAAAAGCTCATGGTAGGTGACTTGTGCGATTCTTTATGAATCAAACTTGTGATAACTGGAAAGCAACAGCTGTTTAATTCTTAACTGAATTTAAACACGTTCCAGGCCTCTACGCAATATCTCAGTGATCTTGCCAGAACACTCAGAGTGATACCTTTGTGTTCACGGTGATGAGTGGAAATCCTTCTAGTGTTAACCTCAAACAGCACTTGGTAGGTAACTTGCAAGATTCTATACGAATCAAGCTCGTGACAAATGGAAAGCAACGATGGTGCGGTTCTTAATTGAATTTCACTTGTTCCAGGAACATGAATTGACGGCTTCAAATCATGCGGATATTATTATCCAAATGATTCACTCTTTATGTTCGTAGTCAGCTTTGGACGGTCGAATAAAGAGAACGGGTTTACCCGCGAAATCCTGTCAGGAAGTTAATTAATTGAAACTATCCGTCACGGGTACGATATCTAATATCGTCCAACGGTCTTCACCGACCGGAGGTAAAATGCTACCGATTTAGAATGAAATGTTCAAAGCCATTTCGTTCGTGTCTACTTATGTTGCGGCATTTGAAGACGGTGGCGTTGCAGAATCCAAGAAGAAGTCGTCCCCGCATGCTTATACTTTAAGCACTTAATATCTCATTTAATTCAAGAAAGCCTAAAAGTTAAGTCTTCCGCTGTATCGAACTCTGAAGCTTTCAAGAATTACGAAGGTATAAGTATGTGGGACGTGAGGTCACGAAGAGGCGAAGATCATAAGTGATGGATGCACGAGATCAAGGCAAGAGATTAATGCTCAAGACTGATATCAAAGATCACATCAGCATGTTCACTAGAAAAAGAAAAGGAAAAGAAAGACGAAGACTACGAGCTCAAGACAAGCATAGTATGCTAGGTTCATTTCATTATTGTAACTCGGGTAACGCCCTTGTTTGGAGTGACCTCCCTTAGGGGGAGATTGTTGTAAATACGTTTTACGTATTAAGAAGGATCGGTCACTCCAACGATAGTCCATGTAATAGCTCGTAGTTTAGTTAACTTTATTTATTGTTTAAACAAGAACAAGCCTAGCCTACAACATGTGTAGGCCGGCTTAAATGTAAGCCCAAGCCCATGAAAAGGGCTTGGGTATATAAACCCTCTCCATTGATGGAGAGGGTGTGTGGTTTCATTATTTACACATAGTAAACATTGGTTTCTCTCTCTAAGTGTGTGTGTAATCCACCATATCTCTATCTCTTTCTCTCTCTAAAAACATAAGTATAGATTTACAATCCTACAAAAACCAAACACAAAGACAGTATATATACACAATAAAGATAAAATCTTTTTGGATTTTTGAAATTTTTAATTTTTATGGGTTTTTATCAATTTATCAATTTTTATGGTTTTTTGAATTTTTTATGCAAGAAAAATAACGCTCACAAGTGAACGGATCCCAAAAAGCAACGTGTCTCTCACAGAAAACCGTTAATCTTTACGAAAAGAGCCGGCAGCGGCGCCATTTGATACAAGGCTTTTCCCTAGTAAGAAAGTTAAAGTTCGTTGTGTTGGTCTAATCGAATTGATCTAGGTTCTCTATGTGACTCTATTGTTCTTTGGTGAAACAAATATTTTTGGTTGTTTTTAAATTTAAATGTGCAAAGACTTAAAAGTAAATGTCGTTAAAGTAAAGGGCAAGTATTAAAAGAGCGTGAAATTAAATCTAAGTCTAATTTAAAATTAAATGTGCGATATTTAAAAACGTGACGGGAAGTAAAATGATTAAATGATTAAAAATAAAAGCGTGACAAGAATTAAAATTAGACAAGTATTAAAAACGTAAACTAAAAATTAAACAAGACAAAACATGGCAAATAACTCCCCCAATCGGAATATATTCCGATCACACCTGATCGGAATATGGAGTGGACCTGGTCGGAATGCTGTTCGGAACACCAATCGGAATATCTGTCACCTTACACGATCGGAATAACCAAAACGCACCTCGATCGGAATATGGCAAAGAGCACCCTTGATCGGAATATCTGTCACTTACACCAAATCGGAATACCTCTTACCCTTCTGATCGGAATACCGAGATCACCACCAATCGGAATGTTAAAACCCTTATCCGATCACAATGATCGGAATGAAACTCCCTTTTCCGATTGATTCAATCGGAATACGTATAAAGAAACTAAAAATAAGCTAAGTAAATAAGCTATGATTCTAATAAGTACAAAACTAAATCCTAAGGTAAAACCGTGTAAAAATAAGCTACGAAACTGAAAGTTAACAACTTTTAAAACACGAAAAAGATAAATTTTAAGAAAAACAACTTTTTATATAAAAATAACTTTTGTAAAAACTATATAAACTTGAAAATAAATCAAATAAGCTATGAAAATAAGAGATTTAAAACAATCAAAAGCATAAAAATGAAATCTTTAAACAACTTAACAAGATAGAAACGTGTAAATCAAAGATTAAGCAAAGGAAGAATAAGATCAACAAGATAAAGTAAAGGTGCAAGAAATTAAAGAAACACTTACTTGAAATTAAAAGGTAAATAAGGTGCAAAACATGTATTTAAATGTGCAAGTAATTAAAGGTGCAAGTAAATAAAAGTGGAAGAGATAGTTTGTCAAGCTATCCAACAACACTAAATGAAATGAAAATGAGAGTATTTATAGGTGATTAGGGGAGAGGTTAGAGGAAGCTTCCTCCCCTCCTTCCTTTCTTCTTAATTGCGCCCTTAAGTCCTTCCTTCTTAATCTTTTTGTTAATCTTGGAATTTGATGACTTTTGGCTCGGGATTTCTTTGGACTCGTCTTTTAATTCTTCGATAAATAAGACTTGAGTTCCTCGACTTTAAGTAAACTTCCGTCTTTTGACTTTTTCTTCGATAAATCTTCAGAATTGGTCTTGGACTTCCGTTCTTTTTTCACTTTTGACTTCTTGACTTCGTCTTTCGTCTTTTTCTTCAATAAAAGTCCGTAAATGCCCGTGAATTCCCGTGTTTTCTCCACTTTTCACCTTTTCGTCCTGAATCACAACAAAAACACAAACCACGCATAATTCCGACATAAAAGACATAAAATACACGTTTGGGTCCGGTTATTATTGTAATTAAGTGGTAGAAAAGATGTGTGTTTACACACATATCAGGAAGTAAACAATGTATGCAATCTTGAAGATTCTCCAAATGTAGGCTCTGCGTAATGATCTTGAAGAAAAATAAATAAAGTTTTCTTGATGTAGAAGTAGAATAACCCAACCTTGTGTTCCATGTATTGCACTATCCATGTGATGAAGAACTTATACTGATGACTAAATATAAGTAGACCTCGATCCCTTGTCAATATTCTCATCCTTTGTGAGACACTGAGCACGATAATGTAACTCCTTCAAGTGTTATGACAAGTCTTCGTCACCACCCATGTAAAGCACGAACAAGTTACCTTTAAAGAATAATGTTGACTAGGCACCATCTTTAAAGATATGATATAACACAAACTCGCGAAAATCTTCTTCGAACATCAAACTTACCATAAGAATTCTTCCCCTTAAGCCAACACCTCTTCATGACGAATTTTAATGGAATAACATCTTCATACCATATGTAAAAGCCACAAATATGGATAACTCTTTCACAAGGCTACCCCGATTACATAATCTAATATCCATCAAATTCCCATGAATAGTTGCTAACTCGCATTAAAATCATTAATCCCTTTTAAAAAATATCCGAGCCATAAATATCAACTTGATATTCTAAATAAAAACGGAGATTCCATGTACCTTTGCGTGTAAATACTCCTTTTTTGTGTGCTAAAAACGTACCAATTTTCTCAAACAGCAGCTATTCTTTTGTTATCCGAGATCCCTTACTATCCAACTTCTTAAACACATGCATTGTCTGATATCGGACAACACCTAACAACGTTTAAACAAGTGTTTCTTGGACAAATCATGTCAACGCTTCTTGTCAGCGTTAGACTTATTTCTGTCAGCGTCAAAATTACAAACGTCAGCGTCAACCATAAACCTTGTCAGCGTCTGTCCCAAACGCTGACGTCATCAGCAGCCATCTCATAAGCACACTATATTGATCACCATGGTAGTCAAGCTTCACATGCAACAATAATATTTTATACCAATCCCTCATTACGTAGAATCTTAATATTACGTTAAGAGATTTGGAACAAATATTTATTGTTTATAACAAGCAATCCCAAACCTCAGCCGTAAGTTTTGACTTTATGTGTGATACTAGCGATTTTCAATGGGTTCATATTATCTCTCTCGATATCCTCTCGAATTGATCTCGGTTCTAAGTGGAATGATTGTTCTTGGTTACTAAAAAGGGAAGTGATTTTCTAGTCTACTAAAAGTTTTAAATGCATTAAAATGTAAACTTAAATTTAAAAGCAATTAAATTAATAACAATTAATAAAACTTGAATTAAAATTAAAATTAAAATTAAAATTAAAATTAAAATTAAAATTAAAATATAAGTATGAACTGAAGAAACAGTAAGTAAACCTTAGAAATACTCAAAATAAATTTGATTCGGAAGTTTGACCTTGATTCGGAAGTTCACTCGGAACTTGGTTCGGAACGCCTGATCCGGAACTTCGTTCGGAAGTTTATTCGGAACCTTCACTCGGAACTTCACTCGGAACCTTCACTCGGAACTTTCTTCGGAAGTTGATCCGGAACTTTCTTCGGAAGTTGATTCGGAAGTTGGTTCGGAACTTCTGGAAATAAAGATTGATTCGGAACTTTGGCTCATCCGGAACTTGTTGTTCATTCGGAAGTTTTGCTCATCCGGAACTTTTTAAATTGACTCAGAACTTTTCTAAAAGGAAATTTATTCGGAAGATTTGAAACTCATTCGGAACTTTTTTTTAAAAGGAAGTTGATTCGGAACTTTTGCTCATCCGGAACTTATTGTTCATTCGGAAGTTTTGCTCATCCGGAACTCTTGGTTCGTCCGGAACTTTTGGTTCATCCGGAACCTGGGAACTCAAGAACAGTAACTATGCAGAAAAAAACAGGGAAATGCGATCTTAATCCAAAATCAAGCTAAATAAGCAAAAAGGTTTTACCAAATTAACCATAAATCATCTACCAACTACAAGGATCAAATCCCAATCACAAAAACACAAATTCAACAACTTTTTAAAATTAAAACTCAACCAAATAAGAACTTAAGAACTTAAAATAAAAGATGATGATGAACAAGATGAAATGGAAAGATTAAACAAGAACTTGTATTGATGATTAATGTTGAACAAAATAAAACAAAGATTAAAATTACAAGATTTGAAAAACAAAGATCAAAATCACCAAACACCCTAGTGGTGTTGGTGATACCTACGAACAAGAAGAGAGAAAAAGAAGGAGATGAAAAAACTGGATGAAAAGTGTGAGGGGAACCCTTTATATAGGTGTTCCCTTTGGTTGGTGAGTGGGCTTTCTCCCGTTCTTCTTGTCTTCTCGTCTTTTCAGAAAAGTTGACGTTTTCGATTCTGATTCGGGATTTGTCGTCGATTAAATTTAACTCGTCTTTTAATTTCTTCGTTTAATAGACTTGAGTTTCTTCGACTTATGTAAATCTTCCATCTTTGGTCCTTTTCTTCGATAAATCTTCGAATAGGCCCAATGACTTCAAATCTTTTGCATTTCTTGGACAATAGACTTCATCTTGAGTCTTTTTCTTCGGTAAAACCCGTGCAATCCCATGTTTTCTTAAATAATCATCCGGTTGGCTCTGAAAACACAATAAACACAAAAACCACGCATAATTCCAAACAAATGATATTAAATAAGCGTTTTGGTCTCATTTTAGCCAGAATTAAGTGGTAAAAGGATGGGTGTTTACACACCTATCAAATCCCCTACACTTAACCATTGCCATGCCCTCATGCAATGCTTAGTGATAAAGCAAATTTACACTTTTCTCATAATCAATCAACCTTGGCCTTATTAAAATACTACTAAACAAAAATTAAAATACTAAGAGAAATTAAAACTTTAAAGTAAACAAAAGGATGGAAATAACTTGCAAAGAGATCAAGGACTTACATTAGGGCTTTGGTGCTGCGAAGATTTATCACCCTCAAGTTTCACGTTCCCCAAACTAAGCTTAAAAACGAGATCATTGTTATTATAAGTTAGTAAATCAAACACTTACACACATGGCTTAATGAAACACCCCCAATTTCACAAGGCAGCAGAATATCAACATTGGGTGTTACTTCATAGCACATCACACATAGTCATAGAAAACGACCTCAAAAGAGACGTTTTATAAAATAAACCATTCGATAATTTTATTAAATCAGAGTTAACTAAAAAAAAGAGGTCCCACGAATTTATACAAACCTTAAGAAATAATAAAGATTTGTCAAATATATCGAATGGAAATTGTTTGTTTTGCCTTTACTTTATCCCGTGCAGCTCCATGCTCCAGCTGCTCTTAAACCTATACACCTGAGAATACATGCTAACATGTCAACAGAATGGTTGAGTGAATTCATATGTTTTTAATAAACAATAATGGGTTTTTAAATAAACCATAAAGCTTTTGAACACAAGAATCTCATCCATTGGCGATATTGCAACACATACAATACCTATATTCGACACTATTATGCTAAGCTCATGACACCGATGCCTTAATCAATAAGTTTGCCCTAGTCAGGTATCTTGCCAAATACCCCATACTTCACGTACAACACACCCAGCTGAGCCTCCAACTCACAGGTGCGACCTGCCTGGGTGGGGGTCATCATTCCCAATGGATCCATTCGTCTGTACGAGCGCCTACCCATCATAGGTAGTTAACGGTTCACGATTTATAGGGACTTTTCACTGGCAATAAGCAACTTAGCCTTACTAATAGTGGCTCATTACCTATACAATCAACGCTTGTGTTCATTTTCCAAAAGCATTCAATCAAACTTATTTACATTTATTAACAACAGCTTGTATTCGTTCAAAGCATATATTCCAACAACGAATGTTTATTCACAATCATGTATCCTTTCAAAAGGATACAACACATATGCTTATTTACCAAGAGCATGTACTCCCCCTCGCGGGCTTATAAACACATATAAAGCAGTAAAAGCGAGGCTATGAACTCACCTGATATAGCTATCACACGTTTATCGAGGAACAAACATCCAATAGTCGATACACGACTTCACGAGATAACAATCAATCGTTGATCGAGAGCGAGATGCCCAACGGTCAACATATGACCGAGTGAGACCTAAAATGACGAGACGCGTCTTAGGCTCGAGACGAGAAATAAATCATACATATATGTAAATAGTTCACTTTAGTAAGTTTGGACATTGTATAAGTTTCATAAAACTTTTCATAAGACTTTTGGTGACAATATACCATATAAAGTCCTACTATGTTCATTTAGCCCATTAAAGCCCATTAGTGGTCAATTACAAGTTCTTGTGACTTTAGTCCATTTCAATCTCAGTATTAAACTCTAAACTTATTATAAGTCTCAGGCCCAACAATGGCCCAATAGCCATTATAAGGGTGAGTTGGGCTTTTGTGGCCCAAGTCCACTTTTCATGGTTTTTGGGTTCTAAAATGCCTCCAAACATTGACGACTTAATATCTCACGTTGGTCGAATCTCGGGTTTCGTAAATGTCAGTATATAAATGAGTCTAGACTCCTTGATAAGTTTATATAAAAAAATTCACGTTAAACGTTTATTTAATATAGTCTAATTCGTACAATTTCTTGGCATCCATCGTAGATTAGGTCGTTTCTCCTAAACCGTAAATAATATAAATGAGTTATTTTTATCAAATTCATTCTTAACTTATGTAGTTTAATTTTATAAGTCCAATTACCTCTAATTTATACTTATCATAGCTTAATTACCCATTTTCATATTTAGAAACGTTGACTGTGATTCATAGCCAATTTTAGTTCCAACCTTTTGCTTGTCATTTCCAAACCTTAAAAAATTGATAAAACTATCCGACCGATTATAATTATTTATGATTTTATCTATAACTCATAGTTTTACCTTTTTCAATGGTTCTTATTACTTATAAGAGTTTTCAGTCCGTCAATACAGTATGTTCAGATTTGACTAGTTTCACTATTTTGATCATATCTCATGAACCGAGAATCGTCACGAGACGGGTCACCCGGCCAAATGACCACAAGACATAGGCCTACACCCCTATATTATTCTCCAGGGACCAATACCTACTGATTTTACCCCGACATTCATTTAGTTGCTGCTCTAAATTTATACTATAACAACTTTTAATCTAGGCTTTATTATCTTTCCTTTTATGATGTCACAAATTCATATACAATGTCCATTAAACCCCTAATTTAACTATCATATCATATAATCAGTATCAAAATCATAGATACATTATTCATAAAAATAACATACAATCAATAAAAGAAAGAAGTAAAAAGATTCTTACATATCATGATGAAGACAAGAACAAATGATCCAAACCATAACCCATTTCAAAATCTGATATCAACTCATCAAGTCTAACTCTTTTGGCCACTTTATAAACCTATTGAAATTAGATCACACGCTATGAAAATGGTAGGAAAGATGTTGTTTTAGTGTGTTTTGTCATACGCTAAAGCAAAAGTATCATTATGAGTGATTTGTAGACAAGTTCAAATGGGATACTTAGAGCTTTAAAAGATATAAGAACTTAGTAAAAATTGAATATTAATAGAAATTTTGGTGTTCTCATGCTCGGCAAACAATCAAGTAATATATGAATTGTGATTTTGAAATGAATAAGAAAACGTTAAATCTATTTTGTCTTGTAAAAAGTTCTTAACACGTGTATAAGTTATGTTTATAAGACTACACGTGTGAAGTGGCTAAATATAAATGAATTGATTGTGTTGAGTTTGTTATATTTGTCTAAGAATTTGCTAAAGCGGGTATTATCGAAGTCCGATATTTTTAAACTTACGTGATTTTAAAAATACGCATAAAACACTAAAAATAAATGCTCAATATAAAGTAGAAACATTGGCATTCGGATAAAGTGTATCTTTTGATAAATAATGAGGGGTTATTATTTAATAAACGTTAACGTGTCATATAAACGAACGATGCCTAAAGGCTTAACATAAATTACGAAGAATGCTCGTAAAATGAAAAATTGAAACGATGACAACAGAAAATATTTATATGTCATAACTAAAATGTTCACGGTCGATGACGGACATAGACGTTTCCAATAAATAATAGATGACACGTACATGATACGTTAAGGCCCTAACCTTGTCAGTTGACCGAGAATTCAATATTATTCGTCGAACGAACATGACAAATAAAATGCGAGTAGTAAATATTGGTCCAATCAGATTAGAGCTCGATCTAAATATTGATTTTAATGTTCGGGTTACTACATCATCTACCCCTTTAGGAAGCGATGTCCCAGCGCTTAGTTCGTCTCAATAGTCTTCGGTTAAAAGGCAAAGAGGTGAGAGATAGACAAGTCGTCGATGAGGTTTCCAATGTAGGTTGGATGAACAAAATTCAAAGCCATGAGTATACATAACATGCACAAATGAACGACTTGAATGTAGCTTCAATCCTTATAATGAAAGAATTATACATAACTCGAAGGAGAAGCCATTGGAAGCGAAAAATTGACAAGTCGCCAATTTTTGGAAGTGGTTCAAGGTACAATACTACTAGCTTATCAAAAAAACAGGCGGTCGATGTAAGTTCGAAAAATTCCACATGAAAGGTGAAGAGTCGAACGAAGTGGACGCATTTGGAAAAATTCCTATGCGACAATCAATTCAAAACTACTGGTGATCACATCGATCAATTTAAAACACATATCGTCCAACGTGTCTCGTTAAAATAAATTATGTCCATAAGAAAATCGCGTGGATAGTACATAACTCTATTGAAACGGTCATAGAAATATTCAAAACGATATCACCCAGTTGCATGATCTCAAACATGCAAACCTATTTTGTCAAAAGTGAATTCATTGATACGAAAATCGTTCGGGGTATACGTTACTCTATTGAAGGAACTACGATCCAAATCAAACACGAAAGCCATCACTAAGCACATATAATCTCGTTACGACATGCTTGCAAAATAACCAAGCCATGCCAAATGGATAAGTTCAATCAAGTTAGCTCATGCTTGCTAAATAGCCAAGCAATGATAAATAAGAATATTTGACAGGATTTTCGGATAAGTCCAGTCATAGGAAAGTTTGCAAGTTAAAGGATGTTCACGATCTAGATTGCATAGATGCAAATCGAAAAATATTTTCGTCATCAGAGGGTGCTCACACACGGATCCATACCCAAATGACATTACAGGGTGCTCACAAACTGATCCATACCCAACATATATTACAGGGTGCTCACAAATGACTTCATACACAAAAGATATTACAGGGTGCTCACAAATGGATTCATACCCAAAATATATTTTCTCGTTATGTTTGGAAAATTCTTCGAACCATCCATAATAACAAGAAAGAATCTCAAGATCTTTTCATTCACGATGATTTATGTTGATAACTTAATCCTCAGTCAATCCACAAGTACACAACTAGTGTCGATTAACAAGTCATCTGTTCTCGGAACAGGTAATGGTTCTTAACGATTAGCTTATAATGCTCAAGATAGTTAGGACACATTAGAAATAGTCCACAGAAACAAATTATAACTCGAGAGAAGACTAAGGGATTACTCATACATAGACGATAATCAATAATAACCATAAATACGACGGTAATGAATGATTCATACTAACGAATAACGAGTCAAAGAAATACATTCGTATACAAAATAATCACATACCAAGTCAGGCACACTTGAGCCCACTCGTTTATAAATCATTGTTTACATCCAAAGGCGTCCCAATCCATGTAAACAAGAATTATAAATTTATGGTTCGGGACCTTATAACTTTCTTGTTCAAATAAAAAGGCGTCCCAATTTATTTCAACAAGATGATTATAAGTCATCCTACTCAGGTAATACCGTCACAAAACGTGATATCATAACCAAATTAAATGCCAAGAAAAGTACAGGGTGTCAAACTTACTCCATGATTTCTGTATTAAAACGTCCCATACCATTTGAAAAAGAAATCATTAACAATATAAGGTCCAGTGGTTTAAAATTTTCTTATTTAAATGTCCCAACCCATTTCAATAAGACAACCTTAAAAGACTCAGAGTTGGGCGAGTTAAAATCTCTATATCTAAATGTTCCATTCCATTTAGATACAGGGTATTAAGTCACTCAACCGAATGACTACTACGAGCATATCTTTGTTGTACCCAAACTATATATTTGGTTAGGATATATATATCTTAAGTCCAACATTGGTATCCTCCTTTTCGCCAATAAAACGTAGTCATATATAAAATCAAATCACACGTCACATTACATAGAAGATGTCGCCTCGTATAAATGATTCTTCAAAATCATAAGAAGTACTCGGAACACGAATATTACATCAATCAATTACGTTTCGGAAAGAGATGTCCTAAAATGGCATATCCCGATACAATGATAACAATCAAACTTAAACAAGTCGATATGCGATAGATTACGAAAAAATATATACATACTCAAAGTTTCAAACGAGTTACACACTTGTATTCAGATAATAAATTTATTATCGAGAAAGGTGATTGGCGGCGAGGCCAAACTCTGTTCAAAACCGCATTATAAAATGTACGATAATCACGCAAGAACCATTGCTTCACGGGCAATGTCTTTAAAGACCATAGTATGTACATTCATATGCGTACAACCATTTCTACATAAACATAGGATCACCTTATCACAACCAAGCATTGGTTTCTAGAAGCCATGAGCGCGCGGATACTTTGTAAGGCAATCAAACAATTTTACAAAAGAGCAGTTATAGTCTAGGTTTTAAAATGACCTAGTTCGCTATAACTAGTGCTCTGATACCAATTTGAAACACCCCCAATTTCATAAGGCAACGGAATATCAACATTGGGTGTTACTTCATAGCACATCACACATAGTCATAGAAAACGACCTCAAAAGAGACGTTTTATAAAATAAACCATTCGATAATTTTATTAAATCAGAGTTAACTAAAAAAAGAGGTCCCACGAATTTATACAAACCTTAAGAAATAATAAAGATTTGTCAAATATATCGAATGGAAATTGTTTGTTTTGCCTTTACTTTATCCCGCGCAGCTCCATGCTCCAGCTGCTCTTAAACCTATACACCTGAGAATACATGCTAACATGTCAACAGAACGGTTGAGTGAATTCATAGGTTTTTAATAAACAATAATGGGTTTTTAAATAAACCATAAAGATTTTGAACACAAGAATCTCATCCATTGGCGATATTGCAACACATACAATACCTATATTCCACACTATTATGCTAAGCTCATGACACCGATGCCTTAATCAATAAGTTTGCCCTAGTCAGGTATCTTGCCAAATACCCCATACTTCACGTACAACACACCCAGCTGAGCCTCCAACTCACAGGTGCGACCTGCCTGGGTGGGGGTCATCATTCCCAATGGATCCATTCGTCTGTACGAGCGCCTACCCATCATAGGTAGTTAACGGTTCACGATTTATAGGGACTTTTCACTGGCAATAAGCAACTTAGCCTTACTAATAGTGGCTCATTACCTATACAATCAACGCTTGTGTTCATTTTCCAAAAGCATTCAATCAAACTTATTTACATTTATTAACAACAGCTTGTATTCGTTCAAAGCATATATTCCAACAACGAATGTTTATTCACAATCATGTATCCTTTCAAAAGGATACAACACATATGCTTATTTACCAAGAGCATGTACTCCCCCTCGCGGGTTTATAAACACATATAAAGCAGTAAAAGCGAGGCTATGAACTCACCTGATATAGCTATCACACGTTTATCGAGGAACAAACATCCAATAGTCGATACACGACTTCACGAGATAACAATCAGTCGTTGATCGAGAGCGAGATGCCCAACGGTCAACATATGACCGAGTGAGACCTAAAATGACGAGACGCGTCTTAGGCTCGAGACGAGAAATAAATCATACATATATGTAAATAGTTCACTTTAGTAAGTTTGGACATTGTATAAGTTTCATAAAACTTTTCATAAGACTTTTGGTGACAATATACCATATAAAGTCCTACTATGTTCATTTAGCCCATTAAAGCCCATTAGTGGTCAATTACAAGTTCTTGTGACTTTAGTCCATTTCAATCTCGGTATTAAACTCTAAACTTATTATAAGTCTCAGGCCCAACAATGGCTCAATAGCCATTATAAGGGTGAGTTGGGCTTTTGTGGCCCAAGTCCACTTTTCATGGTTTTCGGGTTCTAAAATGCCTCCAAACATTGACGACTTAATATCTCACGTTGGTCGAATCTCGGGTTTCGTAAATGTCAGTATATAAATGAGTCTAGACTCCTTGATAAGTTTATATAAAAAAATTCACGTTAAACGTTTATTTAATATAGTCTAATTCGTACAATTTCTTGGCATCCATCGCAGATTAGGTCGTTTCTCCTAAACCGTAAATAATATAAATGAGTTATTTTTATCAAATTCATTCTTAACTTATGTAGTTTAATTTTATAAGTCCAATTACCTCTAAATTATACTTATCATAGCTTAATTACCCATTTTCATATTTAGAAACGTTGACTGTGATTCATAGCCAATTTTAGTTCCAACCTTTTGCTTGTCATTTCCAAACCTTAAAAAATTGATAAAACTATCCGACCGATTCTAATTATTTATGATTTTATCTATAACTCATAGTTTTACCTTTTTCAATGGTTCTTATTACTTATAAGAGTTTTCAGTCCGTCAATACAGTATGTTCAGATTTGACTAGTTTCACTATTTTGATCATATCTCATGAACCGAGAATCGTCACGAGACGGGTCACCCGGCCAAATGACCACAAGACATAGGCCTACACCCCTATATTATTCTCCAGGGACCAATACCTACTGATTTTACCCCGACATTCATTTAGCTGCTGCTCTAAATTTATACTATAACAACTTTTAATCTAGGCTTTATTATCTTTCCTTTTATGATGTCACAAATTCATATACAATGTCCATTAAACCCCTAATTTAACTATCATATCATATAATCAGTATCAAAATCATAGATACATTATTCATAAAAATAACATACAATCAATAAAAGAAAGAAGTAAAAATATTCTTACATATCATGATGAAGACAAGAACAAATGATCCAAACCATAACCCATTTCAAAATCTGATATCAACTCATCAAGTCTAACTCTTTTGGCCACTTTATAAACCTATTAAAATTAGATCACACGCTATGAAAATGGTAGGAAAGATGTTGTTTTAGTGTGTTTTGTCATACGCTAAAGCAAAAGTATCATTATGAGTGATTTGTAGACAAGTTCAAATGGGATACTTAGAGCTTTGAAAAGATATAAGAACTTAGTAAAAATTGAATATTAATAGAAATTTTGGTGTTCTCATGCTCGGCAAACAATCAAGTAATATATGAATTGTGATTTTGAAATGAATAAGAAAACGTTACATCTATTTTGTCTTGTAAAAAGTTCTTAACACGTGTATAAGTTATGTTTATAAGACTACACGTGTGAAGTGGCTAAATATAAATGAATTGATTGTGTTGAGTTTGTTATATTTGTCTAAGAATTTGCTAAAGCGGGTATTATCGAAGTCCGATATTTTTAAACTTACGTGATTTTAAAAATACGCATAAAACACTAAAAATAAATGCTCAATATAAAGTAGAAACATTGGCATTCGGATAAAGTGTATCTTTTGATAAATAATGAAGGGTTATTATTTAATAAACGTTAATGTGTCATATAAACGAACGATGCCTAAAGGCTTAACATAAATTACGAAGAATGCTCGTAAAATGAAAAATTGAAACGATGACAATAGAAAATATTTATATGTCATAACTAAAATGTTCACGGTCGATGACGGACATAGACGTTTCCAATAAATAATAGATGACACGTACATGATACGTTAAGGCCCTAACCTTGTCAGTTGACCGAGAATTCAATATTATTCGTCGAACGAACATGAAAAATAAAATGCGAGTAGTAAATATTGGTCCAATCAGATTAGAGCTCGATCTAAATATTGATTTTAATGTTCGGGTTACTACACTTAATTATATGCTTAAACTCCCTTATTCCTAGGTGTATCTCTTATATTTTATTTTTGTATTAGAATGATCATGAAGATGCATTTTTGGACTTATTTCGATAGTTTATTTAGGCCGAAAGCAAAGTAGAACGATTTGATCAATAGTTAGCTAAAGGACAAAATCTCTTAAAACTGCTTCCCGGGATATCAAAAAGTTCATATCTTGGCATAACTCGGTTCACGATTTGAGACCTTTCTCGGGCCGATATTTGGCATGTACTTCATACTTCATATCTTGAGAGACGTGCTTGAGATAATGGTCTTCTCATCGTTCATAGAGTTTCTTCACTTGGAGACTTTTGAGGGGTACTCCAACTTTGTTGACCACGACTTCATGATTATTTCTTCAATCTCTATTTGGGATTTTGAGATACAACGATCCGCCTCCTTTTCGGACTTGGATCTATTTATCCTCATACCTTGTTAGGGTCTTTTCGGATAGACTTCTCCATCATCTTTATGGGAGTTGATTGCTTTTCGTCGTGAGTCTTGATCCTTCATATTGACTTTGGGAATAATGCTTTTCACATCACCTTGGATCTTTAGCAATAAAATGGAATCCTCATGCCTTGTTAGGGCCTTTTCGGACTCGCCAATCTTCGCGCCCCGCTTCATAAGTTATGCCTTGGCTATGAACTCTTATCATTACCGAGCAACTTTTAAACGATCTTGGGCTAGAAGCTAAGTAACTTTTCAAATCGTACGACCTTACTTATTGCAGATAATTTATTAGCAAGTGATGGGAGAATAGGCAAATAATTACACCAAGTGAGCTTGTGCAAGAATACCGACTTATAATTGACTCTATCATATCTCGTCCTCCACAATTTAAAATCTCAAGTAATGAGACTCGTGGACACTTAGCCTAATAAACCAATCAAGGTCTACATGGTTAAAGATACTAGCTAGAATAAACTTGGATAAGTCTATTCGGGTTGAGTCAAAATAAACGCAACGGGCCTAATATGTCAAAGACTTCTAAACTAGCTACACCACTTTATTAAAATTTGACTTTATTGCGGGATATATACATATGAAAGCAACAATAAAAATTTAAAAATTACGACTAAATGGCCAAAGTTAATTAAAAATTTGAAAAATGTTGAAAAATATGATTTTCTGGTTAAATGAAGGCATTTTCATGGAAAAGTCCACTTAAAACTTCGATAGAAGTCTCCCCTACACTTAAGATAAACATTGTCCTCAATGTTTAAGCATGTGGGAAAAGTCTCCCCTACACTTATGACATTGTGCACGTTGGTTAACTTGAGTTAAGGAAGAGACGACTAAAGTGATCAATTTCAAATGTGAGTATGAAGAAAATTGAATCACGATAGTTGAGAGATAGAACCGGATTTCGGATAACACGGGAGCACGGTTCTTCAAAAATTCCAAGAGTGCATTCATCCCTGTAATCACATCACCACACAAATACAAACACCTATAGAAGTCCCCCTACACTTAGGAGGTTAAAACATAAAAGGATAGATACTCGGGCTGCCTCCCGAGGAGCGCTTGTTTTTGATAACCGAGTCACGAGCCTGACTCGACCCAAAATTAGTTCATGGGGAACGTGGTGAGGGATGGAATCATATCCTGAGAGGTGTCCTCACCAAAGTACAACTTCACTCGTTGGCCATTCACCTTAAAATTAGGTCCATTAGGTTGAGCGAGCTCGAGAGTACCATATGGAAAAATTTGGGAAATGGTGAATGGGCCGGACCAACGAGATTTCAGCTTGCCCGAAAAGATTTTCAACCGAGAGTTAAAGAGCAAAACTTTGTCTCCAACTTGGAACTCTCGGTTTTTGATCTTGGAGTCGTGAATGAGCTTAGTTCTTTCCTTATAGATCAAAGAATTTTCATAAGCCTCATTACGGAGTTCGTTCAGCTCATTGAGTTGGATCTTTCGTAGGTCACCGGCTTTGTTGATATCAAAATTAGCCCACTTCAAGGCCCAGTAAGCCTTGTGCTCCAACTCAATGGGGAGGTGGCACGCTTTCCCGTACACGAGACAATATGGTGTACAACCAATCGGAGTCTTGTATGCAGTACGAAAAGCCCACAAAGCATCATCAAGTTTATCAGCCCATGAGGCACGATGCTCTCCCACGGTTCTTTCCAGAATTCGCTTAAGTCCTCGGTTGGATATTTCAGCCTGGCCATTAGTTTGTGGGTGGTAGGCTGTGGAAAGACGATGATTTACACCATACTTAGCCATGACTCTTGCGAATTGATCATTGCAAAAATGAGTCCCACGATCACTAATAATGGCACGAGGCACACCGAATCTAGCGAATAGAGATTTCCAAAAGTTACAAACCACCCTTGCGTCATTAGTGGGTAAAGCTTTGGCTTCAACCCATTTGGAGACGTAGTCAACGGCTACAAGGATGTATTTGTTTCCTTTAGAAGAAGGGAATGGCCCCATAAAGTCGATACCCCAAACATCAAAGATTTCACATTCTTGAATGAAATTCTGAGGCATCTCGTCTTTATGTGTGATCATGCCTTGTTTTTGGCAAACATCACAGCGTTTAACCATATTGTGAGCGTCACGATATATGGAGGGCCAATAAAATCCCGAATCAAACACTTTTTTGGCGGTGTAGTTGGGACCAAAGTGACCACCGGTGGGTCCTTTGTGGCAAGCGTCAAGGATTTCTAAAGCTGCCGGTCCATCAACACATCGGCGGATAATCAGGTCGGCACATTGTTTGAATAGGTAAGGGTCGTCCCAAAAGTAAGTCTTAATGTCGGTGAAGAACTTTTTCTTTTGTTGGGACGTCAACCCTTCCTTGAGAATTCCACCCGCCAAGTAGTTTGCAAAGTCCGCAAACCACGGGGTTTCATCAGAATTCGAATTTATAGACATTAAGGTCTCCAAGGGAAAAGAATCATTGATTTCTTTGTTCGGATGATCCCCTTGGTAAGGATCCTCAAGTCTGCTGAGATGATCCGCGGCTAGGTTTTCCGCTCCTTTTTTATCGCGAATTTCGATTTTAAATTCTTGGAGAAGCAAAACCCAGCGAAGAAGTCTTGGTTTGGAATCTTGCTTTGTCATCAAGTACTTCAACGCGGAATGATCGGTGTAAACGATTGTGGTGGAAAGGACAAGATAGGGGCAAAACTTTTCAAAGGCATAGACAACAGCTAAAAGCTCTTTTTCGGTTGTCGTATAATGCAATTGTGCCCCCGTCATTGTCTTGCTAGCGTAATGGATTGGTTGGAAGTGTTTGTTCACTCTTTGTCCCAGAACCGCTCCAATAGCAAAATCACTAGCATCGCACATCAACTCAAAGGGAAGCTCCCAATTAGGGGTAACCAAGACGGTTGCCTTAGTTAGCTTATCCTTAAGCGAGTTGAAGGCTTCAAGACACTCTTTGGAAAAGATAAAAGGAGTATCTTTTTCCAAGAGGTGGGTCATCGGGCGAGCGATTTGAGAAAAATCTTTGATGAATCGACGGTAGAAGCCCGCATGACCAAGGAAACTTCTCACACCCTTCACGGTTGAAGGTGGAGGCAACTTAGTGATAACATCGACTTTAGCACGGTCTACTTCGAGACCGGCTTTGGAAATCTTGTGTCCAAGCACGATGCCTTCTTTTACCATAAAATGGCATTTTTCCCAATTCAGAACAAGGCGAGTGTCTTCGCACCGCTTAAGCATACGTTCCAAATTGGCAAGGCAAGAAGAGAAGGAATCCCCGAAGACCGAGAAATCATCCATGAAGACTTCCATGGTTTGTTCAACCATGTCATGGAAGATTGCTAACATGCACCTTTGGAAAGTCCCGGGGGCATTGCATAAGCCAAAAGGAATTCGTTTGTAAGAAAATGTGCCATAGGGACAAGTGAATGTTGTCTTCTCTTGATCTTGGGGATCGATGGGTATTTGGAAATAACCCGAGAAACCATCAAGAAAGCAGTAATATTCATTACCCGCTAAACGTTCAAGCATTTGGTCCATAAAAGGTAGAGGGAAATGATTCTTTCTCGTGGCATCATTGAGTTTGCGGTAGTCTATACAAACTCTCCACCAGTAACGAGACGAGTGGAAATCAACTCGTTGTGTTCATTGGGAACAACGGTTATTCCGCCCTTCTTGGGCACACAATGGACTGGACTAACCCATGGTGAATCCGAAATAGGGTAAATCATACCCGCATCAAGAAGTTTGATAACCTCTGTTTTGATGACTTCATGGATTTTTGGATTCACCCTTCGTTGGCTTTGAATTGTGGGCTTAAAGTCGTCCTCCATGAGAATTTTGTGTGTGCAGAAGTGAGGATCAATTCCGCGAATATCAGAAATTTTCCAAGCAATCGCCTTTTTGTGATCTTTAAGCACGGCGATGAGGCGAGATTTTTCTTCCTCCTTCAAGTCCTTCACGATAATGACGGGCGACTTCTTCTCTTCTTCAAGGAACACGTACTCGAGATGAGGCGGCAACTCCTTAAGTTCTAAATCCGGAGGATTTTCGACGGGAGGCGTTTTCAAAGTCGGAGTATCGATAGCAATAACCTTGGGAGATGGAGGAGAAGGATTGTCGTCGTTGAGAAGGTTGTCAAAGAAATGCATGTCTTCATCCCCATCGGTGGGAGAATCATTCGTAGCTAAATTCACATCTCCCATGGTGTCGTCAAGATTGTTCCAAAACAACTCACTTTCTCCAAATAGAGACAGTGATGAATCAATAGAGGCAACGGTTTCAACATTGGGAAGAGAGGTAGGAATATTTTTACAAGCATCATTAAAGTGTTCTTCACAAGCCTCATCCAGAACGTCAATACAATTAACACTCTCGTATGAATAAGGTTGTTTAGACAACTTTCCCATGTTGAAGACGATTGTATCGTCACCCACTCTCATGATAAGCTCACCGGCTTCAACATCGATGAGAGTGCGACCGGTCCTCAGGAATGGACGACCCACGATCAAGGGAACACGAGGGTCCATCTCGTAGTCGACGACGACGAAATCGGCAGGAAAAGTGAATTTGTCGACTCCTACAAAGACGTCTTCGGCTATCCCCACTGGATAAGCAACCGTACGGTTAGCTAATTCCAAAGTCATTTTGGTGGGGACTAGCTCAGGGAGAGATAATTTCTTCCAAATGCTTAGAGGCATTAGATTAATACTGGCACCTAGATCGGCTAAGGACATGCAATTCTCTACTCCAGAGAAATTACAAGGGATTAAGAAACGACCCGGATCACCAAGCTTGGTTGGAAATTTCCTTAAGAGCACTGCAGTGCAATTCTCATTAAGTTGGGTGTTGGCAATATCGAGAAGCTTTTCCTTGTCGCTCAAAAGATCTTTAAACATTTTCGCGTACTTAGGCATGTGAGCGAGAGCCTCAGCGAAGGAGATATTGAAATTCAGTTGTTTGGACATTTTAAGAAAGTTCGAAACCTGAATATCGTCCTTGCTTTTGAGCTTCTCTTTCCTCAACCTAGATGGATAAGGTATATTGGAAGAAGAGGAAGGCTTTGGAAGAATAGGATCACTCACATCCTTGGGTGGAGGAGGGGTAGAAGTAAGAGGCGGAGAAATTGGGGATGGAGAAGGATGAGGAATAGGAGCAGGTGACTCGTTCTCCTTAGTCACAACCACCGGTGGAGGTATAGGAAGCTCGGGTTCCTTGGTACCTTTGCCACTGCGAGTAGTGATTGCTTTCATCTCCCCTCTTGGATTCGCAACGGTGTTACTCGGAAGAGTACCCGAAGAAGAGGGTTGATTACCTTGGAAAAACCTAGCCATCATGTTCTTCAAGTCATTCGTTTGACTATCCAACGTGTTTCTCATGTCGGCTCTCAGATCGTTCCCTTGTTTGACCAGGTCTGCTTTCAAGTTGAGCACTTCCCGCTGAAGATTTCCCACTATCACATCGTTAGTCCTCATATAAGTTTCCACTTCTTGGTGAAGAGCGGTGGGTTGGTTGGGAGGAGCATTGTATGCGGGTGGTTGATAAGCAGGTTGTTGGTAAACTTGGTTGTTTCGTTGAGGTGGAGGTGGCTGTTGCTGTTTGTGAGGTGGGATGTATGGTGTACGAGGTTGTTGTTGTTGAGGAGGGCGATTGAGGTTTTGTTGTTGGTTTGGGTTGTTTGGAGGAAAACCGGGTGGTGATAGATAGTTGTTGGAACGGTAGCTCAGCAAGTTACGGTCACCTTGAGGTCTAGCTTGATAAGCAGGTTGAGGATAGGTGCCATAAGCTGCATTCACATTTTCAGAAGGGTAGTCTTGGGTGGCAGTACAAGTGGTGTAAGAGTGAGGACCCCCGCATATCTCGCATGGTTGGCTAACAGCATTGACTTGAGCGTCTTTAGCGTTTCTAGCGTTGATGCTGTTGGTGTTGCTAACGGTGTGGGTAACAAGCGATTCAAGAAGCGTAGTGATTTTGTCAAGTCGCTTGTCGCTGTCACTAGTACTAGCACTAGCAACATTGGTCCGAACACTCTTGGTTTGCACACGAGACTTATTCTCAATGATATCCCAAGCAGCATTGGAAGTCTTAGCCAAAAGATTACCCCCCGAGGCACTGTTTAGTGAATCTTGGTCACTCATGCTTAAACCATTGTAAAAAGTATTAATTTGATGCACTTTGGTAAAACCATGTTGTGGGCATTTTCTTAAAAGATCTTTAAAACGATCCCAAGATTCACTGAACGACTCATCGTACTTTTGTTCAAAATTTATGATTTCATTCCGCAAAGCGGTAGTACGAGAGGGTGGGAAAAAGTAATTGATAAACTTGGTCTCCAAATCCGTCCACGAGAGAATACTCTGTGGCGGTTCCTTAGCAAGCCAATGTCGGGCTTGTCCCTCTAAAGAAAAGGGAAAAAGTTGTAACCGGATTACCTCTTGTGGAACACCATTGAATTTGACCGTATTGGTGAGTTGCAAGAATCTCTTAATGTGGTCATGTGGATCATCAATGGTACGCCCCAAGAATGGTTGAGCAGAGACCATCTGGATAAAGCCTGATTTGAGCTCAAAGTTGTTGGCTGCAATCGCTGGTATAACAATTGGATCAGTGTTGCCATCTACATGGGCTTGCAGCAGTTCAATCATCAGGCGGTTATCCGGTAGAGGCTCATTGTTGTTGTTATTATTCATGTTGTTGAAAGGTGGGTTGTTGTTGTTATTATTATTGTTTGGAGGTGGTATGTTGTTGTTGTTTTGTACACCGGCCATGTCTAAGTTATCGAGAGGCTCGGGCTCTTGATAAGACGTTGATCGAGTGCGCATACACCTGCAAAAGAACTAACAAGGGAAAAACAAAGCAAAAATATTTTTGGTTTTTTTTCTTTTTTTTATGTTTTTTTTTTACTTTTTAGGATTTTTGAAAATTTTATATTTTTTAGTGTTTTTGAAAATTTTTATGAAAAAGTAACGTTCACGGGGAACGGATCCCAAAATCCAAGTTCTCACAAAAAACCTTTTATCTTAACGAGAAGAGCCGGCAGCGTCGCCATTTGATACTAGCGATTTTCAATGGGTTCAGATTATCTCTCTCGATATCCTCTCGAATTGATATCGGTTCTAAGTGGAATGATTGTTCTTGGTTACTAAAAAGGGAAGTGATTTTCTAGTCTACTAAAAGTTTTAAATGCATTAAAATGTAAACTTAAATTTAAAAGCAATTAAATTAATAACAATTAATAAAACTTGAATTAAAATTAAAATTAAAATTAAAATTAAAATTAAAATATAAGTATGAACTGAAGAAACAGTAAGTAAACCTTAGAAATACTCAAAAGAAATTTGATTCGGAAGTTTGACCTTGATTCGGAAGTTCACTCGGAACTTGGTTCGGAACTCTTGATCCGGAACTTCGTTCGGAAGTTTATTCGGAACCTTCACTCGGAACTTCACTCGGAACCTTCACTCGGAACTTTCTTCGGAAGTTGATCCAGAACTTTCTTCGGAAGTTGATTCGGAAGTTGGTTCGGAACTTCTGGAAATAAAGATTGATTCGGAACTTTGGCTCATCCGGAACTTGTTGTTCATTCGGAAGTTTTGCTCATCCGGAACTTTTTAAATTGACTCGGAACTTTTCTAAAAGGAAATTTATTCGGAAGATTTGAAACTCATTCGGAACTTTTTTTTAAAAGGAAGTTGATTCGGAACTTTTGCTCATCCGGAACTTATTGTTCATTCAGAAGTTTTGCTCATCCGGAACTCTTGGTTCGTCCGGAACTTTTGGTTCATCCGGAACCTGGGAACTCAAGAACAGTAACTATGCAGAAAAAAACAGGGAAATGCGATCTTAATCCAAAATCAAGCTAAATAAGCAAAAAGGTTTTACCAAATTAACCACAAATCATCTACCAACTACAAGGATCAAATCCCAATCACAAAAACACAAATTCAACAACTTTTTAAAATTAAAACTCAACCAAATAAGAACTTAAGAACTTGAAATAAAAGATGATGATGAACAAGATGAAATGGAAAGATTAAACAAGAACTTGTATTGATGATTAATGTTGAACAAAATAAAACAAAGATTAAAATTACAAGATTTGAAAAACAAAGATCAAAATCACCAAACACCCTAGTGGTGTTGGTGATACCTACGAACAAGAAGAGAGAAAAAGAAGGAGATGAAAAAACTGGATGAAAAGTGTGAGGGGAACCCTTTATATAGGTGTTCCCTTTGGTTGGTGAGTGGGCTTTCTCCCGTTCTTCTTGTCTTCTCGTCTTTTCAGAAAAGTTGACGTTTTCGATTCTGATTCGGGATTTGTCGTCGATTAAATTTAACTCGTCTTTTAATTTCTTCGTTTAATAGACTTGAGTTTCTTCGACTTATGTAAATCTTCCATCTTTGGTCCTTTTCTTCGATAAATCTTCGAATAGGCCCAGTGACTTCAAATCTTTTGCATTTCTTGGACAATAGACTTCATCTTGAGTCTTTTTCTTCGGTAAAACCCGTGCAATCCCATGTTTTCTTCAATAATCATCCGGTTGGCTCTGAAAACACAATAAACACAAAAACCACGCATAATTCCAAAAAAATGATATTAAATACGCGTTTTGGTCTCGTTTTAGCCAGAATTAAGTGGTAAAAGGATGGGTGTTTACACACCTATCAATGTGGGTCACACCAGTCAATCAGCAGCCCTAGCGTGATACCTTATTTGCTTTATTTTAGGATCACATCATTGTTTCTTTTATACTGCTTGACGAATAGTATGATGATCAGCAAGATCCAAGCGTGTAGTCCCTTACATCCATGTGACCTCTTCACTTAGATCTTATGCTTCGTCCCTGTGCTTCTACGCTTCAAACAACATGAACTCCCATGTTGTAATCGTTCATCAGCAACAAAAGCAAACCGATTTAGGGTTTTGAAAACAAACTCTAAAAACAAATGTTTTAACCATCATAGATCACAGTTTGTTTGCATAACCAACATATGTGCTGCTAGGTTCATCACCGATCCATCATAAATCAAATCCTAAAGTCTAACAACACACCACTTAAATCCAGTAGTGATGAACACGTATTCTAGGGTTTTTAATCCAAACCCTAAAAAAAACAAGGATCAACTTCAATAGCCAACTTCGACTTCAAATAACTTTCTGATAAAAGCTCAGGTCAAAAATCCCTTCGGTAAGATCCTAGACACAAGTGCCAAGAATCTACAGTTCAAAAATCACGATGATCCAACGGTTAACGAAGGAGAGATTGTGTTTTGAATATGTCTGTTCACAGAAAACTGCATTCATCCTGCTGCTGACTTTGACGCCTAATAACTTTTTTCTGGGGATAAAACTCGACAATACCTCTGGTGTATGTCTAGATATATGTGTATAAAACACACACAAGAAATTTCGTGACGATCCAATGGTCCAATCAAAATTTATGACCTTCTGAATACTGCTGCGCACACAAAAACGTCCAGAAAAACCCTAGACGGATTTTTCTTCTTTTCACCATACACGAACACCTTGTTGGTCCTAGCATCACGAGCCACGAGGCTCTTATACCAATTGAGGAATCCTAAGATTCTGGATATTTTAAGCTACTAGGATTGCATCGTGTTCATATGATTAGATAATCAAAGCGGAATTAGAACACGACACATTAACAAGGTGTTTAGACACAAAGAACATGAATTAAAACAATTGGGTTGCTAATTATATTAATAATCAACAACCACTAGACGTGTATACATTAATCCCACGTCTAGTGCAACACACGCTTTAGGTTTACATTATATATGAAAGTTATTAATAAACCTAATACCCTTGGTTCCTTTTATAGTGTAAGGATTAGGGCTTACAAGAGATAAGAATGAATAAACATGTAAATATTCTATTCAAATAAACTTATACAGAATATATCCTGCATGTTTATCTAAATAGAAGCTTCCAAAGGCTTCTTGTCTACGTTTCTGTCAATGCTTAGTTTGTACATGACAATGCTTGGATTGTACATGACAATGATTGAGCCATCAACCTCTGATTTGCTCTTGTCAACGCTTGTTTTGCTCTTGACAACGCTTAGACAAATGTCTTCATGTGCTACTAGGAATGCATCATGTTCATATGATTAGATAATCAAAGCGGAATTAGAAAGTGTTTAAACAACAAACGGATTCTCTCCAACGTTTACTTTATTCCGAACGATTAGTTGCACTAAACGATTACAAGTAACCTCTAGGTGTGTGTACATTGAATCCCACACCTAGTCGACACACGCTTTAGGTTTACATTGTATATGAAAATTATGAAAAACCTAATAACCCTTGGTTCCTTTTATAGTGTAAGGACTAGGGTTTTACAAGAGATAAGAATGAATAAACATGTAAATCTTCTATTTAAATAACTATATACAGAATATATCCTGCATATATATCCAAATAGAAGCTTCCAAAGGCTTCTTGTCTATGTTTATGTCAATGCTTAGTTTGTACATGACAATGCTTGGATTGTACATGACAACACTTGAGCCATCAACCTCCGATTTGCTCTTGTCAATGCTTGATTTGCTCTTGACAACGCTTAGACAAATGTCTTCATGTTTTCTTCGTTTTTGAGTTTCTGCCACATCAACTTTTTGACCCAACAATCTTCCCCTAGTTGATGTCGGCAAAACTCTTTGTGTATCTCTTGTAAGTTGTACATGATCTTCAAATTGCTTCCCCTCAATTGTAGCATGTATGTCTTCCCCTTTTTGTCACATCAACAGGGAAGTAAACAATGTATGCAATCTTGAAGATTCTCCAAATGTAGGCTCTGTGTAATGATCTTGAAGAAAAATAAATAAATTAATCTTGATGTAGAAGTAGAATAACCCAACCTTGTGTTCCATGTCTTGTACTATCCATGTGATGAAGAACTTATACTGATGACTAAATATAAGTAGACCTCGATCCCTTGTCAATATTCTCATCCTTTGTGAGACATTGAGCACGATAATGTAACTCCTTCAAGTGTTATGACAAGTCTTCGTCACCAACCGTGTAAGTATGAACAAGTTACCTTTAAAGAATAATGTTGACTAGGCACCATCTTTAAAGATATGATAGAACACAAACTCGCGAAAATCTTCTTCGAACATCAAACTTACCATAAGAATTCTTCCCCTTAAGCTAACACCTTTTCATGACGAATTTTAATGGAATAACATCTTCATACCATATGTAAAAGCCACAAATATGGATAACACTTTCACAAGGCTATCCCGATTACATAATAAAATATCCATCAAATTCCCATGAATTGTTGCTAATCTCGCATTAAAATCATTAATCCCTTTTAAAAATATCTGAGCCATTAATATCAACTTGATATTCTAAATAAAAACAGAGATTCCATGTACCTTCGTGTGTAAATTCCTCCTTTTTGTGTGCTAAAAACTATCCATTTTCCAAACAGCAACTATTCCTTCTGTTGTCCAATATCCTCTTTTATCCAATATATTACCACTGTGTGTTGTCCAATATCGGACAACACTTGTCAGCGTTTGAAAATGTATATATCGGACAACAAGTGTCAGCGCTTCCCAACAGCGCTTAACTTATTCCTGTCAGCGCCAACTTTGTACCTGTCAGCGCCTGGCCATCAGCGTCTCATCCATGCCTTGTCAGCGTCACACCAACATCTATCAGCGTCTAAATAACATACATCAGCGGCTAATTGATCTAGGGTTTTATAAACCCTAAATCATGATTTTATGTGAAAACCATAAACTGCAATGAACTTCGACATCGAATAACTTCTTTGTTAGTGCAAACATTATGATGCTTTGTCGATATAATCTCTTTGTCTTTTGCTGATGACAAACGTATAATTCGCAATACATTATGTAAAATGTTAACGTACTCGTAATCACTCAAGAATACATTTGTATACTTTACTCGACACCTCCAAGACCGCATTCGGCATGAATCACTCAAGGTATGTACAAACATGTCATTAACCTAACTAAGTGATCAAGGATTAATATTTTCTTAAAACTCACATTTTAATCAAATGTGACAAAAGATTTTAATTAACTTTATTTTTAAGAAAATGTTTATTAAAAAGAAAATGGAAATTTGAATTTGGAATATTCCATATGCCAAAGGAATATCCATTGAGGGTATAAACTACCCCAGATGGCATAACCCCACTAAAGGACAAGTTTTCACGGACTCCGACGCGGAGGTTCCTTAAAGGAACCCACGGTTCCTTATTGATAAGGTACTGCGCGTAGAGATAAGGAACCGCAGGTGTTTTTGACCGTTGCAATGTTGCCCTATAAATAGTAGATCATTTCCAGATTTTCTTTCAACCCTTTTTGCACAGTTTCTTTCAAAAACCATCTTAGATCCTTGATTAGTTAGTTTTGATTAATCTTGTTTAAGATGTGATTCAATCTTCAATATCCTCATCCTCTCAAGTGCAAAGAGAAGAACACTATCATTACCATGATGTGTTGGGTTCACTACATGATGAAGATCTCTCCTTATATAGATCTAAGTTATGTTTTTAGTCTTCCTACTATGTATAAGTATAAGATCCAAGTTGTAGGTACACTTGGATGTGTTTATATGGGTAGAAGATCCAAGTGATGAGTATCCTTGGATTAGGTGTTAGTTGTGTAGATCCAAGTCTTGTTAGTACTTGGATATAGTGTTAGAGTTATAGATCTAAGTGTTGTGTGCTTAGATCTATATGGTTTATGTATTTAGGCCATAAAACACAAGGTTTGTTATGTTGGGCCATAAAACATAACTAGTGGGTAGATTAGGTTGTGTCTTGGTAGTTCTCACTAAACTCTAAAGTGATGTGGTTGTGTCTAGGTAGTTCTCACTAAACTATAAAGTGATGTGGTTGTGTCTTGTGAGTTCTCACTAAACTTTAAAGTGATTAGTAGTTGTGTTGTGTGAAGTTCTCACTTAGCTTCAAAGTAAAGAGTCGTGAAGATTGGTTCTGGCTTTCGATTAGAACTCGACATCTAGCCTTGTGTCGTTAAATGGTGAAGTGGGCAACGTTGTGTAGATTGGTCCTACCTAAGATTAGGACTCGACATCTAGCTTAGTGTCGGAAATGTGTAAGCGACGTGTATGGTTTTCTCCGCCTTAAAAGGAGTTTTGTTGACTAGTGAAGTAACTCTCGAGTAAGGTGTACTCGAGGAGTGGAGTAGGGCGAAGAGGAGCTTCGTGACCGAACCACTATAAATCATCGTGTCGGTACTTTCCTTTACATTTATGTCTTTACTATTATAGATGTATTTATATGTTGTGTGTTGTGTGCATCTCATAATCTAAACATCTAAGTTGCAGAAAAGCTAAGGCTTAGTACATGTGTGCTTTGTGTTTAGATTATGGTTAAGTATACATCAGTTAGTCTAAACATCCTAGTTGCGGAAAAGCTTATGCTTAGTACGTGTGTGCTTAGTGTTTAGACTATTGCTTGATGTACTCTTGATTTGTTGTGTTTGTGTGTTTACTTACTTGTAGTATTTATCTTTCAATCAAACACATCTCATATCTAGTCAAGCTTGACCGAGAATTTGATATAAAGGATTGTCAAAGTTTAACATGTAACAAAAGGTTAAGTTCACTGTCGGTGGTTCTTTATTGATAAAGAACCGCGGGTACGCATAAGGAACCGCACATAGTGGATTAAGCCAAAATGTTTTGAAAACTAACTAGAAACTATTCAACCCCCCCTTCTAGTTTCTACAATTGTTATCAGAGCGATGGTCACACAAGATCTTTGAAGTATATTGTACTTTAAAGCTTGGATCGATCCTTGCTCTAGTTTTTCAAAACAAATGGTTTTTAAAAATGGAAACGGTTTTTAAAAATAGAGACGATCTTTGTATCAAATTGTTCATGAAGAGTGATTACTTATGCAATGTGTTTCGTTGTTTCATTCGTACAAGTTTTGGTGTTAAATAAACTTTGTATAATAGCTTGAATTAAATCTTTTCATGTTTGGAAGTATAAAAATCTTTTGTGTCATAATTAACTCTAAAATACGAGTTCTATGTGTCTAAAATGATTTTTTAGAGTACTAAGTCCTTCCAAAAAGTTACCAAATGATTTTGGCCAAAAACTCATTTTTTGTCATCTGACCGCGGTTCTTTAATCTTCCCTGCGGATCCTTATCAATAAGGAACCACAGTCAGTCTGACTCAGATTTTGAAAACTTTGAAAAATCATATAAAATCAACCGTAAGTCCGTAGAAGTCGTGCCATCCGTCATTTCGAATTGAATTTTCTTTCAATTAAAAATGCTTCCAAACCTTTATTCAAACTTTAAAATTTGGATGATTTATAAGTTTCATACTTTGTCCAAAGTATTGAGCGTCGGTTTGTCGTAAAACTTGTGTTTTACTCTTTTCTATTAAGTTGGTCATCTCTTGGTGATATATCTTTGAAGATTGATATATTTACAAAGTGTTAAACTTAATTAAATTTTAAATGGGTCAAAGACTATTTTCAAATAAAATCAAGTTATGAATACTTTGTTGTATCTAACACTCAAAACATGGACGAATGCTTTTATGTGTTAAGCTAATTGTTTGTGTGTGTTTCCTTGTCTGTTATTATTATATGTAGACATTATTAAGTGTTCCTTGCTATTTGTAGTAGTATTGCTTATTTTTCTAGTCTCTTGTGCCTTACTTGGTATTTGTAAGTATCTAGTTTTTCCCAATTAGGATGTATGCTAGATTTCTTACATTTTAGTTGCAACATTATGTGTGCATTGCATATAGGATTAACATCTCTTGGTTTACAAATGTTACATAAACATCTTGTACACCTCGGCATGTTCTTTAACACTTTTAGGTTTGAAAGCTTTGGGAGCTTGTCAAATCTATTGATTTGGGTCATCTTACTCGATCATTGTGTTATTAGTTCAAGTAGATAAATGTTTCACTATAAAACATGAAACACCCTTTGAAAATCTTAGCTATTTACTCTTAAAAAGAGTGTTTGTGGGAATCAAGAAAGATTTCGATTAAATATCAATGCATTATTCAAACTATGATTGGTATCATTATCGAATCTAATTGACATGTTTTTTAGTGTAGACATGAATGTGGTTTTATTAATAATATACATCGGATCATAACTCACACTTGTGTTGATGGTGTTATATTGAATCTACTTGTTCAAATTGTTAGACATATTTTGTTTAATAATTACTTATAATGCACAATAGAGTCGGTTTGATAACTTGGATGTTTCATCCAAAATACTCAAGTTATTTACATTGCTATGCAATTTATAAATGTGTCATTTTCGAAAGACCAATCAAGAGTGTTCCTTTGGTTTGTGTAAACTTTGTTTATACACTTCAATGTTATTGGCCTCAAGTTCTATTAGGTAATTAATCTTAACTAGACTTGTTTTACAAGATATGCAATGGTGCATTCTTAACCCTCATTAGGTCATGCATTGTGTCGCCATGCAAGTTTCATCCTTGCTAAACTTTATTAGGCAAATGTTGGAATTAAATTTTGTCTAACTTGAGAATGACTACTAGAGAATTTATGCACTAGGATCTTAATTTGACCTAACGGTTGAATTACTTCCATGTGGGAAGTTGAGTTGGTGTATAACTCGTAAAACTGGTCGTGTTTAGCCTTAATTGAGCACCTCTAGTGATAGTCTCATACTCATTCTCTAAATTGGCTAAATGGCTCTTCCTATATATGACTAATGATAGTTTACTTTGATGAACTTTGTATGTCATTAGGAGTCTTTTTCTTTTGTAGCCATTAGGATTTTCTTAGCTTTCCTCTTACGTGCTAATTGAACCTATGTGTCTTTCCTTTGTGTGTGTTCTAGTTTTTATTGCTCTTAAGCATGACTTTATGATAAGTTAGACTAGAACATTAGGATTTGCTGAATTGGAAAATCCTCCTTCACCACCTAAACCTAGCCTCTGTAGGAGGTTCTTTAAATAGACCACGGCTCCATATCAATATGGAACCTCCGGTGGAGATAAAGAACCGCGGGCAGAAGCTCTCAAATTCGGGTTTTCTGAAACTTCCCAACTGTTCCAACACCCTTTGGAATTTTTGTTTCAAACCTTTGAACACTCCCAAAATATCTTGGGCTTTCCCTTTTTAACCCTTCACTAGTTTGGATCATCCCCTCACCCTTTTAAACCCACCTTGTTAGCCATGTTCTTCACACCTGAAACCATTCATCCTTACCCCTTAAACCACCCATTACTACCATGGTTTCTACAAGAACCTCCAATTCATCCAAAACCTCCTCTTCAAAGCGGCACCTCAAATTTAAGATTAAGTTACCAAAACTTAACTCTTCACCTTTTGCCACACCTAAGAATGAGATTGTGCCCATTCTCATCTCTTCATCACCCTCACCACCTCTTGCACCATGCAAGACTACCTCAACCCATGGTACCAACCATTTACATGGTTCTACCTCCTCTTCATTCCAATATAGAATGAATGAGCTAGCCTCACCCTTCACTCCTAGTACTCTCTTGGATGTGACTACCCAACCTCAACCTATCCAAAGCGTTCCCGTTGAGAATGACTTTGTTCAACCCTTGGTGACTTCACCTTTCACCCCACCAAATTCCGCCACCACCCTTGTCTTTCATTTAAGCATGTGGATTGCTTATTGCTAAGACATCCAATTTAAGCAAATCTTAGTTTTCTAGTGTAACTAGGATTAAAATTATGCTTAAGTTTTAGGCTTGAGTTTCATACATCTTTGTATGATCTTTATTCTCTTGTTTTTCCCTTCATGTTTTTCAACATGATTTTTCTTTAAGTCTTGGATCTCGTTATTCTCGTGATCTTTCTTTTCTTCTTTATTTTCTCACTCGGTTGTCAAGGGAAGTTAGATTTATATCTAATTCCTCTCCTAGTAAGATTGACAACTTAAATATTTGTTTTGAAATATTCAAGTAATTATAACTTGCAATTGCAATTGTTAAGAGTCATATCTGAAGCATTGACTTTCAATCCATTTAGCATCTTATGTTAAATTGGTTGACCAAGTGATTTTCCTTTGAGTCAATAATCGGTTTTGGACACCCAATGTTCGCGGTTCCTCAAATAACCTTGGGTCTCATTATTGATAATGAACCACGGACCTATTTAACGAACCGCGGCCATTGAGTCCCTTTGTTCGTTTTGGTCCTTTTCTCTTTTGAGTTTCTTGAAGTTATCCTTAACTTCTTTGTTGAGTATCTCTCAATTCATTTTAATCATGCTCTTCTAAGTCGAGTCTCTTTCTTCTAGTCTTTCTAAACTAAGTTGAGTCGAGCCTTACCCTTTCCTCATCATGTAATTGTTCTTTGAACATCCATATTGATTGAGAAGAGCTACGAAACTTTGAGCATGTAGTTTATCGTATGCTAAACACCATTTGGTGTCGACATTCATACGCATTTTTGCCTATAATGTCCTATATCTCGTTTTCTTTATTATTAAAGCGTCTATTTATACGCTTTTGGTTTTCCTTTATTTTTTTTGGTCAAAAAATGTCTCTAGGTTGAGATATTTTTGTTCCTCTTTTTTGAGAGTTGATTGCGGTTAAAGTTTACAATTGGTATGGGTGATTCCATCGATTCTAAGTTCTTAACCCCTTGAGATGATATCTTCAAATTCTTGGATGTTTCTTTTCTACCTCTATACCAACAATTTGAATTGATTTCCTTAAAATCATCTCCTTGTTTTTTCTTTGAGAGTTGATGGTTAAATCTTGAATTTTCTTGGGTGATTCCAAAAATTCTAAGTTTTTTACCCTTTGACATATTATCATTACAATTGGTATGTATGTTTCTTTTCTATCTCTATTCCAACAATTGTGAATTGATCTTGTCACGATCCTCTCCTTTATTTTATTTTTTTGGTTGATAGCATCGCGTGCACACTTCTTTCTTCAATGCTTGTAATTGTTTGTGCAAACGACTTGTTTATCATCCTCTTTTTATATATGCTCTTGTCTACTAACCTTGTTTTGTAGGACACTTCTAACCCATTTTTGTAGCTCGTCACTATTCTTGCTTTGTTGGTGTCTCAAGCAAGTGGGAGCTCATATCAAGGGGGAGCATTTGAAAGATTCAAGTCATTACATTTGCGATCATTCATCGAATATCTTGCTAGTAATGAATTTTGGAATCTTGAAGATAAGCATTTTATTATGCATAGAGTTAGTTAACCTATGGTGATTGAAGACTTCACTAGGATGACGCAAGCTCAATATCTTTGGATGATGGGTTTATGGTTTGGATTCTCGCCTCTCAACCGTCGACCACAAGTGATGATTATCCTTTTGGATGCATGTTCTCTCGAAGTCAATCTTCCTCCACAAATGAAAACTACCTTTTGGATGCAAGCTCGTGTGACGTTAAGTCTTCTCCTCTTCAAAGGACGTGTTATCGATGACTACCACTTTGGACGTGTGCTCTCTCGACGTTGATTCTTCTCTTCTTCAAGTTGACTACCTTTTTGATTCGACAAAAAGGGGAGAAGTAAGTGTAAACGAGTAACTTATGCATTTTAATATGTGTTGCGGTTTACTTATTTGTCATCATCAAAAAGGGGGAGATTGTTAGTGCAAACATTACGATGCTTTGTCGATATAATCTCTTTGTGTTTTGTTGATGACAAACGTATAATTCGCAATACATTATGTAAAATGTTAAGGTACTCGTAATCACTCAAGAATACATTTGTATACTTCTCTCGACACCTCCAAGACCGCATTCGGCATGAATCACTCAAGGTATGTACAAACATGTCATTAACCTAACTAAGTGATCAAGGATTAATATTTCTTAAAACTCACATTTTAATCAAATGTGACAAAAGATTTTAATTAACTTTATTTTTAAGAAAATGTTTTATTAAAAAGAAAATAGAAATTTGAATTTGGCATATTCCATATGCCAAAGGAATATCCTTTGAGGGTATAAACTACGCAGATGGCATATCCCCACTAAAGGACAAATTTTCACGGACTCCGACGCGGAGGTTCCTTAAAGGAACCCGCGGTTCCTTATTGATAAGGTACCGCGGGTAGAGATAAGGAACCGCGGGTGTTTTTTACCGTTGTAATGTTGCCCTATAAATAGTGGATCATTTCCAGATTTTCTTTCAACCCTTTTTGCACAGTTTCTTTCAAAAACCATCTTAGATCCTTGATTAGTTAGTTTTGATTAATCTTATTTAAGATGTGATTCAATCTTCAATATCCTCATCCTCTCAAGTGCAAAGAGAAGAACACTATCATTACCATGATGTGTTGGGTTCACTACATGATGAAGATCTCTCCTTATATAGATCTAAGTTATGTTTTTAGTCTTCCTACTATGTATAAGTAGAAGATCCAAGTTGTGGGTACACTTGGATGTGTTTGTATGGGTAGAAGATCCAAGTGATGAGTATCCTTGGATTAGGTGTTAGTTGTGTAGATCCAAGTCTTGTTAGTACTTGGATATAGTGTTAGAGTTATAGATCTAAGTTTTGTGTGCTTAAATCTATATGGTTTATATGTTTAGGCCATAAAACACAAGGTTTGTTATGTTGGGCCATAAAACATAACTAGTGGGTAGATTAGGTTGTGTCTTGGTAGTTCTCACTAAACTCTAAAGTGATGTGGTTGTGTCTAGGTAGTTCTCACTAAACTATAAAGTGATGTGGTTGTGTCTTGTGAGTTCTCACTAAACTTTAAAGTGATTAGTAGTTGTGTTGTGTGAAGTTCTCACTTAGCTTCAAAGTGAAGAGTCGTGAAGATTGGTTCTAGCTTTCGATTAGAACTCGACATCTAGCCTTGTGTCGTTAAATGGTGAAGTGGGCAACGTTGTGTAGATTGGTCCTACCTAAGATTAGGACTCGACATCTAGCTTAGTGTCGGAAATGTGTAAGCGACGTGCATGGTTTTCTCCGCCTTGAAAGGAGTTTTGTTGACTAGTGAAGTAACTCTCGAGTAAGGTGTACTCGAGGAGTGGAGTAGGGCGAAGGGGAGCTTCGTGACCGAACCAATATAAATCATCGTTTCGGTACTTTCCTTTACATTTATGTCTTTACTATTATAGATGTATTTATATGTCGTGTGTTGTGTGCATCTCATAATCTAAACATCTAAGTTGCGGAAAAGCTAAGGCTTAGTACGTGTGTGCTTCGTGTTTAGATTATGGTCAAGTATACATCACTTAGTCTAAACATCCTAGTTGCGGAAAAGCTTATGCTTAGTACGTGTGTGCTTAGTGTTTAGACTATTGCTTGATGTACTCTTGATTTGTTGTGTTTGTGTGTTTACTTACTTGTAGTATTTATCTTTCAATCAAACACATCTCATATCTAGTCAAGCTTGATCGAGAATTTGATATAAAGGATTGTCAAAGTTTAACATGTAACAAAAGGTTAAGTTCACTGTCGGCGGTTCTCTAAATGGATCGGCGGTTCTTTATTGATAAAGAACCGCGGGTACACATAAGGAACCGCACACAGTGGATTAAGCCGAAATGTTTTGAAAACTAACTAGAAACTATTCAACCCCCCCTTCTAGTTTCTACACTATTCATGAGAGCTCAGATCGAAGATCCCTTCGGTGAGATCCTAGACACAAGTGTCAAGAACCTACAGCGCGAATTTCACGACGATCCAACGGTTAACGAAGGAGAAATCGCGTTTTTACTATTACTGTTCACAGAAAACAACATATGACCCCTGCTGACTTTGACGCTTAATAACTTTTTCTTGAGGATAGATCTCGACAATCCCTCCGGTGGATATCTAGATATATGTGGGTAGAACACACAAAAGTAAAATTTCATGGCGATCCAACGGTTCAATAAAAAGTTATGGCCTTCTGAATACTGCTGCGCACACAAAAACGTCCAGAAAAACCCTAGACGGATTTTTCTTTTCTTCACCATACACGAACACATTGTTGGTCCTAGCATCACGAGCCACGAGGCTCTGATACCATTTGAGGAATCCTAAGATTCACGGATCTTTAAGCTACTAGGAATGCATCATGTTCATATGATTATATAATCAAAGCGGAATTAGAACACGATACATAAACAAAGTGTTTAAACAACAAACGGATTCTCTCCAACATTTACTTTATTCCAAACGATTACTTGCACTAAACGATTACAAGTAACCTCTAGGCGTGTATACATTGAATCCCACACCTAGAACACGAAGACACTTTAGGTTTACATTGGGAATAATTGAATGTTATGAAAAAACTAATAACCCTTGGTTCCTTTTATAGTGTAAGGACTAGGGTTTTACAAGAGATAAGAATGAATAAACATGTAAATCTTCTATTTAAATAACTATATACAAAATATATCCTGCATATATATCCAAATAGAAGCTTCCAATGGCTTCTTGTCTACGTTTCTGTCAATGCTTAGTTTGTACATGACAATGCTTGGATTGTACATGACAACACTTGAGCCATCAACCTCCGATTTGCTCTTGTCAATGCTTGATTTGCTCTTGACAACGCTTAGACAAATGTCTTCATGTTTTCTTCGTTTTTGAGTTTTTGCCACATCAACTTTTTGACCCAACAATCTTCCCCTAGTTGATGTCGGCAAAACTCTTTGTGTATCTCTTGTAAGTTGTACATGATCTTCAAATTGCTTTCCATCAATTGTAGCATGTATGTTTTTTTTTTGTGTAAAACAAACTTTCACTTGATTGATAATAACAAACTTGCTTACAATGAAAGTGTTTAACGTATGAAAACTTATTATTAAACATAACCTAAAGGTCTTCTTTTATATACATAAGAAGCCTTGTATAAGAGTCTACGTATCAACTATTCTAGGTAAAGATAATTTAAGAAAATACAATGTTGAACTTATCTTTACTAGAAACAAACTAGAAACAAAATACACGTAGACCATATCTTCCTATCAGTGCTTGTCTTCAACCTATCAACGCTTGACTTCTTCTTGTCAACGCTTGATCTGTCAGCGTTTGTTTTCTTCTTATCAACGCTTGTTTTCTTCTTGTCAGCGCTCAAGTGAACTGGCTACATTTTATTCCCAACAATCCTCCCCTAAACTTGATATCTACTCTAGTAATCAAGTTTCTGAATAAAAATTAAGAACTAGGAGGAATCTTACAACGCTTATCATATTGGTAATAAACATGCCTAATCAAATCTTTGGCCACGTCACTTGAATAGTCAATCTCCAGCTGTGTTGTCTTCATCTTTTCCAAAACTTCTTTGGACATGGGATACTGACCATCTACAAGAAGATACTCAGCAAACTTTGTAGAGCTCAAGTAGTACACACCAGCAGCTGAATACAAATGCCATTGAAGACCACTGACATCTTCTTCAAGATCCTTCCAAACAGTAGGATCTTCTTCTCTTGGTCCACACATTCTCTTGAATGTTGACCAAAGTTTTATTCCATTTGACTGAAGTAGGAGCTTCAGTCTCATACTTGGCCTCCAACAACCCCCAAAGGTCTACCAAGTCTTCTCAATCCAAACTTGCAAAGAGAGATATAAGTGTAGTAAAAGTGTGTACCTCTTTCCCATACCTGTCAATCTTCCAAAACCCACTTTCATCTTCTTCATAGCTTATAATATGGTTTCTGGCATCAAGAGGTAACACTTGTACCATATCTGAAGCTTCCAAAGGTGAGAGCTTGATGCTCCTTCTTATAACAGCTTCACTGGGCTTCAATCTATCCATATCTTTAGGAAACTCAAGAGGAACTCCCTTCTTCAAAGGTCTAGGAACAATCATTGCCTTTTTAAGCTCCATATCTTCTGCAAGTTCTTCTTTCCTTTCATCTAAAAGAAGTCTGATAGTATTTCTTTCCTGCACTTTTGCCCAAATGGGATAAGCCTTATACTCCAATTCTTCAAAGGATAATCCCACCAATTTCTTATAGGTCCATCCTGTTCCATGACATCTGAGTAGCATGTAGTAAAGCTCCCTTCTATCCCTCTTCAGCATTGAGAGAACATTGCTAGCTTTGTGTTTCAGAATTACCTTGCAGTCTTTTTGTACTCTTAGAAGAATCTCCAAACCCCAAATTTGGTCTGAAATAGTCATATCTGGATTCTCCATACACCTATCCTCCCAAGCATGGTACATCTGAACAACTTCTGGCATATCAAAATCCACTTGCAATTTCAACTCTCTAAGCTTCTCTCTTGCCAAATCATCACCATATTCAAGTCTCTCAGGTTGCTCAATTATCATCACACTTGAATCTGAACTGGCTTCATCACTTCCTTCTTGTTCCTCTGAAGTGACAACAAATGGTGATTCACCAACCTTCTTCCTTTCTTGTTTCACAAGTTGTGCAGCCAACCTTCTATCAAATTCTACCTGTGCTGCATCCTTTGGAACTTCTACTTCTACCATGATTCCTTTACCCTTATCTAATGGATCAATGATGGGTAAGGATGATGGTTATACCTGTGAAGATACTTCTTTGATGATAGCTAATGACTGGAATACATCAACCTCATCTGCAGGTCTGTCAACGCTCAAATTCCTTGTGTCAGCGCCCAATTTACTCATGTCAGCGCTTGGTGTGTCAGCGTTCAAATTTTGCTTGTCAACGCCCAAATTACTTGTCTCAGCGCCTCTTGTAATTTGCTCCAACATAGCTGTAAAAGACAAGTCTAAATTGGTAGGAGTTACCAGAGATATGTCAAAACCTGGTTGCTTCTTCAATTCAGTGAGGGCTTCAGCAACACCCAAAGATTTACCATCATGTGAGCCCTTATCACTCACATTAATCTGCTCATCCTCCCCTTTGGAAGATTCCTCCATTCCACGCCTTGTGCTAGCATTCTCCAAAATAACAATCCTCTCCCTCAATTGCTTGAGTTCAAGGCCTTGTGTATTGACAATTTGTACCAAGTTTGCATTTTGCTTTTGCAAGCTAATGCAGACAGCCGTCAATTTCATTAATGTGTATGGTTCCAATCTGCCCTCCTCTAAAATGGGTATTTGACCTCCCAAGTTAGATTCATGGGGCATGGATGAGGTCTTAAAGATGGTAGGACTGTCTTGGCCTGCATCTAAGCCAGAACCAATAGTCCCAGCCTCATCCATAGCACCAACCACACTTGTGGTGGTGGTTCTCTCTACTACATGGCTAGGACCACTAGAGGAGAACACTCCAGTAGTCCTTTGGCATTTTTGCAACCTATATTGTGGTGGGGTAGAAGATGATGTAGATTGGGTGGATGTGGGAAGGTTAAGGGGTGTTTGGGTCTGTGAAGGAAAAGTATCAACGTTTGGATTACTTGTGTCAACGCCAACATTTAAGGTGTCAGCGCCGAAGGGTTCTTGGGCAATTTCCATGTGTTAAGGTGAAGGCAAAGGTTCTGGTATTGGGTCAAGTTGTGGTTGTGGGTCTGGTTGGGGTTGTGCTGCTTCAATAACAGCAAGCATAGCTGGGGTGAGGGGTAATTCACGGTGAGGGGGTGAGTTCATCTTGGTAAAAATAGCTTTCTTTTGCACGGGGATCTCATAAAAGTCATCATGATCCCTTGTGCGGTAATTTTGCACATCAAAAACCATTTGTAAAAATCTGGGATAAGCCAAAGTCATCTTATTCCCTTTGTTTTTACACATGCCATCAAAAATCATTTTAGAATAATTAAACTTTTGCCCAGTTGCAATACACACAATAGCACTAGCAATGGATCTATTAATCTCATTGTGTGCAGTACACTTGGGACTCAAACATTGTAAGATGACATGTATGAGGTACTTCCAGGCTGGGGGAAACTCTTGTTTATGATATATGTTTAAAGTGCCCTCATCAGGGAAAGGATACCCCAAAGCCCTTAGTCCTTGTTCTATTTCATTAATAGGAAGGGTGGTTATACCATCTACCTCATCAAGATGCAAAGCCTGGCGAACCAAGGCTTCAGTAACCACCCATGTACGCGCATGAACAATAGATGATAATGTAGTCACATTATTAACTGTTGAGGAACTAACAGTGTTCCAAAACTGTTTAATACGCGTGACAGAGATGAAAGGAGCATGAGAAAGAGCATACCTAATTGGGGATGCATTCAAATACGCCACCATCTGGGTGTATTGTGGAAACAGAGTGTCATCAGCTTCTAAATATGCAATCATGTTGTGTTGACTCCTGAATCCTAATACCAAATCACTTGGTTTAAATTTTGGTGCCATTATAGAAGAAAGCTGTTTGTGAATGATTTAGACAGATGAATTATAGGAGAAAATTGTTAGACAAGAATATGAGATACCCTATTTAAAAATAGGAGCCAAATATATAGGAGAGATAGGTGCATGTGATTGGTAAAAAATGAGGCAACTATTTTCAAAATATAATGATGAAAATATTGAAAAGAAAATAAGTTATCTCATGCATTAATGAAAAGTTATCTGCTCCCAAAATTACGCCCCCAAAATTCGTCAAAAATAACAACTGGGTAGGTCCCAATGAGTGTCAATGGTCAAAAATAACCCTTCAACGCCCAACGGCTATATTCTTGTCAACGTTTGCCAAATCCATGTCAGCGTCTAAATTGGTCATAACAACGCTTGGAAAAATACTTGTCAGCGTCCAAAAATAAAAGTAATAAAAATGAAAAAGGACCTTAACAAAGTAATTTATCCTAGTGAAGATAACCTATAAGTTGATAATTATTATAGGGAGGCAAGCACTGTCCAGTTATGCACACTTGCTTATACAAGATAGACATAACAGTCCTCTAGTGTCCCTTGCTAACCAAAATTCTTAACAACTAAGTTATCTCATAAAATTCCTTGTAACTCCCAGGTAAACCCATGATAAAATCATTCCCAAGTCTCCCAACAGACCACAATCAATTCTAGGCCAAAAATGTCTTGGCAGCATGCATAGTATATCAACTTTGCATGCTACAGTGCCTCATGATTTAGTAAAACTAACTCATACTCACCTGTGGACACAATCTAGAATTGTGATAAGAGTATTATAAGAATACCCAAAAGTCCTAAAGGTTCCTAAAACCTCCCCTTAAACTGTGATACATATGTTGCCCAAAAATATGCATGAACATAAAAAAATTATGTCAAGATAGGAATATAAATATTCCAACCATCATCCATAAATAAAAACATGCTCAAATGATTCTCCAAGGATCCATAAGCAACTCTGTATCCAATGGTACAATGCTAACACCACCTGCACACTTAGATTAAAAACCACAAAACTAACATTGTTGCTGACAACGCCACGATAACACTTGTCAACGTTAAGGTAACCTTTGTCAGCGTTAGAAAAAATAAAGTGGAAAATCTAACTTCAAAAAGACTAATAACAATGCATTATCCTGTACATACTTTTACAATAAGACCCCAAAACACATATTATGTGAGATTGATCATTCCAATACTTGTTACCAAGTATTGAAACCTTCCAGCATCAAAAGGTTTAGTTAATAAATCAGACACATTTTCTTCTGTGTCAACCCTATCTGGTTGTATTAAACCCTTTTCAAAACAATCCCTTATAAAATGATGTCTAATTTCTATGTGTTTTGTTTTAGAATGATGTACATGATTTTTAATAATGCATACAGTGATGTTATTGTCAACAAAAATCTTGGTATGCATGAAATTATACCCATAATCCAACAGCTGGTTCTGAATCCATAAGACTTGTCCATAACAAGTAGCTGCAGCTACATACTCTGCTTCAGTTGTAGAATTGGCCACCACTGTTTGTTTCTTGCATTGCCAAGATATCAACCTACTCCCAAGAAACTGACATCCACCAGTTGTGGATTTTCTATCAAATTTATCACCACCATAGTCACTGTCTGAATATGCAATAAGCTCCAATGGTGAATCTTTTGGGTACCACAAGCCAAGATCTGGATAACATCTAAGGTACCTAAAGATTCTCTTGACAGCATAAAGGTGACATTCTTTGGGAGTCACTTGATGGCGTGCACAAGCATACACAACAAACATAATGTCAGGTCTTGAGGCTGTGAGATACATCAATGAACCAATCATTGATCTATAGTGCCTGACATCCACATCTTTTCCATCTCCAACTTTTCCCTAAGGGTGTTCTCTGTCCATAGGAGTAGTAGCCCTCTTTTCATGTGGAGAAAAGCCAAACTTCTTCAAAATCTCTGCTACATACTTATCCTGAGAGATAAAGATACCATCTTCTTTCTGCTGAACTTGTAACCCTAGAAAGAAGTTCATCTCTCCCATTGCACTCATCTTGAATTTGTCTGTCATAAGCTTGGAAAAGTATTCACTCATCTTTGGATTAGTGGAACCAAAGATGATATCATCAACATAAACCTGAACAAGTAAGACATCCTTACCAGCCTTCTTTGTAAATAATGTCTGGTCTATGGTGCCCCTTTTTAATCCATTTTCCACCAGGTAAGTGGACAATGTGCCATACCATGCTCTTGGGGCTTGATGAATTCCATACATGGCTTTCTTGACTCTATACACCTTGTCTGGATTCTCTGGATCTTCAAAACTAGGAGGCTGCATAACATATACCTCCTCAACAATTGTGCCATAGAGGAAAGCACTCTTCACATCCATTTGATAGACAGTGAAGCCCATGCAGGAAGCATAGGCTAGAAATATCCTTATAGCTTCAATCCTTGCAACTGGTGCAAAGACCTCCTCATAGTCTATCCATTCCTCTTGTGTATATCCCTGAGCCACTAAACGTGTCTTGTTTCTGACCACAATGCCTCTTTCATCTTTCTTGTTTCTTAGAACCCATCTTGTCCCAATAGGTCTGACATACCTGGGACAATCAACCAGCTCCCAAACATCATGAATAGCAAATTGATGAAGCTCATCCTGCATTGCTTCCACCCAACTTGGTTCTTTGAGAGCATCAAAATTCTTCTTGGGTTCCTGTTGTGACAGAAAACAGGCAAAGAAACATGCTTGAACAAGAGGGGTATCAACCTTCTTGTGTATTGGCAATAAATCCTCCAAGACTCTGATGAGATCTTCTTGTCTGAACAGGAGACATAACATCTCCAATAATTTGAGAAGTGGGGTGATTCTTCATTGTAGAAGTGAGAACTCCTCCCTCAAAAAGTCTGTTGTCTTCAATCTCATCCTCCAAGTTGCCAATATCTTCTTCAGACTCTCTTTCATCAATATTTGTATGAACCTCTTCATGTCTTCTTGAAGGTTCACCTTGTTCAAAATTTGAAGAGAAAATATGCTCAAAAGAGTTGTCAACGCCTGGACCAAGATTGTCAGCGTTTGGGTTATCAACGCCTGAAATGATGTTGTCAACGGTTGAGCCATCAACGCCTGAATTTGTCCTGTCAGCGCCAGATTTTCCTTTGTCAGCGCCTGAAGGACCATGCATGCTGTTAACTGGTGATACTTGGGGACCACCATTTTCCTTTCCAGCAGCAGCAAAAGCATCTGTCCATATGGGAATAGTGACATACTCTTGTATGGTTGATGACTTGTCTGCTTGTGATCCAACCTCTTCATTAACCTGTGTACCTGAAACATTAACAACTGGTTCTTCCACAACATTTGAAGTTACCTTCACAATAATTGGATTAGTAACAGGCATATAATTCGAAGTCCTAGATAGAGGTTCCAAGTCAAACAACCAATTTGGACCACTTTCAGGATCACTAGGTTTACTCTCTAAAAACCTAACATGTACTTTCTCAAGTATACGTTTTTCCTTCTTAAGATAAACCCTATATCCCTTACTCTGCATTGAATAACCCATGAAATAACCTTCATCACCTTTAGCACTAAATTTACCTAAGGCATCACTAGTATCAAGTACAACTACATGACAGCCAAAAGGTTTAAGAAAACCAATATTAGGTTTCCTTCCCCAAAGTAACTCATAAGGTGTTTTGTTCTGTATCTTGTTGACCAATGCTCTATTCTGAACATAACAAGCTGTATTCACAGCCTCAGCCCAAAAAGCTAAGGGAAAATGAGCATCAGCCAACATAGTCCTGGCTGCTTCAATTAGGGTTCTATTCTTTCTCTCAGCAACCCCATTTTGCTGTGGGGTTCTGGCAACACTAAACTGCCTAGTAATCCCTTTCTTGGCACAAAGATCATCCAACAGTTTATTTCTAAACTCACCACCATTATCACTTCTAAGGATTTTAACTTCATTACCAGTTTTCTTCTCAATCCGAGTAATAAAGCTAATTAAAGTATCAGCAGTGTCACTTTTCATAGCTAAAAAGAAAGTCCAAGTAAACCTAGAAAAGTCATCTGTGATGACAAAGCAGTATGATTTACCATTAAAACTCTCTATATTAGTTGGACCAAACAGGTCCATATGCAGCAAGTGAAGTGGTTTAGAACTAGAGTACACCTGTTTAGACTTAAATAAGACCTGGTGCTGCTTGCCTTTAAGGCATGCAACACAAGAGTGGTCATTGTGGAAAGCCTTTTCAGGCAAACCATCAACCAAACCAAGTCTCACAAGTCTGTTTATATTTTTGAAGTTTATGTGCCCTAGTCTCCTGTGCCATAGATTACTCTCATCAACTAAAGCTTTAGCATAAAAACATGACATATTATTATTCATCCTAATACCATTAAGATTCACATTATAAATGTATTTATGCCTAGGTGTTCTATAGTCAATATATTTCTCATCTGGAATTTTAAAATCCTTGCTCAACACCAAGCATTCAGTATCAGTAAAAAGAACCTTATTTTTGTTATCACAGACTTGTGATACACTAAAAAGATTGTAATCAAGTTCTTTTACCAGAAACACGTTTTCAAAACACAAGTTCTTGGTGAGAAGAGTTCCTTTACCTGTGATAGTTCCATATCCGCCTCTAAAGTAAACTTTATCACCATCCTTAATGGGAGTGAAGTTAGTAAGATAATCTTCCTTCCCATTCATGTGCCTAGAGCATCCACTATCCCAATAGCCATAATCATTTACCTGCTTTTGAATGCCCTGCACATAAAGAAAACAAATTAGTGTTCTTTAGGAACCTAAGCCTGAGCAGACTTGGATTCATCTGGTTTTTCAACAAGAACAGACTTAGTTCTCATAACAACCCCTTGTTCATCCCTTTTTGGATGAAATACCCAGTTAACCCCAATTGGTTTTGTGATGACCTTTGAAATATAATTAATTCTATTGCAGGTCATAGAAATCCCATTAGAATTAGGGTTGTGATCTTGCTTAGGTCTCCATGTCAAGCTAGAAGAAGCTTTAGACCCCTTTCCATGTGGTTGCAAATATTTAGGTCTGGCAACGTTTCTGTCAGCGTTGGATTTGGTCTTGTCAACGCTGAAATTACCCTTGTCAGCGTTGAACCTAGGGTTTGCTACAGAAACCTATTGCCTATTAGACCAAGTATTGGTCTTCTGAAATGGTCTTTGTCCATGAGTGTTAGACCCTTTAGTGAAAAATGGGGCTGGTCTAACAACTTGTGGACTTTGCTCCACAAACGTTTTGGGTCTGACAATGTTTGACTTTTTAACAGCGTTGACCTTGGAAGCGTTGACACACTTATATGCTAAATGTGAAAAGCTACCATAAGTGTAACAGGCTTTTCTAGACACAACTCTAGGTCTAGAAGAAAAGAAACCTGTTCCATCATTACTAACTTGGCTTTTTGGTGACCTAGTATTCCTATACATTTCTGCATACTTAATGCTAGGTTTTCTAACAGTGTTTGAGCCAAGGTCAACAGTCTTGCCAGTGATTGGGTTTGTTACTTTGATAGGGGTCGACTCATTTGGACTTTCACACAACATGCCACCCTTAACAAAAAAGGTGGGGTTAGCTTTCTTCCATTCATCCAAATCAGTCAAATTTTGCCTATATTCTTCAACTGGGGTAAGGACTCTTGGTGGAGGAATAAATTCCTTTTCTTGGAGTTCTGGTAAACCAGTCCAAGATAATTCCTTTCTTTGGACACCATAGAAGCCCCCAGCTGGTGGTGGAACACCAGTATAGTCTTTCATTCCAATCCCAGTCATGTCCTTAGGATCCCTCTATTTATTGACACATTCTCCTAGGGTTTGTGAGGCCTTATCAAATCTCTGAATTTTAAGGTCAACATTATCCTTATTCTTGATAGCCTCATCTAACTTAGCCTGTAATTCAGCATTGACCCTTTCCATGATGTTTCTAACATCATTACTAGCATTTAACTCATGTTTTAAGATATTTATTTTATCTTTTAGGTCAAGCTCCATTTTCTTATAATCAGAAACTGTCTTTTCTGTTTGAGTGAGAGCAATTTGATAGTTAGAAAACTTGCATCTCTCAGTACTCACATCTTCTAACAATCTTAAAACCTCTTTGTTAAGTTTTTCTGTATTTAAACGACAACCCTTACTACAAAAAGCATCATCGTATACCTCATTATCTGATGAAGAGGAGGAGTGTGTCATGAAAGCATATTGAACATGCTCTTCTTCTTCTATCTCAGCAACCAAAGCTTTATCCTCTTCCTCATCCTTAGCCAAATAGCTCCAGTCCCATCCAATACCATCAATTTCTTGCACTGCCACCATGGCCTTAGGATCCTGAGCCTTAACAATTTGGCTTGAGGGTTTTCCAGCATCAGATCTTCTTGGAGATATGCATTCCCTCATAAAGTGCCCCATACGATGAAAATTGTAGCACTCAACCTTGGATTTATCAAATCTAGCAGTGTCCTTTGCATTAAAGGTCATCTTCTTCTTAAACCTTCTATTCCATCTGTTTCCTCTTATACTTGCAAGAGCCATGTTCCACTTTATATCCATCTCCTCCAAGTGCTCATCACTTATTTGCTCAAGGTCCTCATATGTAATCACTGAACCATTGGGCAATGAAGCAATGTATGCACAAACAGTATCCAGATCCAAACCAGCAGGCTTAACTCTTGGTGAGTTAATTTTATATGTGTCAGCGTCTGAATGTGAGGCGTTGACAGGATATGATCCAGCGTTGACACATGTTGATCCAGTAACTGGGTGCATGTATGAGTCCTTCTGATCAAATTGACCTTCACTATGTGAGAAGAAGGCCATATTACTATTGGTAGACTTACTTCCATGCTCCAAAAGAGTTTCATTCTCCAACAGCCTCAGTTTGTTGTAGATATCATCAAAAGTAGAACTTTTGTTAGTGTTATTGGAAATTATAGATCTTGCCTCAATCTTCCACGCATCACCAAGGCTTTTAAGAAAAGTGGCAATAATGGTAATATCACCCACTTGTGTCCCCATGAAGGACAGCTTGCTTGTAATGTCAAGCAGTCTGCTTCTCACACTACAAAGCTTCTTATTAGGTTGAGCCTTAAAAACAACATACTCATGCAAGAGTTGCTTCTTCTTCTCTTCCTTAGTATCAGCATTACCACCATATGCAACTTCAAGGGTTGCCCAAAGGTCTTTTGCAGACTCATAACCTCTGTATTTGTGCTCATTTTCTTGTCCCAAAGAGAGTTTCAGAATGTTTAGGGTCTTCATATCAACCATTTTCTTTGCTATGTCTTCAGCAGACACAGCTCTACCATCATCAGGTTTTTCTTTCTTATCTTCTTCTGAACATCCTTGAACAACTGATCTTGTAGCAATGACATTAGCAATCTTTTGAGATTTATTGAATGTGTTTCCATATTCAATAATCTCCCAGAGAGTGTAGTCATAGATCCCCAGATATTGCTCAAAGTTGAACTTCCACAACTCAAAATTGTTTACATCAAGCATGGGAATCTTGATGTTGTGGTTTGAGGAGGAGGAGGTTACTTCTGGATTGGACATGATGTTTTTAGGGTTTTGTGAAAATTAGGGTTTTGGTGATTTTAGGGTTCTTGTGTTCTTTAAGATCAAAAGTTTCTCAACAAGCTCTGATACCACTTGTTGATCCCAAACTTAGATCGATTAAGCTTGTGTATACGAGATTAGATCAAGTTATACACGTAGAGAAACTTTGTTTATGTATAAAGTAATTTAAGTGTTATGCGGAATTAACACTTAAACAAGAACACACAAAGATGTAAAACAAACTTTCACTTGATTGATAATAACAAACTTGCTTACAATGAAAGTGTTTAACGTATGAAAACTTATTATTAAACATAACCTAAAGGTCTTCTTTTATAGACATAAGAAGCCTTGTACAAGAGTCTACGTATCAACTATTCTAGGTAAAGATAAAAATAGATAATACAATGTTGAACTTATCTTTACTAGAAACAAACTAGAAAAAAAATAAACGTAGACCATATCTTCCTATCAGTGCTTGTCTTCAACCTATCAATGCTTGACTTCTTCTTGTCAACGCTTGATCTGTCAGCGTTTGTTTTCTTCTTATCAACGCTTGTTTTCTTCTTGTCAGCGCTCAAGTGAACTGGCTACATTTTATTCCCAACAATCCTCCCCTAAACTTGATATCTACTCTAGTAATCAAGTTTCTGAATAAAAATTAAGAACTAGGAGGAATCTTACAACGCTTATCATATTGGTAATAAACATGCCTAATCAAATCTTTGGCCACATCACTTGAATAGTCAATCTCCAGCTGTGTTGTCTTCATCTTTTCCAAAACTTCTTTGGACATGGGATACTGACCATCTACAAGAAGATACTCAGCAAACTTTGTAGAGCTCAAGTAGTACACACCAGCAGCTGAATACAAACGCCATTGAAGACCACTGACATCTTCTTCAAGATCCTTCCAAACAGTAGAATCTTCTTCTCTTGGTCCACGCATTCTCTTGAATGTTGACCAAAGTTTTATTCCATTGACCGAAGTAGGAGCTTCATTCTCATACTTGGCCTCCAACAACCTCCAAAGGTCTACCAAGTCTTCTCTATCCAAACTTGCAAAGAGAGATATAAGTGTAGTAAAAGTGTGTACCTCTTTCCCATACCTGTCAATCTTCCAAAACCCACTTTCATCTTCTTCATAGCTTATAATAGGGTTTCTGGCATCAAGAGGTAACACTTGTACCATATCTGAAGCTTCCAAAGGTGAGAGCTTGATGCTCCTTCTTATAACAGCTTCACAGGGCTTCAATCTATCCATATCTTTAGGAAACTCAAGAGGAACTCCCATCTTCAAAGGTCTAGGAACAATCATTGCCTTCTTAAGCTCCATCTCTTCTGCAAGTTCTTCTTTCCTTTCATCTGAAAGAAGTCTGATAGTATTCATTTCCTGCACTTTTGCCCAAATGGGATAAGCCTTATACTCCAATTCTTCAAAGGATAATCCCAACAATTTCTTATAGGTTCATCCTGTTCCATGACATCGTAGTAGCATGTAGTAAAGCTCCCTTCTATCCCTCTTCAGCATTGAGAGAACATTGCTAGCTTTGTGTTTCAAAATTACCTTGCAGTCTTTTTGTACTCTTAGAAGAATCTCCAAACCCCAAATTTGGTCTGAAATAGTCATATCTGGATTCTCTATACACCTATCCTCCCAAGCATGGTACATCTGAACAACTTCTGGCATATCAAAATCCACTTGCAATTTCAACTCTCTAAGCTTCTCTCTTGCCAAATCATCACCATATTCAAGTCTCTCAGGTTGCTCAATTATCATCACACTTGAATCTGAACTGGCTTCATCACTTCCTTCTTGTTCCTCTGAAGTGAAAAAAAATGGTGATTCACCAACCTTCTTCCTTTCTTGTTCCACAAGTTGTGCAGCCAACCTTCTATCAAATTCTACCTGTGCTGCATCCTTTGGAACTTCTACTTCTACCATGATTCCTTTACCCTTATCTAATGGGTCAATGATGGGTAAGGATGATGGTAATACCTGTGAAGATACTTCTTTGATGATAGCTGATGACTGGAATACATCAACCTCATCTGCAGGTCTGTCAACGCTCAAATTCCTTGTGTCAGCGCCCAATTTACTCATGTCAGCGCTTGGTGTGTCAGCGTTCAAATTTTGCTTGTCAACGCCCAAATTACTTGTCTCAGCGCCTCTTGTAATTTTCTCCAACATAGTTGTAAAAGACAAGTCTAAATTGGTAGGAGTTACCAGAGATATGTCAAAACCTGGTTGCTTCTTCAATTCAGTGAGGGCTTCAGCAACACCCAAAAATTTACCATCATGTGAGCCCTTATCACTCACATTAATCTGCTCATCCTCCCCTTTGGAAGATTCCTTCATTCCACGCCTTGTGCTAGCATTCTCCAAAATAACAATCCTCTCCCTCAATTGCTTGAGTTCAAGGCCTTGTGTACTGACAATTTGTACCAAGTCTGCATTTTGCTTTTACAAGCTAATGCAGATAGCCGTCAATTCCATTAATGTGTATGGTTCCAATCTGCCCTCCTCTAAAATGGGTATTTGACCTCCCAAGTTAGATTCATGGGGCATGGATGAGGTCTTAAAGATGGTAGGACTGTCTTGGCCTGCATCTAAGCCAGAACCAATAGTCCCAGCCTCATCCATAGCACCAACCACACTTGTAGTGGTGGTTCTCTCTGCTACATGGCTAGGACCACTAGAGGAGAACACTCCAGTAGTCCTTTGGCGTTTTTGCAACCTATATTGTGGTGGGGTAGAAGATGATGTGGATTGGGTGGATGTGGGAAGGTTAAGGGGTGTTTGGGTCTGTGAAGGAAAAGTATCAACGTTTGGATTACTTGTGTCAACGCCAACATTTAAGGTGTCAGCGTCGAAGGGTTCTTGGTCAATTTCCATGTGTTAAGGTGAAGGCAAAGGTTCTGGTATTGGGTCAAGTTGTGGTTGTGGGTCTGGTTGGAGTTGTGTTGCTTCAATAACAGCAAGCATAGCTGGGGTGAGGGGTAATTCACGGTGAGGGGGTGAGTTCATCTTGGTAAAAATAGCTTTCTTTTGCACAGGGATCTCATAAAAGTCATCATGATCCCTTGTGCAGTAATTTTGCACATCAAAAACCATTTTTAAAAAATCTGGGATAAGCCAAAGTCATCTTATTCCCTTTGTTTTTACACATGCCATCAAAAATCATTTTAGAATAATTAAACTTTTTCCCAGTTGTAATGCACACAATAGCACTAGCAATGGATCTATTAATCTCATTGTGTGCAGTACATTTGGGACTCAAACATTGTAAGATGACATGTATGAGGTACTTCCAGGCTGGGGGAAACTCTTGTTTATGATATTTGTTTAAAGTGCCCTCATCAGGGAAAGGATACCCCAAAGCCCTTAGTCCTTATTCTATTTCAATAATTGTTAGACTTACTTTTTGGTAAGCTGGCGCCTTTCACGTGAGTTGGACTAGATATACTTCATTTACTAAACACAAGGACCTATTATGTAAAGGTTGTATAGTCCTAGTATGTTAGGCCTATAAATACCCCCCATGACTCTCCATGGGGGTGTGGAAGTTTGTTTTATTTTTCTTGTTTTCATTTCACTTGGAATAAAACACATAACATTCTTCACCTCTCTCTAACTTTCTCTCACTAGAACTAACCATGTTCATCTTGTTCTTTGATCATCCCCGACCACCCGAACCATGGTGGGTTTTTGATGCCTTACAATTGGTATCAGAGCAAACCGGGGGTGTTTTGTATCCGTGTTTGTGCGTCGTGTTTTCAGATTCGTGTTATGTTGTCAAGATTCAAGGTTCGTATTTTTTTTGGATTCAAATCTTTTTCAGATCTTAACATGTCTTGTTTTGATATCTTTTGATTTTGTTAAAAGTTTTTTGATTCCGTTGTAAGTCACGAATCTCTTGTCCAAATCTGTTATGGGTTGTCATGCTGCTTATCAAAATCTCTTGTCCAAATCTGTTTTTTTGTGTTTTTGTCCTCATACACATTTGTATCCATTTATGGGGATAAGGACAAAAAATTTGGTCCAGATCCTTTTTTCACGGGGTTTCAAAAATATGGGACAAAACCTATTGCGATGGTGTGGATATTGCGATACAGATTCAGATGGAATATTGCGATACTCAGTCAGATGGAAAAACATTGCGATGGCTTCATTTCTCGGATTTATTCCGATGGGGTTTTTTACACATTCCGATGGGTTGGGCTGTCCACATTGCGATGGGCGGCTTGATTCATCGCAATGGTTTTGTAAGTCGTTATGCTGCCCAATTTTTCTGATGACTTTGCGATGGGCACATGTTATTGCGATGGAGTGATTTATTGCGATGGAGTGATATATTGCGATGGAGTGTTATATATTGCGATGGATGGTAGAATATTATTGAGATGGGAGTTTAAATCACTTGACTTAAAATATCAGATTTAGACTCGTTTTTAAAACAAAATTCCCGTCTGATTTTCACATCATTGTATCAAAACCTGTAAATCCAAAAACAATCTTTTAACCCTACATGCAATACCAATTACATTCCAAATGACCCATACCATTTTTATCAAAACAGGTAAGACAATCCGAGACCTACACCGAGACCAAATCTGCAACAAAAATTGTTTAAACACTCCAACCTTTTATCTCCTCTACACCACTCGATCTTCCTAATCCCATCTTCACCTATCCCATCATCTCGACTGGTATTTCATTGACTCGAAAAACTTAACTATCAAGATCCCTACTTAGTTAAAACGTTCGTTTTTAATCTTTAAAAAGATTTTTTTCTCGTTTGACTCATCTCATCACTGTCATGCAATAATAGAAAAACCAAATGATCTCAGATAAATCTACTCGGGTTTTTTTTTTAGATCTTTTTAGATCATGTAACCCGAATGGAATAAAAACCTATCACTGATCTTTCTTGACAAAATCAAAAACTGACATGCATTCAAAGTTAAACCTACCTGAGACCATTGTATGATCTTGTAGCCAAAGATGGTATTGCTTTGTCTCAATTTTATAACATAAGTTTGATGGGTGTCTGATTCGGTTTATGGGTTTAGAGGACATGGGTTGTTTTATTTTGCTCATCAACTGTGATTCAGGGAGATTTGACAGTTGATCTATGAGGCTATAATGAAATGGAGATAATTTTTTCTATGTGAGATTCGATTGATGATGGGAGAGAAAACTAGGGGCGGATGTATCGAGAGAAAAGAAGTGGGGTTGATGTGTTTTGTTAGGTTTAGGGTGTATCTTATATCCCATGGTATATGTCAGCCCACACGTGGCCTTCTAAGAAAAAATGGGGAGTTGTGTGATTTTTAGTGGAAACCACGTGGCCATATGGGCGGATCTTCCAATGTGGGTAAGCTTTGGATTATAAGAAGATATTTAGAATTGAGTATCTTTTGTATTTCTAAATGCTCGGTTACTGGATCGGCCTATTATATGTTGGGTGGACCGATTCACTTGATGTTAGTATACGTGGGCTTTGCTGGACCAACATGTCTAGTTTATTGATGTTTTTTTTTGGGCCATGGTATCCAGATATAGATTGCCAAGTGGGTCACACATTTGTTTTTATTGGGCCAAGGTTGACAATTTATTGGGCCGTATGTACCTTCATGTAATGGGTTGCACATTTTTCAGATTTTGGCCTGTTACACTTGGTTATCAATTGACGGGCCGTTCACTACATTTATCGAAGGAATCGAGTGGGCCGATTATTTTTGCAAGATAATTCGGGACGATAGATTATATATCCGAATCTTGCAAAATTAATCATCTAAGTTACGAGGTCATTGGATTGAGCCGGGTGAGTAGTAAAATTGTTGTCGAATTAAAGACTTATGGGACAGGATTTTATTATTTTGACAGGCCGTTTAAACAGTGACATTCTGGCCGGATATCCGATTTCGCTCAGAAATTTTTTCACGAACAACAAACACAACAAACACAACAAACACGATACATTACACTAAAACGATCCTTATCAAAAATTCACCTAAATTCCTAACGGCTATTACGGTTTATGTGATTACGAAGATGATTCGATGCTACTTATTTGAGGTTGAAGTGAGATTTTTCAGAGGCGTTCTTATTTTATCTTGAAAGGAGTACTTACGACCTTCTAAGATAACTTGTTCAAACATATACGGTTATGAATAAGACTTGAAGTATCTAGTTTCCATTGTCAAGGGGAGGATGGACGACGACATGGATAACTATCATTTTTTGGGAGCTTCGTTGCGGTTCTCAGTGTCACACGCACTTGCAGTTGTGGATTTCTTCAAGAGATGTAGTACCTTTTCATATACCGCCTGTTTTGGTATAGGGTACTTTAGAGAGGTTGTACCTTTTTAATACCGCCCTTTGGTATGGGGTACGTTTAAGACTTCTCTGCATCGCTCTTCATTCTACTATAGTGCAAGCTTAAGATCAAGTTTGGGGAATTCTACTTCAGTTCCAAGTTTGGATTATCGGGTTATCTTCATCAGTGGTCACTATCAATAGCCAGCAGAATTGATAAGGGGATTCAGTTCGGGGTGATCAAGAGAGAATTTTGTTTAGAGAGATTCCGTTGACATCTTCTCATATAGTATTGGTTGCCAAGTAAGCGGTTCCAGTTGGCATACCACGTACACACATGAAGGATGATTCCCTTAATAGGTATCATCCTGGAGGGAGAAATGTGTACATGTGGGGTCACTTGACTTTGGTGTTACCGTTTCTACATAGAGGGATAAGTTGACTACATTCGGGACTTAATTGACTTTGATGTGGCAACTTTTTATCATCACTGTTCTAGCAGGAGAAATGTGCATTTCCGGGACTTAATTGACTCTGGTGCTACAATTTGACTTCATGTTCGGGATAGAGTGCGTACTTCTGGTAATCTATCATAGAATCAAGACTGGGATTGCTTCAATTTGTGAGAAAATGTTGATGACGTTATCACCTCCCACAGATTTCCTCTGTATGATCTGTTTGGGAGGGAGCAGTCTTTACTGCTTGTTTTATGAAAGGCCTTCTAGTTGGGAGGGAGTAAAACTCAACTAGATTCTACAAAGCTGAAGAAATAGAGCTGGAGTATTCAAGAAGATGAAGGTCGCTGAAGACTGTCTCAAGGAATGCTGGAATTCAAGCTTATCATTTTTCTTTATTTTTGCTTGTAGGAATCATTGTAACCAACTCACGTGAGTCACCATCTTGGAGGGAGATTGTTAGACTTACTTTTTGGTAAGCTGGCGCCTTTCACGTGAGTTGGACTAGATATACTTCATTTACTAAACACAAGGACCTATTATGTAAAGGTTGTATAGTCCTAGTATGTTAGGCCTATAAATACCCCCCATGACTCTCCATGGGGGTGTGGAAGTTTGTTTTATTTTTCTTGTTTTCATTTCACTTGGAATAAAACACATAACATTCTTCACCTCTCTCTAACTTTCTCTCACTAGAACTAACCATGTTCATCTTGTTCTTTGATCATCCCCGACCACCCGAACCATGGTGGGTTTTTGATGCCTTACAATAATGGGAAGGGTGGTTATACCATCTGCATCATCAAGATGCAAAGCCTGGCGAACCAAGGATTCAGTAACCACCCATGTACGTCCATGAACAATAGATGATAATGTAGTCACATACCAGATACCAATTGTGGAATCCTAAGATTCCGGATCTTTTAAGCTACTAGGAATGCATCACGTTCATATGATTAGATAATCAAAGCAGAATTAGAACACGACACATTAACAAGGTGTTTAGACACAAAGAACATGAACTAAAACAATTGGGTTGCTAATTATATTAATAATCAACAACCACTAGACGTGTATACATTAATCCCACGTCTAGTGCAACACACGCTTTAGGTTTACATTGTATATGAAAGTTATGAATAACCCTAATACCCTTGGTTCCTTTTATAGTGTAAGAATTAGGGTTTACAAGAGATAATATCAAATAAACATGTAAATATTCTATTCAAATAAACATATACAGAATATATTCTGCATACTTATCTAAATAGAAGCTTCCAAAGGCTGCTTGTCAATGTTTCTGTCAATGCTTGGATTGCATGTGACAATGCTTGGATTGCACTTGACAATGCTTGCTTCTTTCAACGCCTGATTTGTTCTTGACAACGCCTGGAATACACTTGTCAACGCTTAGACAAATGCCTTCATGTTTTCTTCGTTTTTGAGTTTCTGCCACATCAACTTTTTGACCCAACAATCTTCCCCTAGTTGATGTCGGCAAAACTCTTTGTGTATCTCTTGTAAGTTGTACATGATCTTCAAATTGCTTCCCCTCAAGTGTAGCATGTATGTCCTCCCCTTTTTGTCACATCAATAGGGAAGTAAACAATGTATGCAATCTTGAAGATTCTCCAAATGTAGGCTCTGTATAATGATCTTGAAGAAAAATAAATAAAGTATTCTTGATGTAGAAGTAGAATAACCCAACCTTGTGTTCTATGTCTTGCACTATCCATGTGATGAAGAACTTATACTGATGACTAAATATATGTAGACCTCGATCCCTTGTCAATATTCTCATCCATTGTGAGACACTGAGCACGATAATGTAACTCCTTCAAGTGTTATGACAAGTCTTCGTCACCACCCATGTAAAGCACGAACAAGTTACCTTTAAAGAATAATGTTGACTAGGCACCATCTTTAAAGATATGATAGAACACAAACTCGTGAAAATCTTCTTCGAACATCAAACTTACCATAAGAATTCTTCCCCTTAAGCCAACACCTCTTCATGACGAATTTTAATGGAATAACATCTTCATACCATATGTAAAAGCCACAAATATGGATAACTCTTTCACAAGGCTACCTCGATTACATAATCTAATATCCATCAAATTCCCATGAATAGTTGCTAACTCGCATTAAAATCATTAATCCCTTTTAAAAAAATATCCGAGCCATAAATATCAACTTGATACTCTAAATAAAAACGGAGATTCCATGTACCTTTGCGTGTAAATACTCCCTTTTTATGTACTAAAAACGTACCACTTTTCTCAAACAGCAGCTATTCTTTTGTTATCCGAGATCCGTTACTGTCCAACTTCTTAAACACATGCATTGTCTAATATCGGACAACACCTAACAACGTTTAAACAAGTGTTTCTCGGACAACTCATGTCAACGCTTCTTGTCAGCGTTAGACTTATTTCTGTCAGCGTCAAAATTACAAACTGACGTCATCTGCGCTACAAACTTGAATAGTGGCTAGAAAAGACTTACTCTTACCAATCTTTAATCCACCAAAATATTAGCCCAACATTTTTGCAGCCCAAATAACCTATCCACGTCCAATATTTCCAATAGATATATCCTATTTTAAATATACACAAACCCTAAAGATCAGGGATGCATATAATTAACTAAAAATATATCCCTAGAAATCAGTCATCACAAACGGTTTTGAATTTTCCATATCACATTCAGTCGTTCACAACAACTATAATCCATGTCTGTGTCAACCTTCTCTTTGAACACGAGATGAATAAAAATAATATCACTTGGTCCATCATATCTTCATCACTTCTTTATTCGTCCCATTATTCACGTTTTTTTCTCGTTGACATCTTAGCAGCAACCACATTATATCCCAACGATATTACGTGTAAAAATATATACCTTCCTTTCTTATCCACCAATCACATACAAAAACCAAAGTCAGCCACCACTTTTGTTTTTTCCTTAATTAGATGTTGTCCCACGTGAAGGTGATATCTACTCTTATTGATCACCAAATCACCATACTCAAGCAACAACTTGTACTATGTTACACGTGATTCTAGTAGGCCATAAACAACTTGTAAAAAGTATAAACAAATGTACCTCACGTTTGCTACTGCACCAATTACGATCACAACCATCACAGCTTATTACCAATCACGAACCACAGCATACCAAAACACGAATTATTTTGCCCTACTGTTGTAACATTAATATAAAAACCTGTTGCTATAGGTATCATCATGAAGCTACCTGCTGCTGCATCCTTCAATCATCGAACTAGGGTTTTGTAAAACCCCTTTGCTTGCTGCTTTTATAACCACAATCATGCTGCAAAACTCCCATTTTCTGGTATAGAAACGATCTAGGGTTTTTAGAAACCCTAAATCATTATTTAATGTAAAATCAGAAAAGTGAAAATCACCTCTACAGCCAACTTTGACGCCTAATAACTTTTGATTGAGGGCTAATCAGAACAATCCCTCCAGTGGATGTTGGGTCAAAAAGTTGATGTGGCAGAAACTCAAAAACGAAGAAAACATGAAGACATTTGTCTAATGTGGCAGAAACTCAAAAACGAAGAAAACATGAAGACATTTGTCTAAGCGTTGTCAAGAGCAAATCAAGCATTGACAAGAGAAAATCGGAGGTTGATGGCTCAAGTGTTGTCATGTACAATCCAAGCATTATCATGTACAAACTAAGCATTGACAGAAACGTAGACAAGAAGCCTTTGGAAGCTTCTATTTGGATATATATGCAGGATTATTCTGTATATAGCTATTTAAATAGAATATTTACATGTTTATTCATTCTTATCTCTTGTAAAACCCTAGTCCTTACACTATAAAAGGAACCAAGGGTTATTAGGTTTTTCATAACTTATATTCACAATGTAAACATAAAAGCGTGTGTTGACTAGGTGTGGGATTCAATGTACACACATCTAGTGGTTGTTCGTTATTAATATAATGAGCAATCGATTTGTTTTAATTCATGTGTTTTGTGCCTACACCTTGTTTAATGTGTCGTGTTCTAATTCCGCTTTGATTATCTAATCATATGAACATGATGCATTCCTAGTAGTTAAAAGATCCGGAATCTTAGGATTCTACAATTGGTATCAGAGCCTCGTGGCTCGTGATGCTAGGACCAACAAGGTGTTCGTGTATGGTGAAAAGAATTAAAATCCGTCTAGGGTTTTTCTGGACGTTTTTGTGTGCGCAACAGTATTCAGAAGGTCATAACTTTTGATTGGACCGTTGGATCGTCACGAAATTTTTTATGTGTGTTCTACATACATATATCCAAACATCCACCAGAGGGATTGTTCTGATTATGTAACACCCCCAAATTTATAAAAATCTATACAACGGAAGACTCGTTGGTGTTACGGGATAGCACATTACTCACATCATAGACAACGCTTAAAATCGCGTCGTTTATTAATAAAGCATTTCCATTCATAAATATCAAAGTTACATCGGTCCCAAGTCATTAGATTTCATACAAAGTTTTATAAAATATTTGAATGGAAATAAGTATTTAGGTGTGCGCCATGAATTCTTGTTGTCTTCACGAGAATTACCTTCAAGTACCTGAGATAAAACATGTTAAAAGAAAAGGTCAGCGATAACGCCGAGTGAATTCATAGAGTTTAATAAATTCCATCAATATAACTTTGGTATAAAATTATTACCAAAAATCATTTCTTACAAACCATTGTAATAGGCCATAAAATAGCCAAAATCATTTTATACAAATCTTTATCAAAATCATAATATAGGCATTTGCCTTAAAAATCATTATACGAATCATTGTCGTTAAAAACACCATACAATACGTTTTGCAACGTTGTATAGATTAAATAAAAACCATTATATGAATATGGTTATAAAAACCAAAACACGACTAGTCAGGCAATACATCGTAATTCGGAGCGTCTAGTAGTATTTCGTTACTAGGATTATTATAAGCCGCATGACATTGTTACCTTACTAAACCAACAACGGGTAGCTAATCCGATACTCAATTTGCCCACCTAAAGTAGCGTGTCGTCACAAAGGTCACGCTATGGAAATCTTCTCATACATAAATTCGCTTACCAATCAATGTGGCACGACGGGGATCAACCGTCAAGGCGTGAACTGGGGTGATCGTCCCCAAATAGTACTATTATATGCACAAGCGTCTACCAAATCCCGGTAGTTCACAATTCATGCTAATGGGACTTTTAGTGACATAACCTAACTTTAATAATCCATTTTATTTCATCTATCGGGTCCTTTAATCATTTATCGGGTCATACAATCGGGTCATTCAATCATTCGGGTCCAAATCAATAAACAAACAATCGGGACAAATGGTGTCCTATTTTATAAAAACTAACATGTTATCTCTCTCGCGGGTTTATAAAACATTTCATAAAAACATTTAAAAGAGTGCGAGGCTATGAACTCACGTTGATGTGGGAAGGCGGGTTATCGGCAATTCGGACGTACGGTACGTGCTTCAATCACGGAAACCTAGACAAATAATACTCGTCTTAGACTCATGTCCAATGACTTTATAAAAATAACAATTATGTATACATATGATGATTATTTATATATGATGATCAAGTGGGTTTACATATTCTCGTTTACTCATTCTAGTGTTATATGTCGATAACTTTTATACTAGTTTACTAGTTTTACCTATTTACGTGTTTTAGGTCCAATAAGCCTATTATAAGTTTATTAACTTGTATTAATCCATTTTATACTTATATTACCAGTATACATACTTTCCATGTTGGGCCTAAATGGGTTAAGCCAAATAATAAGTTTATAAGTGTTTTAGTCCATTTTTGTTGTATTATAAGTCTAATAACGTTAATTTAGTCCGTTAACGTCCATATGTCCTATAGTTCGGGTTTTTATCGGTTTTTACTTGTTATACATGTCTATATATAAGTATATAAGTTTTATAAAGTTTTCATTAGACGGGTCCAACCATCTATGTTTTATTTAACAAAAACGTTAATTTTACGGTATTAGCCGAAAAAGTCGTAAAAATCATGTTTATAGTTTTATAACTTATAAAACATAACAAGTTACCATTTTTATAAAATGTCCACTTATTTATCATTGTACATATTTATATAAATAAAACTCAAGAGTTAGTGGGTTTTAACTTTACATTTTATACAATATAATTTTGAGTGCTTATATAATAGTATTATACTTTAATTTCCAAAATCTGATTTTTATCTTCACTTTCACCAAAACTGCCATATCTTGAGTTCTATATGGAGATAGAAGCTCAAATTTTTATCACATAAACTACATAATATGTGCTCCATTTAACTCTTCTATAGCTACTGTTGAATCATCTTTAAGTATTTTCTAAAAATCGTCCAAAACAGTAACCTCAGATTTATACCCTAAACTTGTTTTGATCATATCTCACTCATTACAATGATTCCATTGCATGGCCAACTCTCACATGTGTACAAGACCCATAGCTTACTGTAAATGGATTCTAATTCATCATTTTATCAGTCCATGACCTGTTTATTTACTGTTTTATACAGCCAACAAATTTAACCAAGATTTTAACCTTGTTTCTTATGGTTTTTCACCTTTTTAATCATGTTTATCAACACCAAATCCCCACATAACATTTTTATCATCATATAATCATCATATACATATAAAATAGGAAATAAAATACATGTTTACATAATCAAAATAACAATAAGATGAGGAGGACAATCTTTATACCACCAAGTTGATGTAGGTTATGAGTTTGACATGGATTTGGATGGAGAAACTTGTGCATAACCAAGACCATCTTCAAGACCACCATTCTTCATGTATACCTTGTGTAAAATCAGCCTCAAGACACTATGAAAACTCCTCCATGGATGTTATAATCACCACCATTCAAGAGAGCTTCAAGAGGGCTTCAACATATGTAGAAATAACATAGGATTCCATGGTTAATTTTTGATCAAAATGGTGTTTGTGGGAGAAAAGTGGACGGCATTCATGAGAGGAGAAGAGAGAGTTGTAGCTAGTTTGCATGAGTGGAATGAAAGCAAATGGTTTGCTTGATGGTTTTGTGTGTTGGTTAGCTTACAATGTAAGCTTTAAGTGACAAGTGTTAAGCTAGTTGCTTAACCTTTGACACCTCTTTGGTGTTGTATCTAGTTTTGGCTGGTTTTGAGTGGGGGTGGGACAAGCGTCCCACTTGTCTCATCCCCATTTATTTACGGGTACTCCTCGATTCTAGTTTCCTCGATTTGCGTGCCCTCGGGTCGTTTTACGAAAAACGTTTTTATAAATTATGAATCAACGTCACAAAACGAATCTAATAAAAATTGTCTCATCAAAAACAAAGTTCGAAAACGTAAATACGTAATCCTAGGGTTTCCGGTTTAGTCGTAAAGGACGTTAAAATAAAATCGTAAGTCCTAGTCTCTTCTCGTAAATTTGTGAGTTTATGAACCAACTCAAATTCAAAACTCCAAAATAATATTCACGGATAAATTTATTTTCTGAAATGTCGGACTGTCACCAAAGACGGTGTATGTAAACGTAAGCACGTAACGTTGAATCCTCCGGTTTAGACGTAGTCGATGCTACTTCAAGACGTAAATCCAAATTTCTTCCCAAAAATAAGTGAGTTCATAAAATAATATTTTCAAATAAATATTAAGAATAAAATATTGACCATAATTTGACGGATTGTCACAGCATTTACCCCTAAACAGGATCTTTGTCCTCAAAGATCATCTTACCTTACTACTCGCTTCTTATAGAGTTAAAGCCATGTGGGTATTTCCTCCACATTCGGTCTTTTCTCACAAGTGTAATTCATTATAATACGCGAGTTTCATCATACATAACTACGGGAATAAGATCAGGCTTAATGTTGACTTACTTTCTCTATCCATGATATTCACGGGTTTTTGATGAATGCAACTTTTCGCCGATCTAAGCTTTACTAAGAACAATCAGATTTTCACTTGATAGATATTCCATCAAGTTCGATTTTTGAAACATAATTCACGCAGCTCTTGAAGTCCTAGGGTAGATCCAGCTTACATGCCTTTCAAACCAACTTTTACATCATCTCAATGGTCCCATACAACGGGGACTTATATCCCATGATTTGTCAGATCATGAATTCATCTTTCCAAGTTTTAAAAATTGTGTCATAACTTCGCTACCCATTTGGCACTTCAAGATCTACATTTCACATTCACATAACCTCTTTCCCACTACCGGCTGTCAATAATCAGATCCTAATTTCAACAATCATTTCAGGTCTCGCGGGTCGAGTAATTTGCAAGGTTAGGTTCGCCATCATAGGAAACCTTAAACCTAAAAGACATGTCCAACTCACAATGGGTGTATGTCGGGTGTCTTCATCTCAACTCCTGCTTATAGATGCTCTAATTTCTAAATCCTAACAAGATTCGATCTCAATCCTAATACGATGATTATCAATGGTAATCCTTTCAAAGGAAAGCGATTATACGATTTAGTACCAAAGGTCAATCATTCAAACATAAAGCAGCACTTATATTACTTTGTATCGTTACTTTACCTCGTCCCTTCGATTTGGGGTGGTAAACAGTACTCTCATCATGGTTCGTTCTCAATGATTTCTGAGCAAATCTCTAGAATTTCGATGCGAAGCGAGGATCTTGTTAGAGATGATCGATACAGGCACACTATGTTTACACAACTCCTTTAAATACAAAAGAGTCAATTTCTTCATCAAGAATCTATCATTAACAGGAATGATATTAGCAGATTTGGTCAGTCTGTCGACGATGACCCAAATCGAATCAAATTCAGATGATGACCTTTGCAAATAGCTAGACGTTTACTAATGTATGAGGCGATATCTGCCTTCATAATTGCCATTAGTACAACTTCTTCAGACAAAGATACTTTTAGTCAAAAATGACATACGTATAATACTTATACTTACAAATTCCAACATAACTATATCTCACAATCCTCTATTTTTAGGCAACCACGAGTGGCCTTTTATAAATTTAACGCCATCGGCTTCTCAATCTTAATGATTCATATTAGTCGTGAATCCCTTTTTATTATCTATATTATCCTTTTTACAAACATTGTTTATTTTTATATCGTTCGGCAATTTATTTTGCTCCTTCATTATTAAGGAACATGTCCTAACTGGTTCTTTATCTTTTCTACATAATTCGTCGGTATCTATATTCACCTCTCATGATGATATAATTATCATGTCCACAATTCACTCAAATATTCTTTCTATATTATGTTTCAATAATTACGTTCACTTTTCTTCATATTTTCTAAGCTTCAGTTTAGTTTCAGCTATCATTTTTATCAGTTTTGCCTAATCTGACGTTTTAAAGCGTCGATAATTATTATATGTAAATTAACAATAATTATTTAATTTTTATGAAAAGTAAACGTTAAAAGTTTAAATTTCTTAGTTCGACCAATTATATAAAATGTCCAAAATAAATTTGGATTTAATTAACAAGATTTTTGTTGATTTATCAAAAAATTTTAATAAGATTCGTAAATGTTCGAAAAACCTTTGTTTATACTTTGGTCAGAGTTTTCTTACTTTGAAAAGCAAAAATTGTCGTTTTAAGTTTTCAGGTTATGGTATAAATGGTTTTACTCAGTCCTTCTTAAGTTATCTTGAGGTATACACAAACATTTACCCCTAAACAGAAGTTTAGTTAAATGGTTTGTGTATAAGAGAATAATCCCTTTAAAAATCCTTTGTTAAAACATTTGTCAAAACATATTTCCATTTCTTTTTGGTAAAATCCAAAGTCTTAAATGGGCTCTTAATTTTTGAAGAGTTTATATGCATACATCTTACCATTATTAATCCAACGGTCATTTTATGTAAAGGATTAAGTTTTTAATCCCTAAGCGTTAATGGTTCTAATCTTTGAAAAGTCAATATAGCTTTCATTATCTATTAATCACACGGTTAAATCATGTAAAGAATTAAGTCTTAAGTCTTATGTTAAATATTTAAGGTACATGTTTTCATTGTTCGGCCAATTCAGGGCAATCTATAAATAATTATTAACTCATTCTTATTATTATAAACAAACAAATGATCCTTAATGATCACGAGCATGAATTTATCAAATTACAGCCCACACACGTGATTCACCAAATTTATGAATGCTACATATGTATTAGTCAATCCAAACGACATCACGTGAAACTCATACCGTTCATTACAAGTACCGGATGTAGTGATTGGAATACATAATCTTTTTCGCGGACGCGACGTTGATGATAACCATGTCGTGAATCAAATCTTTAAAACATATGCTAAAACCTTGTCAATGATCGAACAAATCTTCCATTTCGAGTTATGGATATCGTTTTCGATTGTCAATTTACTCAGTTCACGGTAATCTATAAATATAAGGAATGATAATCACCATAGCTCTTCATGATGACAGGCTTGGTAGAATAAAATTTTTCTCCGACAACTCTCTCAGTTGTACGGTAATTCCTTAAATTCAGATGGTGCTGACGTACAGTGCACAAGCCACAAGTGCAGCACCGGAAATATAATTAATACCAATTTCAACTTGCCTTAATGGCGAAAGTCTAGGTAATTCACCAACAAATACCTCCTAAAGTTTCAGATAACAGAAACATCATTTAATAAATTCATATTAGGTTCTTTCTAGATTATAATATCTATGACTAATTCATAACCATTCATGGTATAATTTCAAGTCTAAATGCAGGATATGGTCACCCACCAAGAATTATTTAGATCACTTTCGATAATCAACATCTTATCCTTTGGGGGAATTCTACTCGAGTTCCCATCAACTAAGACAATGTCGTCATGTCATAATCAATCAATCTATTTTACTGGCACTATCAACTTTCCAGTTTCATTGTCGTCGATAAGATGTGAACTTCTCAAAAGACTAATAATAACTCATAATCCTTCACAAATTCAGGGATATCTGGAGACATAACTAACCTTAAAAGAGTAAGGTCAACGCATAATCTATGCGAGAGAATTTCAAATCAGATACAGACGAAAACATTTAAAGAATATGAATATATCCCATGTTTTCATAATTTGAGTACGCATTCGAAAGCTCCTCGGATCGTTACCCAGGTCATTCAAATGAAATCTTAATCAAAAGAAATGATAAGAACGTCAATACATCCAATCGGGTATCAACACTCGGTAATCAGATACTTTTCCTAAGAATCTCACTACGGGAGAATTGGACAAGAAAGAATTGTCAATTGTCAAATAAGACAAATTCCACAGATGAGTAAATTCGACTCAGAAGAATAGATGATACAGGCACATATGTAGGTGTCCCTAACATTATGTCCCTATTTTTCACTTCTTGTAGATCTCATAAATTTTAATCTTTCACAACCTTTAAAGAAAATGTAATGTTTATTCATTAGTTTTATGGTGACTACTAATCAGCCTTGCATGGTCCATTCTAAATTGTATGTAGGCGCGCAACTATATACAATTTCAAGATTAACGATGCAATACTCAGTTCGTCAAAATTTTATCATCATGTTTATAATAAAAACATTTTCATGCTTAATTCTTAAATAAGAATCAAAAATAAATTTACAAAGATTTTCTTTGTTATGAAAACAATTAAGTTTTCCATGGTGTTTTATAAACAAATTCATTTCGATAACGATGACTTATAAATCTCACTTTGAATAATCCTTATAATGATGAAAATTCAATTTTTCTCAAGGGATACTGTTTTATCTTATAAAAACAATGAGTGATCTGCAAAAGAGTGATGAAAAGTTGTTCACCAAGAACTAACTATAATATATCAGGAAATGAGCTTAGCCAGTTAATCATGAGGTTCATGACCTCGATGGCACTCAAAAAGAATAATCCACAACGTAACTCAATTTGAGATGAGTACTTGTTCAATGGTTGCATCACTAATACGAACATTAGGATGAAGCAATAAAAGATAGATAACATCGAGACATGTAGAATTTAGCAATCAAAGGTAGTCTTTTCATTAATCACAAACAAGTCAAAATTGTACCGTAACACATTGCGTGTCACTATGTCATACAATTCTCAGAACTCATCCTACCAACTGATGTCTCAGTTAAGTTAGGGATTATTTTTAAAAGATACCACAATAATTACTAATCTACAAGAGTCATTAGGTGTTCCACATGTCCCGGAAGATCCATCAGTCCCAATTCAGGAGAAGATTTCTTCAATTTATTTCTTGGACACTGGGCATCCTCGTTAGTGGACAATGGCCTAGGAACAACCCTTAACACGAATCAACAATTATTTAAAACCTTATAATTCAATCACAGAACTTAACGACTTCCTCTTAACAATTCCTTATTTCATACAGGTTAAATTTTTTACTTTATTCAAGTTTTAATCAACTTATAATCAATGAAACATCCTACCTCATTTTCCAATACTTTCATCCTTATTCTTACACCTTGAAAGGGCAATAAAGCTTGATATGATCAACACTTAATTTCCAATCCTATAATTCCTTTATCAATAATTATCAAATGAGTCACTAGTATGAAATGACTTGATCATTCAACTAGATTTCTCGGAAAGGTACTAGTGGCATGAGGCTTTGGGTAATGGTTCCAATGACAGCCTCAAGTGCAACATTCACCCTTTCGATTTCAATTTAAGAATTGGGTGACAACGAATCAGATGACACCTTTCCAGGTGGTAACGTTTTGTCAAACTCCACTCTAAAAGGAAAGATCGTCATGACATCGATATCAGATTTAATCTCGCCAATTCTTCTTTAATATCACAATCAACTAATACCAATATTTCTACGAATATTAACCATTTTGTTGAGATCATAAAATCCACAACTTGGTTTAGATCTAGGATAGCTAGAATTCCTACAAGAATAGCTTCGATTAATTTACTAGGGGATTTAGGGTTCCTTGTGACAATCTACGTCGTATAAATACCTCGTATAAATATAGAAATAATCATCAAACAATCATGTAATAAAGTTACATCATATATATATAATCCAAGTTATATATATATAAAATAACACTTCTCAGTCTGGCCTTGTCGGTAACTCGGGAATTCTTCGGCACCGTTATAGTCAAAAGATTTTTAGACATTTTTAGAAAAATGTTTATAGTTAAAAGATTTTGAAATGTTTTATTCAAAACCTTGGTTTTAAAAATCTTTCGTTCTCTATAACGAGAGCTCTGGTACCAAACTGTAACACCCCCAAATTTATACAACTCTATACAGCGGAAGACTCGTTGGTGTTACGGGATAGCACATTACTCACATCATAGACAACGCTTAAAATCGCGTCGTTTATTAATAAAGCATTTCCATTCATAAATATCAAAGTTACATCGGTCCCAAGTCATTAGATTTCATACAAAGTTTTACAAAATATTTGAATGGAAATAAGTATTTAGGTGCGGGCCATGAATTCTTGTTGTCTTCCCGAGAATTACCTTCAAGTACCTGAGATAAAACATGTTAAAAGAAAAGGTCAGCGATAACGCCGAGTGAATTCATAGAGTTTAATAAATTCCATCAATATAACTTTGGTATAAAATTATTACCAAAAATCATTTCTTACAAACCATTGTAATAGGCCATAAAATAGCCAAAATCATTTTATACAAATCTTTATCAAAATCATAATATAGGCATTTGCCTTAAAAATCATTATACGAATCATTGTCGTTAAAAACACCATACAATACGTTTTGCAACGTTGTATAGATTAAATAAAAACCGTTATATGAATATGGTTATAAAAACCAAAACATGAACATAATATCAATAGTATGACCCTTTATTGCTAGTCAGGCAATACATCGTAATTCGGAGCGTCTAGTAGTATTTCGTTACTCGGATTATTATAAGCCGCATGACATTGTTACCTTACTAAACCAACAACGGGTAGCTAACCCGATACTCAATTTGCCCACCTAAAGTAGCGTGTCGTCACAAAGGTCACGCTATGGAAATCTTCTCATACATAAATTCGCTTACCAATCAATGTGGCACGACGGGGATCAACCGTCAAGGCGCGAACTGGGTTGATCGTCCCCAAATAGTACTATTATATGCACAAGCGTCTACCAAATCCCGGTAGTTCGCAATTCATGCTAATGGGACTTTTAGTGACATAACCTAACTTTAATAATCCATTTTATTTCATCTATCGGGTCCTTTAATCATTTATCGGGCCATACAATCGGGTCATTCAATCATTCGGGTCCAAATCAATAAACAAACAATCGGGACAAATGGTGTCCTATTTTATAAAAACTAACATGTTATCTCTCTCGCGGGTTTATAAAACATTTCATAAAAACATTTAAAAGAGTGCGAGGCTATGAACTCACGTTGATGTGGGAAGGCGGGTTATCGGCAATTCGGACGTACGGTACGTGCTTCAATCACGGAAACCTAGACAAATAATACTCGTCTTAGACTCATGTCCAATGACTTTATAAAAATAACAATTATGTATACATATGATGATTATTTATATATGATGATCAAGTGGGTTTACATATTCTCGTTTACTCATTCTAGTGTTATATGTCGATAACTTTTATACTAGTTTACTAGTTTTACCTATTTACGTGTTTTAGGTCCAATAAGCCTATTATAAGTTTATTAACTTGTATTAATCCATTTTATACTTATATTACCAGTATACATACTTTCCATGTTGGGCCTAAATGGGTTAAGCCCAATAATAAGTTTATAAGTGTTTTAGTCCATTTTTGTTGTATTATAAGTCTAATAACGTTAATTTAGTCCGTTAACGTCCGTAAGTCCTATAGTTCGGGTTTTTATCGATTTTTACTTGTTATACATGTCTATATATAATTATATAAGTTTTATAAAGTTTTCATTAGACGGGTCCAACCATCTAAGTTTTATTTAACAAAAACGTTAATTTTACAGTATTAGCCGAAAAAGTCGTAAAAATCATGTTTATAGTTTTATAACTTATAAAACATAACAAGTTACCATTTTTATAAAATGTCCACTTATTTATCATTGTACATATTTATATAAATAAAACTCAAGAGTTAGTGGGTTTTAACTTTACATTTTATACAATATAATTTTGAGTGCTTATATAATAGTATTATACTTTAATTTCCAAAATCTGATTTTTATCTTCACTTTCACCAAAACTGCCATATCTTGAGTTCTATATGGAGATAGAAGCTCAAATTTTTATCACATAAACTACATAATATGTGCTCCATTTAACTCTTCTATAGCTACTGTTGAATCATCTTTAAATATTTTCTAAAAATCGTCCAAAACAGTAACCTCAGATTTATACCCTAAACTTGTTTTGATCATATCTCACTCATTACAATGATTCCATTGCATGGCCAACTCTCACATGTGTACAAGACTCATAGCTTACTGTAAATGGATTCTACTTCATCATTTTATCAGTCCATGACCTGTTTATTTACTGTTTTATACAGCCAACAAATTTAACCAAGATTTTAACCTTGTTTCTTATGGTTTTTCACATTTTTAATCATGTTTATCAACACCAAATCCCCACATAATATTTTTATCATCATATAATCATCATATACATATACAATAGGAAATAAAATACATGTTTACATAATCAAAATAACAAGAAGATGAGGAGGACAATCTTTATACCACCAAGTTGATGTAGGTTATGAGTTTGACATGGATTTGGATGGAGAAACTTGTGCATAGCTAAGACCATCTTCAAGACCACCATTCTTCATGTATACCTTGTGGAAAATCAGCCTCAAGACACTATGAAAACTCCTCCATGGATGTTATAATCACCACCATTCAAGAGAGCTTCAAGAGGGCTTCAACATATGTAGAACTAGCATAGGATTCCATGGTTAATTTTTGATCAAAATGGTGTTTGTGGGAGAAAAGTGGACGGCATTCATGAGAGGAGAAGAGAGAGTTGTAGCTAGTTTGCATGAGTGGAATGAAAGCAAATGGTTTGCTTGATGGTTTTGTGTGTTGGTTAGCTTACAATGTAAGCTTTAAGTGACAAGTGTTAAGCTAGTTGCTTAACCTTTGACACCTCTTTGGTGTTGTATCTAGTTTTGGCCGGTTTTGAGTGGGGGTGGGACAAGCGTCCCACTTGTCTCATCCCCATTTATTTACGGGTACTCCTCGATTCTAGTTTCCTTGATTTGCGTGCCCTCGGGTCGTTTTACGAAAAACGTTTTTATAAATTATGAATCAACGTCACAAAACGAATCTAATAAAAATTGTCTCATCAAAAACGGAGTTCGAAAACGTAAATACGTAATCCTAGGGTTTCCGGTTTAGTCATAAAGGACGTTAAAATTAAATCGTAAGTCCTAGTCTCTTCTCGTAAATTTGTGAGTTTATGAACCAACTCAAATTTAAAACTCCAAAATAATATTCACGGATAAATTTATTTTCTGAAATGTCAGACTGTCACCAAAGACGGTATATGTAAACGTAAGCACGTAACGTTGAATCCTCCGGTTTAGACGTAGTCGATGCTACTTCAAGACGTAAATCCAAATTTCTTCCCAAAAATAAGTGAGTTCATAAAATAATATTTTCAAATAAATATTGAGAATAAAATATTGACCATAATTTGACGGATTGTCACAGATTAGCCCTCAATCAAAAGTTATTAGGCGTCAAAGTTGGCTGCAGAGGTGATTTTCACTTTTCTGATTTTACATTAAATAATGATTTAGGGTTTCTAAAAACCCTAGATCGTTTCTATACCAGAAAAGGGGAGTTTTGCAGCATGATTGTGGTTATAAAAGCAGCAAGCAAAGGGGTTTTACAAAACCCTAGTTCGATGATTGAAGGATGCAGCAGCAGGTAGCTTCATGATGATACCTATAGCAACAGGTTTTTATATTAATGTTACAACAGTAGGGCAAAATAATTCGTGTTTTGGTATGTTGTGGTTCGTGATTGGCAATAAGCTCTGATGGTTGTGATCGTAATTGGTGTAGTAGCAAACGTGAGGTACATTTGTTTATACTTTTTACAAGTTGTTTATGGCCTACTAGAATCACGTGTAACATAGTACAAGTTGTTGTTTGAGTATGATGATTTGGTGATCAATAAGAGTAGATATCACCTTCACGTGGGACAACATCTAATTAAGGAAAAGTCAAAAGTGGTGGCTGACTTTGGTTTTTGTATGTGATTGGTGGATAAGAAAGGAAGGTATATATGTTTACACGTAATATCGTTGGGATATAATGTGGTTGCTGCTAAGATGTCAACAAGAAAAACACGTGAATAATAGGACGAATAAAGAAGTGATGAAGATATGATGGACCAAGTGATATTATTTTTATTCATCTCGTGTTCAAAGAGAAGGTTGACACAGACATGGATTATAGTTGTTGTGAACGACTGAATGTGATATGGAAAATTCAAAACCGTTTGTGATGACTGATTTCTAGGGATATATTTTTAGTTAATTATATGCATCCCTGATCTTTAGGGTTTGTGTATATTTAAAATAGGATATATCTATTGGAAATATTGGACGTGGATAGGTTATTTGGGCTGCAAAAATGTTGGGCTAATATTTTGGTTGATTAAAGATTGGTAAGAGTAAGTCTTTTCTAGCCACTATTCAAGTTTGTAGCGCAGATGACGTCAGCTTGTGGTACAGATATAGACGCTGACAGGCTTTGTTTTGACGCTGACAGAGAATAAGTGAACGCTGACCTGACAGGCAGCGTTGACATGTGTTGTCCGAGAAAGGGTTGTTCAAACGCTGTTACGCTTTGTCCGATATTGGACAATGCATGTGTTTAGGATATTGGACAGTGTGGGTTCTCGGATGACAAAAGAATAGCTGCTGTTTGAGAAAATTGGTATGTTTTTAGCACACAAAAAGGAGGAATTTACACACGAAGGTACATGGAATCTCTGTTTTTATTTAGAATATCAAGTTGATATTAATGGATCAGATATTTTTAAAAGGGATTAATGATTTTAATGCGAGATTAGCAACTATTCATGGGAATTTGATGGATATTTTATTATGTAATCGGGATAGCCTTGTGAAAGAGTTATCTATATTTGTGGCTTTTATATATGGTATGAAGATGTTACTCCATTAAAATTCGTCAGGAAAAGGTGTTGGCTTAAGGGGAAGAATTCTTATGGTAAGTTTGATGCTTGAAGAAGATTTTCGCGAGTTCGTGTTTTATCATATTGTTAAGTTGTGGACGACAGCCATTGACTTAAAAATAACTTGTTCGTGCTTACATGGTTGGTGACAAAGACTTGTCATAACACTTGAAGGAGTTACATTATCGTGCTCAGTGTCTCATAAAGGATGAGAATATTGACAAGGGATCGAGGTCTATTTATATTTAATCATCAGTATAAGTTATTCATCATATGGATAGTGCAAGACATGGAACACAAGGTTGGGTTATTCTACTTCTACATCAAAAATATTATATTTGTTTTTCTTCAAAATCATTACACAGAGCCTACATGTTGAGAATCTTCAAGATTGCATACATTGTTTACTTCCTTGTTGATGTGACAAAAAGGGGAAGACATACATGCTACATTTGAGGGGAAGCAATTTGAAGATGATGTACAACTTACAAGAGATACACATAGAGTTTTGCCGACATCAACTAGGGGAAGATTGTTGGGTCAAAAAGTTGATGTGGCAGAAACTCAAAAACGAAGAAAACATGAAGACATTTGTCTAAGCGTTGTCAAGAGCAAATCAAGTATTGACAAGAGCAAATCGGAGGTTGATGGCTCAAGTGTTGTCATGTACAATCCAAGCATTGTCATGTACAAACTAAGCATTGACAGAAACGTAGACAAGAAGCCTTTGGAAGCTTCTATTTGGATATATATGCAGGATATATTCTGTATATAGTTATTTAAAGCCATCAACCTCCGATTTGCTCTTGTCAATGCTTGATTTGCTCTTGACAACGCTTAGACAAATGTCTTCATGTTTTCTTCGTTTTTGAGTTTCTCCCACATCAACTTTTTAACCCGACAATTTCTTATAGGTCCATCCTGTTCCATGACATCTGAGTAGCATGTAGTAAAGCTCCCTTTTATCCCTCTTCAGCATTGAGAGAACATTGCTAGCTTTGTGTTTCAGAATTACCTTGCAGTCTTTTTGTACTCTTAGAAGAATCTCCAAACCCCAAATTTGGTCTAAAATACTCATATCTGGATTCTCCATACACCTATCCTCCCAAGCATGGTACATCTGAACAACTTCTGGCATATCAAAATCCACTTGCAATTTCAACTCTCTAAGCTTCTCTCTTGCCAAATCATCACCATATTCAAGTCTCTCAGGTTGCTCAATTATCATCACACTTGAATCTGAACTGGCTTCATCACTTCCTTCTTGTTACTCTGAAGTGACAACAAATGGTGATTCACCAACCTTCTTCCTTTCTTGTTCCACAAGTTGTGCAGCCAACCTTCTATCAAATTCTACCTGTGCTGCATCCTTTGGAACTTCTACTTCTACCATGATTCCTTTACCCTTATCTAATGGATCAATGATGGGTAAGGATGATGGTAATACCTGTGAAGATACTTCTTTGATGATAGCTGATGACTGGAATACATCAACCTCATCTGCAGGTCTGTCAACGCTCAAATTCCTTGTGTCAGCACCCAATTTACTCATGTCAGCGCTTGGTGTGTCAGCGTTCAAATTTTGCTTGTCAACGCCCAAATTACTTGTCTCAGCGCCTCTTGTAATTTGCTCCAACATAGCTGTAAAAGACAAGTCTAAATTGGTAGGAGTTACCAGAGATATGTCAAAACCTGGTTGCTTCTTCAATTCAGTGAGGGCTTCAGCAACACCCAAAGATTCACCATCATGTGAGCCCTTATCACTCACATTAATCTGCTCATCCTCCCCTTTGGAAGATTCCTCCATTCCACGCCTTGTGCTAGCATTCTCCAAAATAACAATCCTCTCCCTCAATTGCTTGAGTTCAAGGCCTTGTGTACTGGCAATTTATACCAAGTCTGCATTTTGCTTTTGCAAGCTAATGCAGACAGCCGTCAATTCCATTAATGTGTATGGTTCCAATATGCCCTCCTCTAAAATGGGTATTTGACCTCCCAAGTTAGATTCATGGGGCATGGATGAGGTCTTAAAGATGGTAGGACTGTCTTGGCCTACATCTAAGCCAGAACCAATAGTCCCAGCCTCATCCATAGCACCAACCACACTTGTGGTGGTGGTTCTCTCTGCTACATGGCTAGGACCACTAGAGGAGAACACTCCAGTAGTCCTTTGGCGTTTCCTCGATATTTTACCAAGATGAACTCACCCCCTCACCGTGAATTTGGGTCAAAAAGTTGATGTGGCAGAAACTCAAAAATGAAGAAAACATGAAGGCATTTGTCTAGGCGTTGACAAGTGTAATCCAAGCGTTGTCAAGAGTAAATAAGGCGTTAACAGAAGTCAACAAAAGTCAAACGTTGTTGGAAGCTTCTATTTAGGATAAGTATGCAGAATATATTATGTATTAGTTATTTAGATAGAAGATATTCATGTTTATTCATAATTATCTCTTGTAAAACCCTAATCCTTACACTATAAAAGGAACCAAGGGTTATTAGGTTTTTCATAACTTTCATTCATAATGTAAACCTAAAGCGTGTGTCGACTAGGTGTGGGATTCAATGTATACACACCTAGTGATTGTTTGTTATTAATATAATGAGCAATCCGTTTGTTTTAATTCATGTGTCTTGTTCCCCAAACACCTTGTTTAATGATTGTTGTTCTATTCCGTTATGATCGTTCAATCATATGAACAATGATCATTCCTAGTAGCTAAAAGATCGAGGAAACCAAGGTTTCCACATTTGGTATCAGAGACTCGTGGCTCGTGATGCTAGGACCAACAAGGTGTTCATGTTTCGAGAAGAAAATAAAAATCCGTCTAGGGTTTTTCTGGACGATTTTGTGTGCGCAGCAGTATTAAGAAGGCCATAACTTTTTATTAAACTGTTGGATCGCCACGAAATTGTTTGTGTGTGTTCTACACACATATATCTAGATATCCACCAGAGAGATTGTCGAGATCTATCTCCAAGAAAAAGTTATTAAGCGTCAAAGTCAGCAGTGATTATATGTTGTTTTCTGTGAACAGTAATAGTAAAAACGCGATTTCTCCTTCGCCAACCGTTGGATCGTCGTGAAATTCGCGTTGTAGGTTCTTGACACTTGTGTCTAAGATCTCACCAAAGGGATCTTCGATCTGAGCTCTCATGAAGAATTTATTCGATGTCGAAGTTCACTGCAGTTTATGGTTTTTACATAAAATCATGATTTATGGTTTATAAAACCCTAGATCAATTAGCCGCTGATGTACGTTATTTAGACGCCGATAGATGTTGGTGTGACGCTGATAGATATTGGTGTAACGCTGACAAGGCATGGATGAGACGCTGATGGTCAGGCGCTGACAGGTTTAAAGTTAGCGCTGACAGGAATAAAGTTGATGCTGACAGGAGGCGTTGACACTTGTTGTCCGATATATACATTTTCAAACGCTGACAAGTGTTGTCCGATATTGGACAACACACAGTGTTGATATCTTGGACAAAGGAAGATATTGGACAACAAAAGGAATAGCTGCTGTTTGAAAAATTGATACGATTTTAGCACACAAAAAGGAGGTATTTACACGCAAAGGTACATGGAATCTCCGTTTTTATACAGAATATCAAGTTGATATTTATGGCTCGGATATTTTTAAAAGGGGTTAATGATTTTAATGCGAGTTGACAACAATTTGTGAAGTAATTTATAGGATTTGATTATGTAATCGGGGTAGCCTTGTAAAAGAGTTATCCACCGTAATGCTTTTACATATGATAAGAAGATTAAGATTCTTCATGAAGAGGTGTTGACTTAAGGGGAAGAATTCTTATGGTAAGTTTGATGTTCGAAGAAGATTTTCGCGAGTTTGTGTTCTATTATATCTTTAAAGATGGTGCCTAGTCAACATTATTCTTTAGAGGTAACTTGTTCATGCTTACACGGTTGGTGACGAAGACTTGTCATAACACTTGAAGGAGTTACATTATCGTGCTCAGTGTCTCACAAAGGATGAGAATATTGACAAGGGATCGAGGTCTACTTATATATAATCATCAGTATAAGTTCTTCATCACATGGATAGTGCAGGACATGGAACACAAGGTTGGGTTATTCTACTTCTACATCAAGAATCTTATATTTATTTTTCTTCAAAATCATTACATAGAGCCTACATTTGGAGAATCTTCAAGATTGCATACATTGTTTACTTCCCTGTTGAAGTGACAAAAAGGGGAAGACATACATGCTACAATTGAGGGGAATCAATTTGAAGATGATGTACAACTTACAAGAGATACACATAGAGTTTTGCCGACATCAAATAGGGGAAGATTGTTGGGTCAAAAGGTTGATGTGGCAGAAACTCAAAAACGAAGAAAATATGAAGGCATTTGTCTAAGCGTTGACAAGTGCAATCCAAGCGTTGTCAAGAGTAAATCAGGCGTTGACAGAAGTCAACAAAAGTCAAACGTTGTTGGAAGCTTCTATTTAGGATAAGTATGTAGAATATATTCTGTATTAGTTATTTAGATAGAAGATATTCATGTTTATTCATAATTATCTCTTGTAAAACCCTAATCCTTACACTATAAAAGGAACCAAGGGTTATTAGGTTTTTCATAACTTTCATTCATAATGTAAACCTAAAGCGTGTGACGACTAGGTGTGGGATTCAATGTATACACACCTAGTGATTGTTTGTTATTAATATAATGAGCAATCCGTTTGTTTTAATTCGTGTGTCTTGTTCCCCAAACACCTTGTTTAATGATTGTTGTTCTATTCCGCTATGATCGTTCAATCATATGAACAATGATCATTCCTAGTAGCTAACAGATCGAGGAAACCAAGGTTTCCACAATACGAGGATCCATCTCATAATCAACAACAACAAAATCAACCGAAAACGTGAAGGTCCCAGCTTTAACAAAAACATATTCGGCAATACCAATGGGGTAAGCGAGATTTCGATTTGCTAGCTCAAGAGTCTTAAGTGTTGGTATAAGATCGGGTAATGATAACTTCTTCCAAACACATAATGGCATTAAATTGATACTTCCCCCGAGATCGGCTAAGGTAGTACATTCCTTGATTTGAGAAAATGAACAAGGTAGCACAAAATGACCGGGATCTCCAAGTTTCTCCAGAAGTTCTTTGAGAAGGACTGCATAACAATTTTCATTTAATCGAGTGTTGACAAACTCAGCCATCTTCTCCTTATTACTAAGCAACTCCTTGAATGCTTTAACAAATTTCGGCATTTGGACAAGTGCTTCAACAAGGCTAATGTTAAAGTTCATTGGTGTGATCATCTTCAAAAAGGAAGTAACTTGAGTATCCTCCTTGGAGCAATTTACACTTGTCTAACCGAGAAGGCAAAGGAATATTGGGCTTAGGAGGTGTAGGTGTAGAAGGTGAAGGTTGATAGGGTGATGGTGGAGATAGTGAAGGGTTTTGCTTGGGTATATCTTCAGTAAGAGGTGGAGACGGTAATGGAGAACAAGTACTAGGCGTGGTAGTAGGAGGGATAAATGGGGGTGGAGGAGGTGTAGATGGAGTAACTGGGGAAGGGATAGAAGGTCCTACTAAAGTTGATCCACTGCGTGTAGTAATAGCACTCACATTAGCTCTAGGGTTGGTTTCGGTAGTTGAAGGAAGAGCACCTTGGGGACGAAGGGCTTGAAACATCTGAACGAATTTCCTATCCGTGGACTCTTGCATTTCCTATAATTTCTTATCTTGTTCCGAAATCTTTTGAAGAACTAAGTCCATTTGTGGATTAGGTAAATCGAACCCTTGTTGTTGCTTGGTTTGGGTATTGGTTGTATGGTGGAAAACCTTGAGGATTAAAACCTTGGTTTGGAAAGCCTTGATTTTGCATTTGATAAGTTCCTTGATTTGCATTGTAGCCCCTCACATTTGTATTTTATTGAAAATTAGCTCGTGGTGGCCCTTGGTTTTTTTGGGTGGGTGGGTGTGGTCTTTGTTGAAAACCGGGTGGAGCCAAGTAATTAGTCGAATTATAAGACAAATGATTAACATCGACATTCAGCTTGAAATGAACCCTCTCCGTGTTGTTGTAAGCATACACTTCCCCGTGAGATTGGTCATAAGCCTTATCACAATTAGCATAAGACTGTGGCCCACCACATGTTTCACAAGTAACATTAAGAGCATTCACATGTTGACTAGGGGTGTTCAGAACATGTAAGGCAAGTTTAGTTACTATTGAAGTAAGTGCTTGGATTTTATTGGACGTCTCACTATCACTAGTACTAGCCATAGTAGCCCTTACACTTTTAGTTTGCACTTTGGCCTTGTTTTCAATAATTGTCCAAGCCTCGTTCATGGATTTGACAAGAATATTACCCCCCGAAGCACTATTTAGTGAATCTTGGTCATTCAAACTTAATCCATTATAAAAAGTATTAATTTGATGCACATTAGTAAAACCGTGTTGTGGACACTTTCTCAAAAGTTCCTTAAAACGATCCCAAGATTCACTAAATGTCTCACCGTACTTTTGTTCAAAATTAATGATATCATTCCGTAAAGCGGTAGTACATGAGGGTGGGAAGAAGTAATTGATGAATTTGGTTTCTAAGTCCGCCCATGTTGTAATACTTTGGGATGGTTCCTTATCAAGCCAAGTCCGGGCTTGTCCCTCGAGAGAGAAAGGAAAGAGGAGCAAACGAATTGCCTCTTGTGAGACCCCATTGTATTTGATAGTATTGGTTAAGTGTACGAACCTCTTGATATGATCGTGAGGATCATCATGAGTTCGGCCCAATAAAAGGTGTTGCGGAAACCATTTGAATAAAACCGGTATTGAGCTCGAAGTTGTTGGCGTCAATAGCCGGCACCACAATCTCATCTTCATTTCCTTCAACGTGTGATTGCAAGAGCTCGATCATTGGACGATTATCCATAGTGTTAACAACAGGAGGCTCGATGATAGCGGCTTGAATGGATTTCCTCCTTCGTGAACGGGTACTCATACACCTACAAATGAAAAAGATAGAAAAGAAATAGAAGAAAAATAATGGTTAATGTAAAAAGAAAATATTTTTGGTGCAAAACTTTTGAAAAGAAATGTTTTTTATGATTTTTAAAATGTTTTTAGATTTTTGAAAATTTTGAAAATTTTGAAATTTAAGCAAGAAAAATAACGTTCAAAAGTGAAGGGATCCCAAAATCCAATGCGTCTCTCACAAAAAACCGATAATCTTTATGAAAAGAGCCGGCAGCGGCGCCATTTTAATCTTTGTATTTTTATGTTCTAATTATGTCTAATCGAATTGACCCGGTTTTAAGTGTGACTCAATTATTTTTGGTGAATAAAAAGAAAGGTTGATAATCTATTTCTATTTAAAAATGAAAACTTGAAAAGTATAAAACAAATGGCAAAAGATAAAAGAAATTAAACAAATTTAAAACTTTATAAAAAGTAAAATTGAAAATAAATAAAACAAAACACTTTGAAATTAAACTTGACAAAAAATGGCGGGAAAATAAATTTTGAAAACAATTTAATTCGGAATAAAAACTTAATTCAGAAAACCAAAAACAATTAACCTAATTCGAAATAATAGATACCTAATTCGGAAAAACCAAATACAAACCTAATTCGGAATTTTGTTAAAATTTATAATTCGGAAACTGCAACAATGACCTAGTTCGGAATGTGTAAAAATGTTTAATTCGGAAAACCATAGATTAATTCTAATTCAGAATACACAATAGAATAACCTAATTCGGAAAACTAGAAAAACATGTAATTCGGAATAGGTCTTGTAAAACTAATTCGGAATAGTTGTTACTTAATCTAAATCGGAATTCAATTACTTTGGTTAATTCGGAAAGCGTCACTGTTTGTAATTCAGAATATATAACAAAACTAATTCGGAAAGTTAGTATATATCTAATTCGGAATAGTCCAAGTTTGCAATTCGGATTAAGGGTTTAAAGGTAATTCGTAAAGAAAAAAAAGTAACTTATACTAATTCGGAAAAAAAAGAAAAGTTGTAGTTCGGGAAAAGAGGGTTTAGGAATTCGGATTAATGAAAAATAAGCTAACACCAAATAAGCAATTAACCAAAAATTAAGCTAAACACATTTTAAGAAAAACTAAACAAGACACAAATTAAAAACTCTAAAAACACCAAAGCAAAATTAATAAAATCAACTTTTCAAAACATTTAATTACTAAATCCACTTAAATGAAAAATAAGCTAAACACACAATAAACAATAAGCTAATAAGCTATAACCATCAATCACATAAAAACAATAAGAACAAAGAAATAAACACTTCAATCAAATAAGCAATAAGATCAAACAAACTACATGATTAACCATATCAAACATAAGATTAAAAATAAGAAAGGAAGAATGAGATTAATTTGAAAAGCTTGAATTAAAGATGAAGATTAAGATTCAAAAATACAATATTAAAGATTAAAAGCTTAAGAACATGAAAGAAAACTAGAGAGAGAAAATAACCTACTCCTAATTACATGAAAATAAAACTAAAATCTACTAACTAACTGAAACAAATGAAAGATTAGGAGACTATTTATAGGAGGAAGGAAAGTTGGTGTTGTTGCTTTCTTCTTTCACTTTGTCTTCTCGTATTTTTAATTAATTCGCCTTTCTCGACTTTGTCTTGAGATTTGTCAATATAAAATGAACACGTCTTCTAATTTTCTTCTTTTATTAGATTTGGTTCTTCGACTTCGTTAAACTTCCGTCTTTGGTCTTTTTCTTCGATAAATCTTCAGAATAGGCCTTTGACTTCCGTTCTTTTTGCACTCTTGATCTTTTGACTTCGTCTTTTGTCTTTTTCTTAAATAAAAGCCCGTGAAAACCCGTGTTTTCTTCCTTTTTCATATTTTGGTCCTAAAACACAATAGAAACACAAACCATTAAACACACGTTTTGGTCTCGTTTTTATTTGTTTTAAGTGGTAAAAGGATATGTGTGTTCACACTTATTACCTAGTTAAACTAGAACTTAAGGATTTGCTTAAAGTGAATGTCTTGGAGATAAGCAATCCATATGCTTACCTGAAAGACAAAGTAGTGGCAGAAGTAGGTGGTGGTGGATTTGTAGTGATCTCATAGTCATAGTGAAGAAGAGGTTTGACTAGGAGACTCCTGATGTAAATCAACTCCTCATAGATATGAGTCATAGCAAGATGTTGATATTGACAACATTGACAATATGCTCCATGATGCATGACATTATCATGTGAAGAAGGAAGAACACAAAAAGGATGTGGTGGATAGGTAGAGGTTCCACAATCAACATTCTTAGAAGGAGAAGAAATGTGATTTTGAGTGTTCTTGGGTGAATTTAGATTGAAATAGATTGGGGAAAATGGAGGAGAATCAAGGCTTTCATTTGGTGAATATGACATTTTCATATGAGAAAGGATGCAAAATGCTTAGGGTTAAATAGAGAAAGCACAAGACACTTTTGGGATGGTCAAAGGTTTGAACCAGAGATTCCAAAAGGTGTTGGAGTAAACTTGGAGTTATAGAAAACTCAACATTTAAGGGTTGTGTATGTGGTTCCTTATCCCTACCTGCAGTTCCATATATATGGATCCGCGGGATATTTAAGGAACCGCCCACATAGAGCTATTTTTGGTGGGTGAGGAGAATTTTCCAATTCAGCAAATCTTGATTTTCTAGTCTAACTAATCATAGAGACATACTAAAAAGCAACAAAAGACATAGAAAACACTTAAGAACTCACCAAACAATATTTTAACCAAAAACTATGGATTTGAAATAAATCGATGTTGGAGGTGTGTTATTCTAGACACATGGTCATGACACAATGATCCTCTATATTTCATTATCGTTCTTGCTATATTTGAGAGACCCATACATATGAATTATATATGCTCGATGTCAATAGCAAGAAGCTATGAAAAACGTTTTTAGATTGAATTAACAATGCAAAAACACTTCTCGACCATTTTCGAAAGAACTTTGAGAGCTTTGAAAAAGAACAGAGGAATTTTTCAAAAAGAGTTTAAGAGACTCAATGACTCAACGAATGAAAAGACTTAAAAGAGAAAAAGACTCGATAAATGAGATATGCAACTAAGGAATATGTTCCATTAAACCTAGACCTAGACGCAAGTAATTAAAAGGTTCCATCTTAAGTGGCTTAGTGAAGATGTCGGCTAAGTTTTCTACCGAGGGCACCTTCTCAATCAAAATGTTCCCCTTTTGAACATTATCCCCAAGGAAATGGTGGCGAATCTCTATGTGCTTGGTTCGCGAGTGTTGCACGAGAATTTTGCTAAGGTCTATTGCACCCTTATTATCACAGATGATGGGAACATTATTAAGTGAAATCCCGTAATCAAAAAGCGCTTGCTTCATCCATAGAGATTGTTGGAAAGCTTTACCGGCACTCACATACTCGGCTTCCGTGGTGGATATAGCAAGAGCGGTTTGTTTCTTGGAGAACCAAGAAGTTAAACAACAACCCATGAAGGTACAAACTCCACTAGTGCTTTTCCGGTCCACATAGTCTCCCGCATGATCCGAGTCCGCGTATACTATGGTTTCTACGCCTGTCCCTTTAGGATACCATAATGCTAAATGTATAGTGACTTTAATGTATCGAAAGATACGCTTAACCGCTTCAAGGTGAGAGGTTTTAGGAGCCTCTTGGAAGCGAGCACAAAGCAAACACTAAACATGATATCCGGTCGACTTGTCGTTAGGTACAACAAACTACCAATCATACCTCTATATTTGGTGTTGTCTACCGACTCATAATCATCATCTACAGTGAGTTTAGTATTCGAGGCCATAGGGGTCTTCATTGATCTAGATTCCTCTAATCCAAATTTATTTAGCATTTATTTAATGTACTTAGATTGATTAAAGAAAATACCATCGTCTATTTGTTTAATTTGTAGTCCTAAAAAGAAGTTAAGTTCTCCCATCATGCTTATTTCAAACTCGTCATGCATGATTTTGGAAAAGTCATCACACAAACTTTGAAAATTTGAACCAAATATAATATCATCAACATATATTTGTACGATTATGAGGTGAGAACCTTTCTTCTTTGTAAAGAGTGTATTGTCTACCATCCTCATGGTATACTCATGTTTTACAAGAAACGCTTTAAGTCTATCATACCAAGCTTTGGGTGCTTGTTTAAGACCATAAAGAGCTTTCTTAAGCTTGTAAACATGATCCGGTTTCTCAAAATCAATGAAGCCGGGAGGTTGAGCCACATATACCTCCTCATTGATCAAACCGTTAAGAAACACACTCTTTACATCCATTTGTTGAAGCTTAAAGTATAATGCACAAGCATAAGCTAAAAGGATCCTAATGGACTCTAACCTTGCTACCGGTGCGTATGTCTCATCATAATCAATCCCTTCTTGTTGATTATAGCCTTGAGCTACAAGTCTAGCCTTGTTACGAGATACAACACCGTTCTCATCTAACTTATTCATATATACCCATTTGGTTCCTATAATGGTAGTACTTATAGGTAGAGGAACAATCCGTCAAAGCTTCTTTAACATTCTTTGGTTCGATCATTGAGACAAAACAAAAGAAGTTACTTTGATCTTGGACTTGAGATCTTAGGGTCCTTTGATTTAAGTCGCCTATGACGTTATCGAGAGCATGATCCTTAGACTCCCTAATGTTTACTCCCTTTTCAATATTAAGGTCTTCAACACTTAATTTTCTAACCTATTTGGCTTTAACTATGTCTAATTCATCTAAGTCATCATCTACCAAAGGTGGTGTCTTATATGAAGGAGGGGTTTCATCAAATGTCACGTTGAGTGATTCTTAGATTACACGTGAGGTTCTATTGAGGACTATGTAGGCCTTACTAGTTTGAGAATAACCTAGAAAGATACCTTTGTACGACTTTGGGTCGAACTTAGTAAGGTAATCTTTGGTGTTGAGAATGAAGCACTTGCTTCCAAACACCTTAAAGTATTCTAATGAGGGCTTCTTACCTTTAAGAATCTCATAAGGGGTCTAATAAGTGTGAAAACACTTATCCTTTTACCACTTAATTATAATAATAACAAGACCAAAATGTGTATTTAATGTCGTAAAAGGCGGAATTATGTGTGGTTTGTGTTTTTATTGTGTTTTAGGACAAAAATATGAAAAAGGAAGAAAACACGGGCTTTCACGGGCTTTTATCAAAGAAAAAGACAAAAGACGAAGTCAAAAGATCGAAAGTGCAAGAAGAACGGAAGTCAAAGGCCTATTCTGAAGATTTATCGAAGAAAAAGTCTAAAGACGAAAGTTTAACGAAGTCGAAGAACCAAGTCTACTAAAAGAAGAAAATTAGAAGACGAGTTCATTTTATCATTCGACTAATCCCGAGACAAAGTCGAGAAAGACGAGTTATTTAAAAGACGAGAAGACAAGAAGAAAGAGAGAAGCAACAACACCCTTCCCTTCTCCTATATATAGTCTCCTAATATGTCATTAGGAGGAGTTAGTTCATTTTTTAGTTTTTAGGAGGTAATTAGGAGTATGTGTTTTACTTTCTCTCTCTAGTATTTTCTTTCATGTTTGTTTAATCTTTCATCTTTTAATCTTGTAATTTGAATCTTAATCTTCAATTTAATCAAGCTTTTTAGTTAATTCTCATTCTTCCTTTCTTAATCATAATCTATTGTTTTGTTTCTTTAATCATGTAGTTTGCTTAATCTTGTTGATTGTGTGATTGATTTGCTTATTAGATTGTGCTAATTGCTTAATTTTTATGTTTTTCTAGTTTTTAAATAAGTTGATTTAGTAGATTAATATTTTTATAAAAAGTTGATTTTAAATATTTAGATTATTTAGTGTTTTCAAAGTTTTTAAATTGTGGCTTACTTGCTTTTTCTTAAAATCAATTTGGTTAAGTTTTTGGTAAGTGCTTATTTTGTTTCTAGCTTATTTTTAGTTTATCCGGGTTTAGAAACCCTCATAGCCCGGATAACGTTTTTTCTTTATTCCGGATTGGGTGTTTGATCACATTCCGGATAAGTACAAGTTCATCATATTCCAAATAAACTAGTTTCGCATATTTCGAGTTCTATCCGGAATTATTCCGGATTAGTATGTGAGTTATTCCGGGTAACGTTTAAACGTTATCTCGGATTAGGTTTTATAATCGGATTCCGGATAAGCCAACCTTGGGATTCCGGATAAGAATATTCTTATTCCGGATTAAAGCCCTTTTATCTGATTCCGGATTTGCTCCTTTTGTATATTCCGGATAACGAATTTCGGATAAGCATGATTTCACAGATTCCGGATAAGGTCCAAGACCAGGATTCCGGATTACGTTTATTTTTAACATTCCGGATAAGAGTAAGTTTTTATACATTCCGGATTGCATCTTAGTTGTGATTCTGGATTTCATTAGAATCCAGTATTCCGGATAAGGGCAATAACCTTATTCCGGATTGTTTGATTATTCTAGATTCCGAATTGTGATTGATTGTTGGATTCCGGATAGTGTGTGGATTTGGATTCCAACTTAGATAAATTTTAGTGTTTTCCCAAATTAGATTTTTATTAATTTCAAACTTAATTTTCCTGCCATTTTTACTTAGTTTATCTTCAAAAGTGTTTTGTCCTAGTTGTTTTCAAGTTTACATTTTTATAAAGTTTAAAGTTTTTAGTTTACATTTTATCAAGTTTTAATCTTTCGTCCATTATTTTAAAAGTCTTAATTTTTAGTTTAGTCTTTTCAAGTTTTCAACTTTATTTTAAAATAGATGGTCACCCTTTCTTTGTTTTTACCAAGAACAACTGTGCAGCGTTCATTCCGGATAAGCAATCAAAGTTAGATATCTTTCTTTTATTTTTACATTTATGTTTAATAATTTTAGCGTTTATTTTTCTAGTAGAAATAGATAACCAAAAGCTCCCCGTTTTAGTTACCGAAAACATAAGTCCACCCTAAACCGTGATCAATTCGAATTGAATCGAGTACGAACAACACTGAAACAAGAACACAACAAAGTTGTCATATTAAAATGGCGCCGTTGTCGGCTCTTTTCGTAAATATTAACGGCTTTTTGTGAGAAAAATTGGATTTTGGGATCCGTTCTCTTGGGAACGTTATTTTCATAGCAAAAAAAAATTTAAAAAATCCTAAAAATATAAAATTTTCAAAAAATCCAAAAAATAAAAAAATAAAAAAAATAAAAAAAATATTGTATTGCATTTATACTGTATGCGTACTCGATCTTCGTCTAATCTTGAGCCCGAGACTCGTAAAGACCTATATATGGCCGGTGTGCATAATAATAACAACCCACCACACCCCGTTGTGAATAATAACAACCATCACCCTCAACCCGACCTTCGTACGATGGAGGAGTTATGCCAACTGACAATGAATGGATGTGGAGGACCGATTGCGCTGATGCAAATCACGGCTCCTGAATTTTCGTTGAAGCATCACATGATCCAACATGTTTAAAATGCTTGCCCATTTCGCGGATTACCAGATGATGATGCCAACAAACACCTCGATAAATTCATAACCGTCACTCAAAGCATGAAATTGCCCCGTGTTACCATGGATTTTCTTCGCCTTCATCTTTTTCCACACACTTTATCCCACCATGCCGAAAAATGGTTTGATCGTCTTCCTAAAAACTCAATTCATACATGGGACGAGATGACTCAAAATTTTTTGTCAAGATATTTTCCACCATCCATGGTAACTAGTCTTAGGAATCAAATCAGTGGTTTCACTCAAGAACCCGATGAGTCTCTTTTCGATGCTTGGGAAGGTTATAATGTCTTGATCGATCGTTGTCTTAACCATAATATGCTCCATGTCACTCTAATTGATACTTTCTACAACGGTTTAACTTTTCGTGATCGTGATACGATTAATGCCGCTGTCGGTGGTATATTTATGAAAAGAAGACCCGAGGAGTGTAGAGAGCTAATCAAGAACATGACCACTCATCACAAAAATTAGGATTCATCCGCATCCTCAAGAAATAACCCGAGGGTCAATGTTTCTTCTACTTCATCAAACCCCGAGATAACCGAACTCACCCAACTCACCCGCCAACTAGCCGAGATGAAAAAAAAATTCTTAACCATGGCTACGAACCAATTTCAACAAGTTAAAGCTGTAGCACTTTCTTGTGAGACTTGCGGCGGTCCTCATTCATACACCGATGGTCCTTCTACTCATGACAATCTGGAAAACGTGTATGCGGCTAACAGTAACTTTTCCACGGGAGGCTATCAAGCACGTCCTCAAGGTGACCGCAATTTGCTAAGTTATCGTTCAAACAATTTTCTTTCACCACCCGGTTTTCCTCCTCAAAACCAAAACAACCTCAATCGCAACAATCAAAACCAACCTGGAGCTCCTAATCAATATCAAACCCAAAGAAACCCATATCCACCTCAAGGAAATAATCAAGTTTACCAACCACCCACCTATCAACCACCCGCTTACCAAGCTCCCCCCCCCCCCCCCCAACCAACCCACGACATTTAATCACGAGGTCAAAACTTACATGAGGACTAATGACGCGTTGGTGAAAAATCTTCAAAGCCAAATTATCAACTTGAAAGGTGACATGGCTAAACAAGAGAATGATCTTCGAGCCGAGCTTAGGAATGACATACGAAACTCTTTAAGCAATCAAACGAATGACTTAAGGGATATGATGGCTAGTTTTTTCCAAAGTAATCAACCCTCTGCTTCGGGTTCTCTTCCGAGTAACACCATTGCAAATCCAAGAGGGGAGATAAAAGCAATCACCACCTGAAGTGGAAAAGGCTATAAGGAACCCGAGATTCCTAAACCTACTCCGGTGATTGTGACAAAGGATAACGAGCAACCTTCACCAATTCCTTCACCTTCCAACCCCATCCCTCCTCCACCAAAGGATGTGAATGAGAATTCCATTCCAAAGCCTTCATCTCAACCCGACATACCTTATCCTTCAAGGTTGAGGAAAGAGAAGTTGAAAAACAAGGATGATATTCAAGTTTCAAACTTTCTTAAAATGTTTAAACAATTGGATTTCAACATCTCCTTTGCCGAGGCGCTCGCTCACATGCCTAAATATGCTAAAATGTTCAAAGATCTTCTAAGTGATAAGGAAAAACTTCCTGATATTTCTCAAACCCAACTTAATGATAATTTCTCCGCGGTTCTCTTAAGGAAATTACCAACCAAACTTGGTGATCCGGGTCGCTTTCTCATTCCTTGCAACTTTCCCGGGGTAGAGAATTGTATGGCCCTAGCCGATCTAGGTGCTAGTATCAACTTAATGCCATTAAGCGTTTGGAAACAATTATCTCTACCCAAGCTAGTCCTCACACGAATGACATTGGAGTTAGCTAACCGTACAGTTGCTTATCCGACAGAGATAGCCGAAGACGTCTTCGTCGGTGTCGACAAATTCACCTTTCCGGCGGATTTTGTTGTCATTGACTACGAGATGGATCCCCGTGTTCCATTAATCGTTGGACGTCCATTCTTGAGGATCGGTTGCACTCTTATTGATGTAGCCGCTGGCGAGTTAATCATGAGAGTTGGTGACGACAAAATCGTCTTCAACATGGGTAAACTTTCTAAGCAACCTTATGAACACGAGAGCGTTAATTTCGTTGACGTACTTGATGAGGCTTGTGAAGAACATTTCAAAGACGCTTGTAAAAGTGGTTTTTCTTCCCTACCCATTGTTGAGACCGTTGCCTCTATTGCTCCTTCATTGACTCCATTTGGAGAAAGTGACTTTCTTTAAAAAAAATTGAAGCAACTTTAGGGGATGTGGACTTAAAATATGACGATTCTCCCACCGATTGGGAAGAAGACATTCGTACCATTGAGAAAATTCTCAATGAGGACCATATTTCTCCACTTACTCCTGAGGAAGTTACAAACGATGATCCGAATTTGACTAAGCCTTCCATCGACAATCCTCCGGATTTAGAGCTTAAGGATTTACCGTCTCATCTTGAATACGTTTTCCTAGAAGCCAATAAGAAGTTACCTGTCATCATTGCAAAGCACTTAAAAGAGGATGAAAAATCCCGACTTATCAATGTGCTCAAAAATCATAAGAAAACAATTGCTTGGAAAATTTTCGATATCCGCGGAATTGATCCTAACTTTTGCACTCATAAAATTCTCATGGAAGATGACTTTAAGCCCGTAATCCAAAGCCAAAGAAGGGTTAATCCAAAAACTTATGACGTCATCAAGAAAGAAGTTATCAAACTTCTAGATGCCGGAATGATTTACCCTATTTCGGATTCGCCATGGGTTAGTCCCGTCCATTGTGTGCCTAAGAAAGGCGGAATAACCGTTGTTCCTAATGAAAACAACGAGTTAATTCCTACTCGACTTGTCACGGGTTGGCGAGTTTGCATAGACTATCACAAGCTCAATGATGCCACTCGTAAGGATCATTTTCCTCTTCCTTTCATAGATCAAATGCTCGAGCGTTTAGCGGGTAATGACTATTATTGCCTCTTAGACGGTTTCTACGGGTATTTTCAAATTCCTATCGATCCAAAAGACCAAGAGAAAACCACATTCACTTGTCCTTATGGAACATTTGCTTACAAAAGAATGCCATTCGGCTTATGCAATGCTCCTGGGACTTTCCAAAGGTGTATGATGGCTATATTCCATGACATGGTTGAAGAAAGTATGGAAGTATTTATGGACGATTTCTCGGTCTATGCTGATTCTTTCTCATCTTGCCTTGCCAATTTAGGGTGTGAAGACACACGTCTCGTTCTTAATCAGGAAAATGCCATTTCATGGTAAAAGAAGGCATTGTCCTTGGTCATAAAATTTCCAAAGCCGGTATCGAAGTCGATCGTGCTAAAGTTGACGTCATTGCTAAGTTGCCTCCACCTACCACCGTCAAAGGAGTTTGAAGTTTTTTAGGACATGCGGTATTTTATCGTCGTTTCATCCAAGATTTCTCAAAGATAGCTCGACCTATGACTCACCTCTTAGAAAAGGATGCTCCTTTCATCTTTTCTCAAGAATGTCTCGATTCTTTCGAACTTCTTAAAGGTAAATTAACTAAGGCACCGGTCTTAGTCTCTCCAAATTGGGAGTTACCTTTCGAGCTCATGTGCGATGCTAGTGATTTTGCGGTAGGAGCGGTTTTAGGTCAACGAGTGAACGAACATTTCCAACCAATCCATTAGGCTATCAAGACAATGACGGGGGCTCAATTGCATTATACCACTACCGAAAAAGAACTTTTAGCCGTAGTGTATGCTTTTGAGAAATTCCACCCCTATCTTGTGCTTTACACCACCATCGTTTACACCGACCATTCCGCCTTGAAATACTTTTTGACCAAGCAAGATGCTAAACCGAGACTCCTTCGTTGGATTTTGCTCCTCCAAGAATTTAAAATCGAAATTCGTGATAAAAAGGGAGCGGAAAACCTAGTTGCGGATCATCTTAGTAGACTCGAGGATCCTTATCAAGGGGAACTTCCAAATCAAGAGATTAATGAATCTTTTCCCCTTGAGACCTTAATGTCTATTAACTCCAATCTTGATGATACCCCATGGTTTACGGACATTGCAAACTATTCAGCGGGTGGTGTTCTTATGGAAGGTTTAACGTCCCAACAAAAGAAAAAATTCTTTAAGGATATTAAACACTATTATTGGGACGACCCTTACCTTTTCAAGCAATGTGTGGATCTTGTCATTCGTAGGTGTGTTGATGGGCCGGCAGCTTTACTAATCCTTGAAGCGTGCCACAAAGGACCTAACGGTGGTCACTTTGGTCCTAACTATACCGCGAAGAAAGTTTTCGACTCCGGATTCTATTGGCCCTCCATTTATCATGACGCTCATGAAATGGTTAAGCATTGTGATGCTTGCCAACGACAAGGCAAGATCACACATAAAGATAAGATGCCTCAAAATTTCATCCAAGAATGTGAAATCTTTGACGTTTGGGGCATCGACTTTATGGGGCCATTTCCATCATCTAAAGGGAACAAGTACATCCTCGTAGTCGTTGACTACGTATCAAAATGGGTTGACACAAAGGCTTTACCTACGAACGATGAGAGGGTGGTTGCGAACTTTTTGAAACAATTATTTGCTCGATTCGGTGTTCCTCGTGCTATCATTAGTGATCGCGAGACTCATTTTTGCAATGATCAATTTGCTCGAGTCATGGCTAAGTATGGTGTCAATCACCGTCTTTCCACCGCGTATCATCCACAAACTAATGGTCAAGCCGAGATCTCTAACCGTGGACTTAAGCGTATCTTAGAGCGTACCGTGGGAGAGCATCGTGTCTCATGGGCCGATAAGTTAGATGATGCTTTGTGGGCTTTCTGTACCGCTTATAAGACACCTATAGGTTGTACCCCTTATCGCCTTGTGTACGGAAAGGCATGCCACCTCCCCATTGAGTTGGAGCATAAGGCTTAATGGACCTTGAAATGGGCTAATTTTGATATCAACAAAGCCGGTGATCTTAGGAAAATCCAACTCAATGAACTTAATGATCTTAGGAATGAGGCTTATGAGAATTCATTGATCTACAAGGAGAAAACCAAGCTCATTCATGGTTCCAAGATTAAGAACCGAGAGATTCACATCGGTGATCAAGTTTTACTCTTTAACTCTCGATTGAAAATATTTTCGGGCAAGCTTAAAAGTCGTTGGTCCGGCCCATTCACCGTTGCTAAAATCTTCCCTTATGACACCATCGAGTTATCTCAACCAAATGGGCCAAACTTTAAGGTGAATGGCCAACGTGTTAAGTTGTACTTTGGTGAGGACATCTCTCACGAGATGATTCCATCCCTCACCACGTTTCCCTTGAATTAGTTCTGGGTCGAGTCAGGCTCGTGACTCGGTTAACAAAAACAAGCGCTTCTCGGGAGGCAACCCGATGATCTATCCTTTACCCGTTTTCATAATAAGTGTAGGGGGAGCTACATAGGTGTTTGTTGTCTTGTTTCTTATGATGTTCAGGGATTACAGCTTTCAAAGAGCACTTTTGATGATATTTGACGACCCGTGATCCCGTGTTCCTGTCTTCCCGGTTCTATCCTAAACTTTTGTGATTCAATATTTCATATCTTATATGTTGACACTGAAATCACTATAGTCGTCTCTTCCTTATCAAGATTTAAACAAAGTGCACAATGTCCTAAGTGTAGGGGAGTTCACTCCCACATGCTTAAACATTGAGTACAATGTTTATATCAAGTGTAGGGGGACTTCTATCGAAGTTAAGTGGGCTTTTCCATGAATTTTCCTCATTTTAACCGGAAAATTTAATTTTTCAACATTTTTCAAATTTTTTGATCTATTTTGGCCTAGTAGTATTTTTCATTTATCTTCTTTTATGTTCTTTCCTTTTGTCATCGCATCGTATGTATATATTTCATTTCAAGAATAAAGTCAAAAGAGAAAAATAAAAAGTTAAATAAAATGGTTTTAATGAGTTTAGATGTCTTTGATATATTAGGCCCGTCATGAATCTTTTGACTCAACCCGAGTTTACTTATCTAAGTTTACTCTAGCTAGTATCCTTAACGTGTTTAAATCAAGTTTTGCTAGGCTTTTATATAGGGAACTTTAAAACGCGAAAGTCTTAACTCTTACGGGTTAAGAACAAGAACTTTTCGCAAGTTCCTATAATTGATCCTGGAAAGTCGTTTATCAAGGGAACTTTAAAATGCGAATTCTAAACTTGAAAATGTCTAAGAAGTTGCAAGATCCTATAGATGACTTGAAAACCCAAAACTTTGATTTAATAGGCTAAGCATCCACGAGTCTCATTCCTTGAGATTTTAAATTGTGGAGAACGAGAGATGATAGAGTCAATTATAAGTTTGCTATTCTCTCATGAATTTATGTGAGTTAATTATAAGCTTTTTCTCCCAACGCTTGTTAATAAATTTAATTGCAATAAGTAAGGTTGTACGATTTGAAAAGTTACTTAGCTTCTAGCACAAGGTCGTTTAAAAGTTGCTCGGTATTAATTAGAGTTCATAGCCAAGACATAACTTATTGAAGTGGGATGCGAAGATTGGCGAGTCCGAAAAGGCCCTAACAAGGCATGAGGGCTACATTTTGTTGCTAAAGATCCAAAGTGATATGAAGAATCATTGATCAAAAATCAATATGAAGGATCAAGACACACGACGAAAAGCAAATACTCCCCTAAAGATCATGGAGAAGTCTATCCGAAAAGACCCTAGCAAGGTATGAGGATAAATAGATCCAAGTCCTAAAAAGAGGCGGATCGTTGTATATCAAAATCCCAAATAAAGATTGGAGAAAAATGAAGAATTCATGGTCAAAGTATGAAGAATATCTCAAAAACTTCAAGTGAAGACATTCCTATTATGAAGAGAAGACCATTATTTCAAGAACGTCTCTCAAGATTCGAAGTATGAAGTCAATGCCAAATATCGGTCCGAGAAAGGTCTCAAATCGTGAAACGAGTTATGCCAAGATATGAACTTTATGAGGTCTCGAGAAGCAGTTTTAAAAGATTTTGTCCTTTAGCTAATTATTGATTAAATCGTCCTACTTTATTTTCGGCCTAAATAAACTATCAAAATAAGTCAACAATGCATCCTCGTGATCATTCAAGACAATAATAAAATATAAGAGATACACCTAGGAATAAAGGAGTCTAAGTGAATAATTGGGCCACATGAGTTTGTGTTAGCTTTACTAACTTATAATAACAATGATCTCGTTTTTAAGATTGGTATGAGGAACGTGAAACTTGAGGGTGATAAACATTCATGACAACCAAATCCCTAATGTAAGTCTTCGATCTCTTTACTTGTTCTTCCTTCTTGCATTTTGTAATTTTCTATCTTTTTAGTTTCATTATTGTCTAGTATTTAGTAAAGGCCAAGGTGGGTTAATTATGATAGAAAATGTAAATCGTGCTTTGAAATTAATGCATAGCATGAGGGCATTGCAATGGTCAAGTGTAGGGGATTTAATAAGTGTGAAAACACTTATCCTTTTACCACTTAATTATAATAATAACAAGACCAAAACGTGTATTTAATGTCGTAAAAGGCGGAATTATGCGTGGTTTGTGTTTTTATTGTGTTTTAGGACAGAAATATGAAAAAGGAAGAAAACACGGGCTTTCACGGGCTTTTATCAAAGAAAAAGACAAAAGACGAAGTCAAAAGATCAAAAGTGCAAGAAGAACGGAAGACAAAGGCCTATTCTAAAGATTTATATAAGAAAAAGTCTAAAGAGGGAAGTTTAACGAAGTCGAAGAACCAAGTCTACTAAAAGAAGAAAATTAGAAGACGAGTTCATTTTATCATTCGACTAGTCCCGAGACAAAGTCGAGAAAGACGAGTTATTTAAAAGACGAGAAGACAAGAAGAAAGAGAGAAGCAACAACACCCTCCCCTTCTCCTATATATAGTCTCCTAATATGTCATTAGGAGGAGTTAGTTCATTTTTTAGTTTTTAGGAGGTAATTAGGAGTATGTGTTTTACTCTCTCTCTAGAATTTTACTTCATGTTTGTTTAATCTTTCATCTTTTAATCTTGTAATATGAATCTTAATCTTCAATTTAATCAAGCTTTTTAGTTAATTCTCATTCTTCCTTTCTTAATCATAATCTATTGTTTTGTTTCATTAATCATGTAGTTTGTTTAATCTTGTTGATTGTGTGATTGATTTGCTTATTAGATTGTGCTTATTGCTTATTTTTTTATGTTTTTCTAGTTTTTAAATAAGTTGATTTGGTAGATTAATATTTTTATAAAAAGTTGATTTTAAATATTTAGATTATTTAGTGTTTTCAAAGTTTTTAAATTATGGCTTACTTGCTTTTTCTTAAAATCAATTTGGTTAAGTTTTTGGTAAGTGCTTATTTTGTTTCTAGCTTATTTTTAGTTTATCCGACTTTAGAAACCCTCATATCCCGGATAACGTTTTTTCTTTATTCCGGATTGGGTGTTTGATCACATTCCTGATAAGTACAAGTTCATCATATTTCGAATAAACTAGTTTCGCATATTCCGAGTTCTATCCGGAATTATTCCGGATTAGTGTTATGTGAGTTATTTTGGATAACGTTTAAACGTTATTCCGGATTAGGTTTTATAATCGGATTCCGGATAAGCCAACATTAGGATTCCAGATAAGACTATTCTTATTCTGGATTAAAGCCCTTTTATCTGATTCCGGATTTGCTCCTTTTGTATATTCCGGATAACGAATTCCGGATAAGCTTGAGTTCACAGATTCCGGATAAGGTTCAAGACCAGGATTCCGGATTACGTTTATTTTTAACATTCCGGATAAGAGTAAGTTTGTATACATTCCGGATTGCATCTTAGTTGTGATTCCGGATTTCATTAGAATCCAGTATTCCAGATAAGGGCAATAACCCTTATTCTGGATTGTTTGATTATTCTAGATTTCGGATTGTGATTGATTGTTGGATTCCAGATAGTGTGTGGATTTGGATTCGGACTTAGATAAATTTTAGTGTTTTCCCGAATTAGATTTTTATTAATTTCAAACTTAATTTTTCCCGCCATTTTTTCTTAGTTTATTTTCAAAAGTGTTTTGTCCTAGTTGTTTTCAAGTTTACATTTTTATAAAGTTTAAAGTATTTAGTTTACATTTTATTAAGTTTCAATCTTTCGTCAATTATTTTAAAAGTCTTAATTTTTAGTTTAATCTTTTCAAGTTTTCAACTTTATTTTAAAGTAGATAGTCACCCTTTCTTTGTTTTTACCAAGAACAACTGTGCAGCGTTCATTCTGGATAAGCAATCAAGGTTAGATATCTTTCTTTTATTTTTACATTTATGTTTAATAATTTTGGCGTTTATTTTTCTAGTAGAAATAGATAACCAAAAGCTCCCCCTTTTAGTTACCAAAAACAATAAGTCCACCCTAAACCGTGATCAATTCTAATTAAATCGAGTACGAACAACACTCAAACAAGAACACGACAAAGTTGTCATATTAGGGTCATTCCTAGAAAAGGTCGAATAAGAATCCGGTTGAGAATATAGGTTGATGTGTCCACGGCATTGCACCAAAAATTTTGAGGCAAAGATTGCTCGTTTAACATTTTCCTACACATCTCTTGGATAGTCCTATTCTTCCTTTCAACTATCCCATTTGATTGTGGAATGCGAGGAGCCGAAAGTTATGGGTAATACCATGAGCTTCACAAAAGGCACCAAATTGCACTTCGTTATCAAATTCCCTACCATGATCTGTCCTAATAGAGACAATTGAACATCCTAGTTGATTTTGGATCCTTCAACTAAAGGTTTTGAAATGATCTAGAGCTTCATTCTTAGAAGCCAAAAATCTAGTCCAAGTGAATCTAGAATATTCATCAACTATAACTAGGGTATAAAGGTTACCTTCATAACTCCGTATGGCGGAAGGTCCAAAGAGATCCATATGTAGGAGCTCCAGGCACTGAGAGGTCGATACCAAATTCTTGGCCTTGTGACTTGAGTGAACTTGCTTCCCAACTTTGCAAGCATCACAAAAGTGACTATCAAACTTAATCTTAGGGATATGTCTTACCAACTCCTTAGAGACTAAAGATAGAATTAAATGCATATTAGCGTGACCTAATCTCCTATGCCAAAGAGTAGAACTATAATTTAAAGTCCCTATACATAAGTTTTCCATTAACTTCCTATTAACCTTCAAGACCTAAAGCCCATTCTTTCTAACACATTTTCCAATGATCTTTCCATCTTTTACGATTTTACTATCATTTTCTGAAAAGATGACCTTACACTTATTGTCACAAATTTGACCTATACTTAGAAGATTAAACCCTAGATTATCTACGTGTTCCACATTTTCGATGGTCATGGAGTCAAGAGAAACCGTACCTTTGCCAATAATGTTACCACGTAGCTTACTAGTGAAAGTGACGTTACCTCCATTATATGCTTTGTAGGTAGAGAACAAGCTTCGATTACCCGTCATGTCTTTAGAACAACCACCATCCTTAATCCACTCGTCGGGATCTAAATCTATTCCCAAGCATATCTAGGAAACAACACACAAGATCAAACATTTGGTCCCCAATATATCATGGGTCTAAAGTTGTTAGTTCCACACATCCCTTGCATTTGATTCAGATGCATGAATGGAGGACACATGCCCCACAGAGAAAAACCTTGTTGGCAATTGTTACAATTATTGTAACAATTCATGTGATTATTTTGATGTCCATTGTTTCTCTTAGGAGTGTTTGATCTTGACCTAAAGTTATTGTTGTTTCTAGGTGTTGGATTTTACTTCTAGGTCTTGAATTGGAGTGATCATTTCTTTGAGGTATTGGTGTTCTATTTCGAGGCCTTGACTTCGAGTGATCATCTCTTATGGGTGTTGGTGTTCTACTTCTAGGTCTTGAATCATTATGTACTCTTAGAGGAGTAGATGATTGTCTTGAAAAACTTCTCATTCCCATTAGAGGTTTACTTAAAAGCTTGTAGAATTTATCAAGTTCCTTTTTGTCAATTATAGGTAATTCAACATTGTTAACTACAAGATGTTTTGGCTTTTTATCTAAAATGGGATTTTCAGAAAGTTGAGAATTTTCAAGAATCCATTCTTCTATCCGCGGTTCCTTATCAGGCCCTGCGGTTCCACAATTATAAGGAACCACGACATAGATTGGGGATCCGTAGACAGAGGGTCGTTTTTCTGAAAAACTAACTTGTTTAGGTTTACTAGTGGATGCTTCATTTGTGTTAAAACCTAAGCCTAGTCTCTCATTAGTGTGAATTTGCTAATTTAACATGTCATCAAGAGCACTAGTACCTTTTACGAACTTTTCCAATTTAATGGAAGTACTCTTGAGATTTTCATTCTCTTGTCTAAGGTCTTCACAATTAAAACAACCTAAATCAACTTCCTTATTTTTTTCAATCTTAGCTAACTTATCTTTTAGCTCACTAATCTCATTCTCAAGCTTGGTCTTAGTTGATATTAGCACTTTGTTCTTTTCAATGAATTTTAAACTTATTTCCATAGGTTGTTATATTGATCTTCAAGTTCAAAGTTATCTAGTGAAGAACTATCATTGCTATAATATTCGGTTTCGAAATGTACCTCTTTATAAGAATGAGCCATGAGACACTTCTCGTCTTTAGCATTATCGTCACATTCTTCACCGCTATCGCTCCATGAACCATCAACAAAGGCCGTGTGATTCTTGTCGCGAGATGGCTTGGGACAATCACCGATGAAGTGTGATTGTAGTGTTTTACCACACCTTTAGGAAAAGGAGGTAAATAGGGAAAGTATTAAATACAACGGTTTAGGAAAACCGTGTACAAATGACCCAAAGGTGAAAGTTCGTTTCCCAAGGAAGTATATGTGTGTGACTAAGATGTAGCAAGATTTGAGATTAATATTTGAAAGAAGGGGATGAGAAAATAGAATGACGAAGACGTGAAATTAATTACTACTACGACTAAACGTAAAACCGTAAAAGAGGCTAAAATAAAAATTATTTCTAAAAATTCCCAAAAAATTACCAAAAATCAAATTAATTAAACTAAGAGTTTACCAATGATCAAAACTTTTTCAAACCTTTTAATTAATTAAATATTAATTTTTAAATGCTAATTAAAGCCCTAAAAATCAAATTAATTATCAAAAAGCCCAAATAAAGATTTTTCAATTGGTAAACCTCTAAAATGACCTAAAAAGATTAAAAACTATTTTTATAAATTTTTAAACTAAGAAAAACTATTTAGAATGATTTAAAAACAATTAAAACTTAAAATAATTATAAAAATTAATCTAAATATGATAAAGTTAATCTAAGAGTTGCAAAAATCTTATTTTAATTTATTTAAGCTAAGAAAAATATAAAAAGTGCAAAAATGTTAAATTTGAAAAATAATAATAAAATAATATTAAATAATATTAAAAATCCAAAAATTATAAAAAATTCTAAAAACTTGCAAACTAGTTTATTTTAACCTAAATAATCAGAAAATGAAAGTGAAATTACCAAATTACCCCTAATGGGCCCCCACATGGGCTAAAAGCAAAAACAGTCAACACTAATGGGCTTTTGGGCCCAAAAAGTCAAACTAGGCCCAAATGACTTGAAAAAGCCCTATCTGACTCAAAATTTAATTCTAAGCACAAAAGTCTGAAGGCCCAAAAGCTGACTTTGAGCTTATCACAGCTTAAATAACAAACAGCTTATTCTTATTGGGCCAATAAGCCCATTAAGCGATAAGCCAATGCGATAAGCTCTGCTTAAACACACAACCTTCTTTTGAGATGCCTAAGAGATCTTTGAAAATAAATTTTGAAAAAGCACACTCAATAAGCCAGAAATAAGCCAAGAAAATTTTTACAAAAGGATAAAATAGTCGACTTGGAGTTCTAGACCACCTCAGGACTTGATTCAACTTGCAATAGACTCTAAACAACTTAATTAAGGTAAATAAATCAAGAAAAGTTCAATAAGCAAAGCCAAATAAGCTGGATAAGCCAATAAGCACTTATGAAAAAGTCAAATGAGTTGGTTTTCTAGTCAAACGCTAAAGTCAACCCTCCAAATGCTCCAGTATGAACAAATGGGTCAAATAAGGAGCACCTATTACAAAATTAAAGTTTTTGCACGTTTGAATAAGTTGGAATAGCTTATTGATAAGCTGAACACCAAATTACACTAGCAGTGGCTAGCAGCAGGGGAAAGAAGTTCCCACTGCTTTGACTTTTTGACTTGTGATTTGTGAGAGATCCAGTTGGATTCAAGTGGAAACAAGGGCACCCTTGTGATCAGTGAATCACAAGGAGTCACAATCAAGCAAATAATCACACTTCCAATAAGCCAATAAGCACAGAAAAAGCCAACAATGCCCAAATATGACACAGACTTAGCAAATAAGCAGTTATGCACTCTTAAGCAGTTTTAGCATGAATAAGCAAACCAGAATGAACCAAAAGCATACAAAAGCTATAATAACTCTTAATAACCACAAACAAACTTATTTCAATCACTGAATCAAAGATTACAAGCAAATCAAAGCATATGCAGGTTACTGATTATGAACTTCAAGAACACAAATGCTTTATCTGATATAGATGACCACAAATCCAATTTTAGCACTCAAATCCTACTTCCCTGGTTGTATTAACTTAGATTTAACACTTGTTAACCCTAGTCTATGATTAGATCTAGGTGTCCTCTAAATTCCAGCCAATTTAACCAAGTAATCAAGATTTTATAGCCTATTTATGGATCTAGGTGTTAATAGCCACAAAACTTGCAGATAATGATCACTTAAGAACAAAGAAGCATGTAACAATCTAATAGAACCAAGTACCACAACAATGGAGGCCTTAAATCCGCTTTGAATCAGTTAACCCAAACACCCCTTTGGAATCTGATTTTGCAATCTTCCAAAGGATTGTTGTGTTTTAACCTATCAAACAAGATCTAATCCACCCTAACAACTAATAATCAACCTCAGAAACTTAAATCAAGCCACAAAACACAAATTCACAATGAATTATGCAAAATCACTAAAATTCAAGGAAAATCAGAAAAAATGAAAAGGGAAAGGGATGCAAACCTCCAAGACTTACATCCAAGCCTTAGATTGTTTGAGCTGAGGTGCTAGCAAAACAAGCACCAGCTTCCTTGTACCTGCTAAGATCAACAAACCACAATGATGAACACAAACTATGAAACTTATGATTTTTGAAACACAAGCTTTATTGCTTAAAAACTTGCCTCAAAAACCATCAAACATGAATATGGAACTCAGATCTTAGCTTATCAAATACCAAACTTTTATAAAACACAAAGGGAAATCACAATTTTTCAGAAAATCCAACTTTTATTTAATAAAAAGGAATTACAAAGATTAAAGCTAAAATTTGGAACAAGGGACTCTCACAAGTTTAGGTCTCCTTATATAGGACTAGTAGACGATTCTAGAATGCTAAAAACAAAGAAAACCCTAGCTATGAATTTCCAGGAATGCCCTTGAGTGCTTGATGTTGTTGAGCTGTCCATTTTGATCAAAACCGTTCATTTTAGCTTTGGGGTTAAGCTAAGAGTCTAAGCTGTTTATTTGGCCACGTCAGATTCCTTGGAGAGTAAGTTGTGATGTGATAGGTGGACGAGGTTGAGTGTGGGGTCACTTGGGTAGTGGGATTGAGGGTTTTGTGTGTGGGATAGGTTTCTGCATGTGTGAATCAAGCGTGGGTAGGGTTAATTGCAATTTACCCTTTGTTTAAGTGAAGGTAAATCCTGGGTTCATGTGGGTGAATAGTAGTAACTTTGATCCGAAATAAGGGGGCACATGTTGTTTGGCGCGTGTTTGTGAGTTCAAAGTTTGGAAATGGCAGATATGGTCCTTGTGTTTTGGCAAAAGTAGTAAAACGTGTTTATTCAGCCATAAACTTCATTTCCTTTGTTAATAAACTTTCCAAGTTTATAGTTTTGCCACAAAACTTTGAAATAAAGGTTTCAAGGGTTATTTTGCCATGTTTGAATATTTGAGGGACTGATCTTGGACTTTCTTGATCTTCAAAGGTCTTCATTGTATCGTTGACTTCATGAGGGACCATAATTGACAATTTAGAATAGTTGAGGGACTAAACTTGCCAATTCTTCAAAGTTGAAGGACCATTTTGTAATTTTGGCAAACTTAAGGGACCCAACTTGTAATTATGAATATACAAGGGTTTTAAGTGTCATTTCTTCATATTTTGAGGATCAATCTTGTACATCTTCAAGTATTCAAGGGTTTTTCTTGGATAAATCATGAATTAGGGCCCGGTTCTTTGTACGGTTTCGTTTCTCGTGTCCGTTTTTCCTTGTTTCTTGTGATCTTTTGTCTTTTTCACGATATCCATACCTAAAACACACAAGTAAACAAATACAAGCATATATATGGTATTTTATGACATTTTAATGCATTTAAAGCCCGAAAAGAACGATGAGATCATGTATAAAAGCCATCTCATCACTCCCCCATACTAAGCCATTGTCGTGCCCTCACGCAATACCAGAATAAAGTATCTAAGCATCACCAAATTCAATTTTATTAACCTTTATTGAAAAGTAAAAGACTTGCAATACTACTACGAAGATGTGTAAAGACATATGGTATGATTTTCATCACGAATGTGACTTTTAGGGTCAATGAATAGAAACAAGTAAATGTCCGATAGAGTAAATTTCGTCATCCTTGATTGTCATACATTCCATGCTAAGTGAAAAAACGATATCATTGTTGGTACAAGTCACAATGCTAAAACTACTCATACGTCCAAATTGTGTAATACTTTTTCTCCCCGCAATCCTGGTTATTATAAAAGGAAATGGGTTACTGGAATTTTTTTAACTACTTGTCATGGATCACAAGTGATTCATATTGACTTATTTGATTATTTATTAGTCCGAAAGTAAAGTAGCACGATTTAATTGATAGTTAGCCGAAGGATAAAATCTTTTAAAACGGCTTCTCGTGTATCTCCTTAAGTTCATATCTTGACATAACTCGTTTCACGATTTGAGACCTTTCTCAGACCGATATTTGGCATGTACTTCATACTTCAAATCTTGGGAAGACGTTCTTGAAATTATGGTCTTCTTTCATATTTTGGAATTTCTTCACTTGACGTTTTTGAGAGATTCTTCATATTTGGACCACGACTTCATCATTTTTCTTCAATCGTTATTTTGGACTTTGATGTACAACGATCCGCCTCCTTTTCGGACTTGGATATATTTATCCTCATACCTTGTAAGGGTCTTTTTGGATATACTTTCTCCATGATCTTTAGGGGAGTAATTGCTTTTCGTCGTGTGTCTCGATCCTTCATATTGATTTAGGAATAATGATACTTCACATCATCTTGGATCTTTAGCAACAAAATAGAGCTCCTGCTCATGCCTTGTTAGGTCCTTTTTGGATCTTCACCAATCTTCGCGTCCCGCTTCAATAATTTATGCCTTGGCTATGAAATCTATTCAACCCCGAGCAACTTTTAAACGATCTTGGGCTAGAAGCTAAGTAACCTTTCAAATCGTACGACCTTACTTATTGCAATTATTTTTATTCCTAATGCATTGATCTTATGGGAGAAAAAGCCACAATTAAAAACATATGAGTTTTTGAAAGAACATTTTCATGTTCTACGTTTAGCATGATCACTTGTCTAACTCTATCATCTCTCGTTCTTCACTATATAAAGACCTCTAATTAAAGAGACTCGTGAATACTTAGCCATGCAAGTCAAAATTAAGCCAAATTTGGATTAGCTTTCATTAAGACTATATCAAATCAAAGTTTTGGGTTTTCAAGCCACCTATAGGATCTTGCACTTTCTTGGACTTTTTCAAGTTTAGAGAATGCATTTTATAGTTCCCTTGATAAGTGACTTTCTAGGATCAATTATAGGAACTTGCGAAAAGTTCTTGTTCTTAACCCGAATGAGCTAAGACTTTTGCGTTTTAAAGTTCCCTATATAAAAGTCTAGCAAAACTTGAATTGAGCGGGTTAAGGAATGTAAAGGGCTCCAAATGCCCATCAAGTAAAAAATTAGCTCTTATTCTACCCATCGGAAAATATACATTCGTGTCTTAAAAACACTTATTAAAACTAAGAAAAAAATTAAAATTTGGCCATTTTTAGCCTTATTAGCAACAAAACAAAACGTTGAAAGTTGTTTACGTGAGGGCGTAGCAAAGAAAGTACCTATTCACCCCCATACTAAAAGTAAACATTGTCCTCAATGTTTCGAGTCTAAAGGTGGAGCACCCCCATACTAGAGACGAAGAGTCGAATGCTTAGGATCTAGCATGGGAAGTGTGATCAACAATATATCAAAAGCTGTTTATTAAGTATGCTAAAAGATAATTGTTAGAACAATAAAGGATATGTCATGGATTCGTGAAAAACTTCTTCAAGCAAACGATGGAGGCTCACGTAAACGAACACGAGAGTCTTCAATCGTAGATGATGATGATGATCTAGATAACATAATCACAAACAACTACGAGACAACGAGTTGGAAGGGCACAAATCCCCTCTCATTATTTATTAGAAAGCATAAAAAAATAAGCATGGGATCTCCCCCACGAGGCACCTCGTTTTTTATTACCAAGTCGTGAGCTCGACTCGATCCCCTCAATGCTAATTATCATTGGGGAAGGTGACTTGGTCGAGGTCATCCAATGAAGGAATTTCCCCACCAAAGTAGTGCTTAAGCCTATGTCCATTCACCTTGAAGTTAGGACCATCATTTTGAGCTAGCTCTATGGTCCCATAAGGAAACACTTGAGTAATGGTGAAAGGACCCGACCAACGAGATTTCAATTTTCCGGAAAATTTCTTTAGTCAAGAGTTAAAAAGTAACACTTGATCACCAACGTTAACAACCCGGTTTTTAATCTTTGCATCATGAAACTTTTTAGTCTTTTCTTTGAAAATCAATGAATTTTCATAAGCATTGTCTCTTAATTCATCTAATTCATTCAATTGTATTTTCCGGTGATCTCCCGCGGTCTTCAATTCAAAGTTTACATGCTTAAGGGCCCAATATGCCTTGTGCTCCAATTCAATGGGCAAATGACAATTCTTCCCATAGACTAACTTATAAGGAGTACAACCGATAGGTGTCTTATAAGCGGTCCTAAAGGCCCATAAAGCGTCATCGAGTTTGTCGGACCATGAAGCACGGTTTTCTCTAACCGACCTCTCTAAAATCCTCTTCAAAGCTCGGTTCGAAACCTCGACTTGCCCACTCGTTTGCGGGTGATAAGCCGTAGAAAGACGATGAGTAACTCCATATTTCTTTAAGACCTTATCGAATTGGTCATTAAAAAAATGGGTTTCACGGTCGCTTATAATAGCACGAGGGGTTCCGAACCGAGAGAATAGTTGCTTCAAAAACTTCACTACCACACGAGCATCATTAGTAGGTAAAGCCTTAGCTTCCACCCACTTAGAAAGGTAGTCGACCGCGACAAGGATATACTTGTTACCATGAGACGATGGGAACGGCCCCATAAAGTCTATGCCCCAAATGTCAAAAATCTCACACACTTGAATTATGTTTTGCGGCATTTCATCATGTTGAGACGATTTTCCTTGACGTTGGCACGAATCACACGACTTCACAAGTGCGTGTGCATCACGATAGATAGAAGGCCAAAAGAAGCCGGCATCGAACACTTTCTTAGCCGTGAGATTAGCACCATGGTGACCACCCGTGGGTCCCTCGTGACAAGCTCTAAGGATGTTAGAAGCTTCGGCACCAAAAACACAACGTCGAACGAGTTGATCCGCACAAACCCAAAAGAGATAAGGGTCGTCCCAAAAATAGAACTTGAAGTCACAAAAGAATTTTCTCTTTTGTTGTGTCGTCATACCCTTGATTATGAAATTGCCCGCATGGTAATTTGCAATGTCGGCAAACCATGGGGTGGTGTCTTTAGAATTCACTACACCGAGAGTCTCGAGAGGAAATGTTTCGGTGATTTCCTTGTTCTCGTAAACATCTTTGTGAGGATCTTCTAGACGAGAGAGATGATCGGCCGCTAGATTCTCGGCTCCTTTTTTGTCAAGCACGGTGACATCAAATTCTTGGAGAAGGAGCATCCAACGAAGCAATCTCGGCTTAGCATCTTGCTTAGCTAAGAGATACTTGATAGCCGAATGGTCGGTATACACGATGCTTTTAGTTAAGACGAGATAAGGTCGGAATTTCTCAAAAGCATAGACCACGGCAGGGAATTCCTTTTTCGTTGTGGTGTACTTTAATTGAGCCTCGGTCATCGTCTTACTAGCATAATGGATAGGACGGAAATGCTTTTCAAAACGTTGCCCTAAAACGGCCCCTATAGCATAATCACTTGCATCGCACATGATTTCAAAGGGTAGTTCCCAATTAGGAGCAACAAGAATGGGAGCTTCGGTAAGTTTCCTTTTGAGAGTTTCGAAAGCTCTAACACAATCCTCATTGAAGTTAAAAGGAGCATCCTTCTCGAGAAGGTGTGTAGGTCGAGAGATTTTCGAAAAGTCTTTGATGAAACGACGATAAAAGCCCGTGTGGCCTAGGAAACTCCTAACTCCCTTAACGGTTTTGGGGTGAGGTAACTTGGCGATGACGTCTACCTTAGCTTTATCGACCTTAATCCCCGCTTTCGAGACCTTATGTTCTAAGACGATTCCTTGTTTACACATGAAATGACATTTTTCCCAATTAAGCACAAGAATGGTTTCTTCACAACGTTTTAACATTTGCTCGAGATTAGGTAAACACGACGTGAACGAATTTCCAAACATCGAAAAGTCATCCATAAACACCTCCATCGACTTCTCGATCATATCGTGAAAAATAGCCATCATACACCGTTGAAACGTACCCGGTGCATTACAAAGTCCGAAAGGCATCCTACGATAAGCAAACGTTCCATAAGGACACGTAAACGCAGTCTTCTCTTGATAACGAGGGTCGATAGGGATTTGAAAGTGACCGGAAAAACCATCTAAAAGCAATAGAATTCATTTCCCGTGAGTCGCTCCAACATTTGATCCATGAAGGGCAAAGGAAAGTGGTCTTTACGAGTGGCGTCATTTAACTTTCGGTAGTCAATACACACCCTCCAACCGGTCACAACACGAGTGGGAATTAACTCGTTGTTTTCATTAGGTACAACGGTCATTCCTCCCTTTTTAGGGACACAATGGATTGGGCTCACCCATGGGCTATCGGAGATAGGATAAATCATTCCCGCGTCAAGGAGTTTTAGAACTTCCTTTTTGATAACATCGTGAATTTTGGGATTTACCCTTCTTTGACTTTGAATTGCGGGTTTGTAGTCCTGCTCCATTAAAATCTTGTGAGTACAAACATTTGGGTCAATACCCTTAATGTTGGAAATTTTCCACGCAATTGCCCCTTTATGAGCTTTAAGAACTTTCAAGAGCTTGGTTTTTTCATTATTAGCAAGACCTTTTGCAATAATAATCGGCAACTTGTCATCACCTTCCAAGAAGGCGTATTCAAGGTGAGATGGAAGATCTTTCAATTCAAGGATAGGTGGTTCCTCGATTGAAGATTTTTTTCTCAACACTCATAACTTCCATCGGCGGAAGAGATGGTGGAATAGAAGTATCATCACTAATAATCACCTCATCTTCATTGTCGATTTCATTTGAAGTAAAATCGCCTCCTTGGAATGGAGTGAGATTTGGTGTAGAATTAGCAAGAATCGGATCCAAAATAGTGGGATTGCCACTTGACGAGCTATCGGAAAAACCTAACACTTCTTGTGAAAACTCATCGTAAACCACATCAACTAAGTCAATGTGATTGATGGTAGCGATTGCATAAACATGAGAAGGTTTTGAGTTTTGAGTAGCGTTTATAACAAGTTCCTCTTCGTTGAATCTCAAAGTAATAGTTCTTGCATGAACGTCGATAAGCGATCTCGAGGTGTCTAAAAATGGACGACCTAAAATTAGAGGAACTTGAGGATCCGCGGGGATGTCAACTACTATAAAATCAACGGGATAGTAGAACTTCCCCACTTTCATGAAAACATCCTCGGCTACTCCACATGCTAAAATCGTAGAATGATCGGCCATCTCGATAAACATGTTCGAAGGAGTAAGAGCCAGAAGCGCAAGCGATTTCCAAATGGAAAATGGCATCAAATTAATGCTCGCACCAAGATCGGCCAAGGCGAGGCATTATTTCATATCTTGTATGTCACAAGGAATGAGAAACTTTCTGAGGTCACCAACTTTTTCTGGTATGCGGTTAAGATAAACCGAAGAACAATTAGCAAGCTTTGAAAGCTTTTCCTTATCGCTCATCATACTTTTAAAAGTGGAAGCGAAACGAGGCATATATAACAACGCGTCGGCTAAACTTACATCAAAATGAACTTGTTGAAACATTTTTATAAAAAGCTCGATTTTTTGTTTGTTACATTCTTGCAATTTCTCTTTGTTTTGTCTCGAAGGGTAAGGTAAGGGTGGTGTGGGTTGGACATTAGGCAACGGCCTTGGAATCTCGAGTTCCATGATTGGTATTGGTTCAACCGTAGGTGTGGTATGAGCGGTACTTCGTGGGCTTGTGATATGCTCCTTTTCGACCATCACCTCGGGATCTTTCTCGATTTCCTTCTCGTAGAAGTACTTGGACGAGAGATTGGTTCCTTGAAAGTTTTACCACTTCGTGTAGTAATAACCTTCATTTCTCCCTTCGGGTTTGCAATGGTATCACTAGGAAGACCACCCGAGGAAGAGGGTTTACACATGATTGCTCCAAACATTTTTGCCATTCGGTCTTCAAATTTTGATTGCCTTAAATCCGCTTTTAACAATTCTTGCTTAATCTCATGTTGTCCTTGTTCCATCTTTTGTTGATTTTGTTGAAGACGTTGAACGTTTCCTTCCATTTTATTTGCATGAGTCTTAAGTTCATTAGCAAGTTCGTTTTTAAGCTCGTTTTTCAACTCGGGTCTTAAGCTAATCATCTCATGTTGCATGTTATCAAATTTAGCATCATTTGCTTTATCATAATCCAAATATTCTCCTTGAATATTTTTAGTGTGAGCATTTTGAAAACCTTGTGTAGTGTTTTGAAAATCACGGTTTTGGTTTTGATTAGTAACTTGTCCATTCCCACTTTGATAATTCCGTTTGTTGTAGTTACGTGAATTGCCTTGATAACCACTATTTTGGTTGTTGTTTCGATAGTTATTAACATTTTGATTAGGTGGAGCTTGATTTTGGCGGGAACCTTGGCCGTTTTGGTTGTAAGTTCCCGTTGCTACGTAAGCACTCGAAGTGTTACCACCGGCGGTAATGCACTCGAAAAGATCATGAGCTCCACCACAAGACAAACAACTCTTATCAACCGCTTTAACCGAAGCGGAATCCAAAGCATCTTGTGCTTTCCAATGAGTCATAAGATTTGAAAACCTATCGAAAAACCGATTTTCCTCATTAGCTTCATCATGTAAGGCATTAATGCTACGAGATGATGACGACGATGACGAATCCATATTGGCAACACTCGGTATGTTACGAGGGTTATAAACCTTAGATCTATTCTCGATAATCTATAAAGCCTCATCGGTCATTTTGCACAAAAAATTACCACCCGCGGCGGCATTCAAATAATCTCGTTCATGATCATTAAGCCCATTATAGAAAGTATCTATTTGATGCAATTCCGAAAAATCATGGTGTGGACATTCATGTAACATTTCCTTAAATCGTTCCCATGCCATTGAAAAACTCTCATTATTTCGTTGTGTAAACCTTGAAATCTCATTTTTCAAATGTGTTGTTTTAGATGGTGAAAAAAATTGGTTCACAAATTTAGAAACGAGATCATTCCATGTCAAAATCGAATTTGGCGGTTCTTTCTCGAGCCAAATTTTTGCGGGTCCATCTAATGAGTATGGAAACAACATCATCTTAATGGCGTCATGTGGAACATCCTTAAACTTGCTAGTTACGGTGAGACGGTTAAAATTCCTTATGTGGTAATGCGGGTTGTCTTTTTCATGACCTCTAAACTTATTTGCTTGTAACATCGACATTAAACCCGTCTTAATCTCGAAATTCTCCGCAAGGATAGCGGGAATCACAATGGCTTCTCCAAAACCCTCGGTGGGTGCTTGAAGCAACTCCATCATAGTACGATTAGCCATGACGACTTCTTGTTCTACAATAGGTTCAACAATTGGAGTTTGTTCTTCAATCAAAGGATCTTGATTTCCTTGATTGTGACGACGTTTACGAGCTCGTTTTGCTTGACTACGAGTTAGCATAAACTTCATGTAGAATGGGAGTTGAGCAAAGAAGATTCTTTTTGGGTGTTTTGTGAATTTTTAATTTTTTTGTGTTTTTGATTGTTTTTAATTTTTTTGGATTTTGGTGTATCTTCGTAGACAACAATCTACCAAATCTCTCCTCGAATCAAACTCTTGATTAAAGAAGCCTCAAAAGAATGAAAACGATCACGTGGAGTGAACGCCTTCGAGTGACTTTAGAACTTTGGTGAAAACCAAATTGTTCAAGAGGGTTTAATCACAAAGAAACCAAGCAAATATTTATGATACGTAATAATACTTTGGGCGGCAAAACCCTCGATTAGCCTTCAATCTTAAAATACTCACAAGCAAGCGGGGAAACGAGGCGGCGCGAAGCACTTAAGAGCCTTTTTCCTTAGGGTATATTTTATAATACCCGCCTTATACCCACCTTATAGTTCGTATTTTTCAAAATCGAGACTATTTATCTATTTTTGCCCTTTTCTTTTGTTTGAGATTCGAATACAATAATTAGGAGATCAAATCCCAATTAAGGTTGTATTTTCACACCTTTGGAGATATTTTGTATTTGTTGTGATACTTAATACAATATAGTAATAATATTTTCACAAGAAAAACGAAAAAACCGATAATACGTATTAGTAGATTTCTACTAATACAAATACGATTTATGGTTAATATTAAAAACAACAAGACAAATTAATCACGACACACCTCCCCGGCAGCGGCGCCAAAATGATTGTAGTGTTTTACCACACCTTTAGGAAAAGGAGGTAAATAGGGAAAGTATTAAATACAACGGTTTAGGAAAACCGTGTACAAATGACCCAAAGGTGAAAGTTGTTTCCCAAGGAGGTATATGTGTATGACTAAGATGTAGCAAGATTTGAGATTAATATTTGAAAGAAGGGGATGAGAAAATAGAATGACGAAGACGTGAAATTAATTACTACTACGACTAAACGTAAAACCGTAAAAGAGGCTAAAATAAAAATTAATTCTAAAAATTCCCAAAAAATTAACAAAAATCAAATTAATTAAACTAAGAGTTTACCAATGATCAAAACTTTTTCAAACCTTTTAATTAATTAAATATTAATTTTTAAATGCTAATTAAAGCCCTAAAAATCAAATTAATTATCAAAAAGCCAAATAAAGATTTTTCAATTTGTAAACCTCTAAAATGACCTAAAAAGATTAAAAACTATTTTTATAAATTTTTAAACTAAGAAACACTATTTAAAATGATTTAAAAACTATTAAAACTTAAAATAATTATAAAAATTAGTCTAAATATGATAAAATTAATCTAAGAGTTGTAAAAATACTATTTTAAATTATTTAAGCTAAGAAAAATATAAAAAGTGCAAAAATGTTAAATTTGAAAAATAATAATAAAATAATATTAAATAATATTAAAAATCCAAAATTCTAAAAAATTCTAAAAACTTGCAAACTAGTTCATTTTAACCTAAATAATCAGAAAATGAAAGTGAAATTACCAAATTACCCCTAATAGGCCCCCAAATGGGCTAAAAGCAAAAACAGTCAACACTAATGGGCTTTTGGGCCCAAAAAGTCAAACCAGGCCCAAATGACCTGAAAAAGCCCTATATGACTCAAAATTTAATTCTAAGCACAAAAGTCTGAAGGCCCAAAAGCTGATTTTGAGCTTATCACAGCTTAAATAACAAACAGCTTATTCTTATTGGGCCAATAAGCCCATTAAGCAATAAGCCAATGCCATAAGCTCTGCTTAAACACACAACCTTCTTTTGAGATGCCTAAGAGATCTGTGAAAAGAAATTTTGAAAAAGCACACTCAATAAGCCAGAAATAAGCCAAGAAAAATTTTACAAAAGGACAAAATAGTCGACTTGCAGTTCTAGACCACCTCAGGACTTGATTCAACTTGCAATAGACTCTAAAAAACTTAATTAAGGTAAATCAATCAAGAAAAGTTCAATAAGCAAAGCCAAATAAGCTGGATAAGCCAATAAGCACTTATGAAAAAGTCAAATGAGTTGGTTTTCTAGTCAAACCCTAAAGTCAGCCCTCAAAATGCTCCAGTATGAACAAATGGGTCATATAAGGAGCACCTATTACAAAATTAAAGTTGTTGCACGTTTGAATAAGCTGGAATAGCTTATTGATAAGTTGAACACCAAATTACACTAGCAGTGGCTAGCAGCAGGGGAAAGGAGTTCCCACTGCTTTGACTTTTTGACTTGTGATTTGTGAGAGATCCAGTTGGATTCAAGTGGAAACAAGGGCACCCTGTGATCAGTGAATCACAAGGAGTCACAATCAAGCAAATAATCACACTTCCAATAAGCCAATAAGCATAGAAAAAGCCAACAATGCCCAGATATGACACAAACTTAGCAAATAAGCAGTTATGCACTCTTAAGCAGTTTTAGCATGAATAAGCAAACCAGAATGAACCAAAAGCATACAAGAGCTATAATAACTCTTAATAAGCACAAACAAACTTATTTCAATCACTAAATCAAAGATTACAAGTAGATCAAAGCATATGCAGGTTACTGATTATGAACTTCAAGAACACAAATGCTTTATCTGATATAGATGACCACAAATCCAATTTTAGCACTCAAATCCTACTTCCCTGGTTGTATTAACTTAGATTTAACACTTGTTAACCCTAGTCTATGATTAGATCTAGGTGTCCTCTAAATTTCAGCCAATTTAACAATGTAATCAAGATTTTATAGCCTATTTATGGATCTAGGTGTTAATAGCCACAAAACTTGCAGATAATGATCACTTAAGAACAAAGCAGCATGTAACAATCCAATAGAACCAAGTACCACAACAATGGAGGCCTTAAATCCCCTTTGAATCAGTTAACCCAAATACCCCTTTGGAATCTGATTTTGCAATCTTCCAAAGGATTGTTGTGTTTTAACCTATCAAACAAGATCTAATCCACCCTAACAACTAATAATCAACCTCAAAAACTCAAATCAAGCCACAAAATACAGATTCACAATAAATTATGCAAAATCACCAAAAATTCAAGGAAAATCAGAAAAAATGAAAAGGGAAAGGGATGCAAACCTCCAAGACTTACATCCAAGCCTTGGATTGTTTGTGCTGAGGTGCTAGCAAAACAAGCACCAGCTTCCTTGTACCTGCTAAGACCAACAAACCACAATGATGAACACAAACTATAAAACTTCTGATTTTTGAAACACAAGCTTTATTGCTTAAAACCTTGCCTCAAAAACCATCAAACATGAATATGGAACTCAGATCTTAGCTTATCAAATACAAAACTTTTATAAAACACAAAGGGAAATCACAATTTTTCAGAAAATCTAGCTTTTATTTAATAAAAAGGAATTACAAAGATTAAAGCTAAAATCTGGAACAAGGGACTCTCACAAGTTGAGGTCTCCTTATATAGGACTAGTAGACGATTCTAGAATGCTAAAAACAAAGAAAACCCTAGCTATGAATTTCCAGAAATGCCCTTGAGTGCTTGATGTTGTTGAGCTGTCCATTTTGATCAAAACCGTTCATTTTAGCTTTGGGGTTAAGCTAAGAGTCTAAGCTGTTGATTTGGCCACGTCAGATTCCTTGGAGAGTAAGTTGTGATGTGATAGGTGGACGAGGTTGAGTGTGGGGTCACTTGGGTAGTAGGATTGAGGGTTTTATGTGTGGGATAGGTTTCTGCATGTGTGAATCAAGCGTGGGTAGGGTTAATTGCAATTTACCCTTTGTTTAAGTGAAGGTAAATCCTGGGTTCATGTGGGTGAATAGTAGTAACTTTGATCCGAAATAAGGGGGCACATGTTGTTTGGCGCGTGTTTGTGAGTTTAAAGTTTGGAAATCGCATATATGGTCCTTGTGTTTTGGCAAAAGTAGCAAAACGTGCTTTTTCAGCCATAAACTTCATTTCATTTGTTAATAAACTTTCCAAGTTTATAGTTTTGCCACAAAACTTTGAAATAAAGGTTTCAAGGGTTATTTTTGCCATGTTTTAATATTTGAGGGACTGATCTTAGACTTTCTTGATCTTCAAAGGTCTTCATTGTATCTTTGACTTCATGAGGGACCATAATTGACAATTTAGAATAGTTGAGGGACTAAACTTGCCAATTCTTTAAAGTTGAAGGACCATTTTGTAATTTTGACAAACTTAAGGGACCAAACTTGTAATTATGAATATACAAGGGTTTTAAGTGTCATTTCTTCATATTTTGAGGATCAATCTTGTACATCTTCAAGTCTTCAAGGGTTTTTCTTGGATAAATCATGAATTAGGGCCCGGTTCTTTGTACGGCTTCGTTTCTCGTGTCCGTTTTTCCTTGTTTCTTATGATCTTTTGTCTTTTTCACGATATCCATACCTAAAACACACAAGTAAACAAATACAAGCATATATATGGTATTTTATGACATTTTAATGCATTTAAAGCCCGAAAAGAACGATGAGATAATGTATAAAAGCCATCTCATCAAAGTGGTTTGGATCACCACATCTAAAAATTTCCTATCACCATTGTCATTCTTGACGAATCGGTTTTTCGAAATTGCCTTCTTGTCGTTGTTAGGTTATCTAACATGTTGACCTCGCATTTTGAAGAACTTCTTGAAGTCTCTAACCGCCATAGCATATTCCTCATCATCACTTTCAGAGGAAGAGCTATCATGGTCACTTTGCACCTTCTTGGCTTTAAGTGCTATAGACTTTCTTTCACTCTTGGTTTTCACCATTTCTGAGTCCTTCAAAATTATCATTTCATGAACTTTTAAGTTGCCAATAAGTTCATCAAGTGATAGTGTAGTGAGATCCTTTGATTCTTCAATTGTCGTGACTTTGGCTCTCCACTTTGGATACAATGCCCTAAGATTCCTAACATTGTTCTTTCTAGAAAAACCTTCATCAAGAGATCTTAGACTAGTAATAATGGTATTAAATCTAGCAAAAGCACTATCAATAGTTTCATCTTCTAAGATGACAAATTGTTCATATTGTTGAACAAGAAGATCGATTTTACTTTCTTTGACTTGGCTATTACCTTGGTGGGTTACTAAAAGAGTATTTCAAATATCTTTAGCGGTTTTACACATGAAAATCCTTTCATACTCTTTCTTAGGTAAAGCATTATAGATCATCATTTTAGCCTCATTATTTTTAGCAAGTTTCTTTTTAGTGTCATCGTTAGAATTTTCAAAAGTTACTAACTCTTTCTTTTTGGAAACTTCATTATATTGATAAGGCAAAAAGTCACCATTGGTAATAACATGCCAAAGATCTAAATCTTGTAATTTCACATAACTCTCAAATCTACTTTTCCAATAAATAAAACTATCGATTTCAAAAAGAGGTGGTCTTTGCATAGATTGCCCTTCTAGGTACTTGTTGGAATCCATAGATCGATTCAAGTTTTAAAATACAATATATTTTAAAAATGCTTGAGCAACCACGCTCTGATACCAATTGTAGAAACTAGAGGGGGAGGGGTTGAATAGTTTCTTAAAATTTACTTGTTAAAAGAGGGTTTTCAAAATTCCTTTTCAAAAACTTAGGCTTGAGTAATTATGTGAAATCTCCTTATACACAATATGAGCAAGGGATAGTGCAACTAAACTAATAATCACAAGTATATGCTAATAAAGAATAATGAATGTAAAGAGATAAGGAAAAGAAATATCAAACCAAACACCAAGAATTTATGGTGGTTCGGCAACGAAGCTCACTCCTCGTCCCTACTCCACTCCTCGAGTACTCCTTACTCGAGAGTTCACTAATCAACAAACTCCTTAATATGGAGAAACCGTACACAACGTCGCTTATCCAATTTCCGACTCTAAGCTAAAAGTCGAGCCCTAATCTTAGCTAGGACCAATCTACACCAATATACTTTGAGGACTAAGTATTAACCCTACTACATACACAACTTCCAAATAGACAAACCTATTTGGATCTTCACAACACAACTACCAAATAGCACAACTACTTAGATCTTCACAACACAACTTCCAAATAACACAACTACTTGGATCGACACAACACAACTATAATGAATGAATAAAACTTGATCTTCAATAGATCTTGAGGTAGACTCAGCACTTCAAGGATGAAAGAGTTCTTCTCTTTGCACTTGGAGAGGAAGAGATAGGAGGAGAAAGATTCACTTCTAAACAAGTAGTAATCAACCAAATAATCAAGGATTTGAATGATTTAAGAAGTATATTTGAATCTAGAAATTTGTGTGCAAAAGGGTGAGGAGAAAATCTGAGAATGGTCCACTATTTATAGGACAAAGGTCCAACGGCCATATCTAAACGCGGTTCCATACTAGTACTTGCGGTGCCTTATCGATAAGGAACCGCGTAGACCTTTAAGGATCCGTATTCGTAGACTCCGCTTCCTTTTGTCTTTTAGTGGGGTAGTCACATTTGGTGGAACCGTGGAATAGTTATCCTCAAAGGATATTTTGAAACTAAATGGAATATGCCATTTCCAAATTTTCAAATATTTAATTTAATAAAACATTTTCTTAAAAGTAAAGTTTATTAAAAAACTTTGTCACATTTAATAAAAGGTGAGTTTTAAGAAAACTTAAATCCTTAATCACTTAATTAAGATGAAGACTTGTTTGTTCATACCTTAAGTGATAATGGTTGAAATGAAAAAATACTTGAATTCAAGAATTCGTTTTTCGTTTTTTTCGTAAATGCTTGTTTTTATATTTTGTCGTAATTGAAACAAAGCGAGACCGAGAAATGCAAGTAACGTTTTTAGGCATCGTTGCATTAACAAAAATGGTTTTATAAGTCGAAGGTACAAAACTGTCCGAGGTTTTGAAGTCAAAGATGTGTTGAGCAGAAAATCTTAAAAGTAAAATCTTTTGTTAAAATGTTAGGAGCGCTTTCTAAAGGTTATGAGTGAGTTCTGAAGTTAATTTCATAAAATTAGGAGGTGTCTAAGTATGGGAAAATAGCTTGTACATTTGGTATGTATCGGCAAAATGCTTTTGGGAGCATTGGCTTAATAAGTAAGAATGTAGAGGTGTCTAGTGGTATCACTTGTATGGATTATCCTTGTAAGTTTATGGTTGTTTTACCTTGTTCAGTTTGGTTTTGTTAAGTATGAACCTTTACTTCAATACATTGATAAAGTGTGCGCCTTATTTGATAGGTTGCGGCTTACGTGTTTATCGGGCATCTACTATTGTCGGTGATCGTCTTCAACTACTACTATAAATACTAAGGTGAGTCTATAGCCTCGTTTGCGCAATTATATGGTTTTAAAACCCGCGAGGGGGAATACATGTTTTTATAAACATAGAACACAAGTTGTTTTGGTATGCTTGTCCCTATATGAATGGACCCGTGGTTGTCTTAAATTGCATTAAGTAAATTTCCCTTATTAAAGCCTCAATTATGGACCGTTAACTAGCTTATGATGGGATAGCCGCTGGCACAATTAATAGATCTATGGGGGAAGACACCCGGTTCGGTGTGTGGGTGATGTCCCTCGAGCTTATGCCTAGACGCCCACTGTACGGACATATTGTATTGAGAAGTCAGGTATACGACAATGTACCTATAATCTGGAGATAAATGACAATTAATAAATCTCTTGTCTTTATTAAGGCCACTAATGAGAGTGTCTAATAGTTCGGTTCCATGAGCTTAATGCAATTGTTGCTATATACAATTATAGTTGTTGATGGAAATTGTTCGATGCTTGTTAATTTCAAGTATACCACCAAATTATAACATTTACTTGTGTTCAAAATTATTACATAAACCTATAGATTTCACTCAACATTCTTGTTGATGATTTTACTCACATGTATTTCAGGTAATCAAGAAGTGTGAAGCTTGGAGGTCACGGGAATGAAGTTGTGCACTGCTTTTGTAGTTTAAACTCTTTGAATGTTTATTGTTCCTTTCTTTAAAATAATTTAAATCTTTTGTTTTAGTTGTACTTTGGTTACGATGTCTTGGGACTACACTACTCTGATAAACGTTTTAGGAACGGTAAATTTGAAACGTCTCTTTTCGAGTCGTTCTTTATAAATTATGTGTTATTGTATCATTGTTTAGCACCCAAAGATATATTCCGTTGCGTGTAAACTTGGGGGTGTTAAAGTAAAAGACGGAAAGATCATTGGAAAAGGTGGTAGAAAGCATGGGCTTTATGTCATGAAGGTTAATAGAAAGTCTAAAGACAACATATGTCTAGCGACTTTAGATGAAAGTTCTACTATTTGGCATAGGAGATTAGGTCACGCTAATATGCATTTGATTCAATCTTTGGTCTCTAAGGAGTTAGTAAGACATCTCCCCAAGATCAAGTTTGATAGTCACTTTTGTGATGCTTACAAACTTAGGAAGCAAGTTCACTTAAGTGACAAAGCCAATAATTTGGTTTCGACCTCGTGGTGCCTAGAGCTCCTACATATGGATCTCTTTGGCCTTCCGCCATACGAAGTTATGGAGGTAACCTTTATACCCTAGTGATAGTTGATGACTATTCTAGATTCACTTGGGTTAGATTTTTGGATAATAAGAATGAAACTTTTGATCATTTCTAAATCTTTAGTTGGAAAATCCAAAATAAACTAGGATGTCCAATTGTGTCTATTAGGATGGATCATGGTAGGGAATTTGATAATGAAGTGCAATTTGGTGCCTTTTGTGAAGCTCATGGTATTACCCATAACTTCTCGGCTCCTCTTACTCCACAATCAAATGGGGTAGTTAAAAGGAAGAATGGGACTGCCCAAGAGATGAGTAGGACAACGTTAAACTAGCAATCCTTGCCTCAAAAGTTTTGGTGCAATGTCGTGGACACATCAAGCTATATTCTCAACCGAATTCTTTCGGCCTTTTCTAGGTACCCCTTATGAGATTCTTAAAGGTAAGAAACCCTCGTCAGAATATTTTAAAGTGTTTGGAAGCAAGTGCTTCATTCCCACCACTAAATATTACCTCACTAAGTTCGACCCAAAGTCGTATGAAGGTATCTTTTTAGGATATTTAAAATCTAGCAAAGCCTACATAGTCCTTAATATATCCTCGGGTGTAATCGAAGAATCACTTAACGTGACATTCAATGAAACTCCACCTTTATCTAAGACACCACCTTTGGTATATTATGACTTAGATGAAATAAGTAACAAGAAACACTAATGATCCAAGCTCAGGAATCTATTCTTTGTCTTTATGATGTGATCCTAATTGGCAAATCGAAAGAAACAGCTTATGTTCGTGATAATGAGGAGACAATGTCACTTGCGGAAGAAACTCGATCCAAAATGCTTTTAACATTCCATAAGCTTGATTATGTTAAGCATAATAAAGATCAACTTGATAAAAAGACCCGTTTTCGACTACAAAAGGAATTAGCTCAATTGTCAGCTTTTGTGCCCTAAAGTTTGTCAAATGAAAACCTTCCTAGTACGTCTTCTACACTTGTCAAAAAGAATTTAACTAAGTTAATTCCACCGGCAAGTAAGGTGTCAAATAACTTAAATGCATTGCACCAATACTCTGCCGATTTTGACAAGGTCATTAAGGAATGTACGACGGCTTCGGCCATAACGGAAGGTGAATGGAATTTTGAACACACAACAGCTGCGTTTCGAGATGAAATTGTTCCCTTTGTAAACAATATTAAAGCGTGTTTTAGCAATTATGATCAAGATTTGGTTTTGGAATTAGATGAAGTTAAATGTGTTTTCAATGAAATGGATGATACTTATGAAAACGGTCTACTTGAAATAGAACGAATTTCACGCCAAAATGATCAGCTTCTGAAGTAAGTGATGTAGCATGATATTGTTTCTGTCTGTGTGAATAATAGTGTTGATAATGATTCTATTGTACATAATGTTGAATATGTGGATAATGTGGTAAATAGTACTTGTCTCAAATCTGACGCTGAATTTTTAAAGCTTCAAGATTCTTATTCTTCGCTTTCAAAACGTTTTGATGAGATTCAAAAACATTGTATTTCGCTTGAGTGTAAACAACAATTTATTCAAAGAGCTTTTTGAAACGTCATTCGAAGGTGTTAATATAGATGATTCAAATTTTCAAAAGAATTTTCGATTGAATTTACATTCAAAACAGCGTCAGCCAAGTGACAAGGTTGCTAAATCATTGCCAATAGACATAGAGAAATCTAAGGAGATTAACTGTGTGAACGTACTTGAGGCCGCTAAGAATTTTAGACTTGATCTAGATAATCGAGTTTCCAAGATTTTATCCAAATTTGATAACTTAAAACAGAAAAATACACAACTCTTTGATTCAGTAAAGCCCGCATGTGCTAATACCACTGCACAAAATCAATCATTGATTGAACGACTGAATCTAAAGTCGATGGAAATATTTGATTTGAAGGAACAAATTTGTGATAAAAATGTGGCTTTGGCTGAGTTAAAGGAAACACTTTGTACCCTAAAGGGTAAGAATGTTGTGGATAACGCAGCCACCGTCTCAGCATCGTCCTCTAGTGCAATCAAAAGGAACCTCATCATCGTCACACCACTTAACAAGGGCCCCAGGACTAAACCATCTCAAACATTAGTCACTAAAGATAAGGCAAATGCAAAACCAACTTCTAATATTCTCGTGTTGCCTTCTACAGAAGTAAACACCACTACTAAGGCTCAAAGATCTAAGCTTAAAAGAAACACGAAGAATGATATGATCTTGCCCCCATCTAGTAGTCAATTGAAGAAGAAAGTAGAAGGCCACCCTAGGAATGTTATTTCTGTTTAGAATAAAAAGAATCATGTAGCTAAACCTAAAGGCTCTGCGGTTGTGCAGCATTCTAAGCCTACTGTGAATTCTAATTTGAAATGTTGGAATTGCAATGAATGTATGTTTTCTAGTCGTCATGATTCTTGCCTTATTGACCTTGTGAATGAGATGAATGCCCGTAAAAATGGTTTAGAATGGAAACCGACTGGGAATGTGTTAACCCAAGTTGGCTGGATGTGACGCCCCACTGGTAGAACTTTCACTATAGTAGAAAATGCGTGCCCTTTAACTAGGATCACTCCCACTAAAGCGAAGAAAGCGTTCCCTTTAACTAGGAGTACCAAGGCTACCAAAACACAAGTGTGTCCTTTAACTAGGAACACCAACACTACTGTAGGAACCAAGTGCCCTTTATATAGGTCTACTCCCACTGTAGTGCCCGCTAATAATCCAAAACCTCAGAAAGTTGAAACAATAAAACCTGTTATTGGTAAAACACACATTAGAAAACGCCGGAAATCTAAGGATAACACAAATGTTAGCAATTATGATAATATTATATATGTATCTACTAACACTCCGGAACCAATAGTTTCCAATGCATTGTCTACTGTTGTTGCTGAAAACAAGTTGTCCAAATTGTTCTCTGGTATTTAGACTCTGGTTGCTCCAAGCATATGACCAGAGATCGCTCTCAGCTCAGAAATTTCGTCAGCAAGCTTCTTAGCACGGTTTGATTCGAAAATGATCATATTGAAAAAATAATGGGTTACGGTGAATATCATATTGGGAATGTTATAATTTCAAGAGTGTATTATGTGGAAGGTCTCGGTCACAATTTATTTTCTGCGGGACAATTTTGTGATGCAAACCTAGAAGTTGCTTTTCGTGAGCATACCGGCTTCATTCGTAATTTGGAAGGGGTTGACTTATTGAAAGGTACTCGAGGGAATAATTTGTATACTTTGTCTCTACAAGACATGATGGCCTCTTCTCCCGTATGTCTTCTCTCCAAAGCATCAAAGACTAAGTCATGGTTACGGCATCGACGGTTATCTCATCTTAACTTTGACGCTATCAATCATTTGGCGAAAAACGAACTTGTTCGTGGTCTTCCTAAACTTAAATTTCACAAGGATCATTTGTGTTCCGCGTGTATAATGGGAAGAGCACTAAGAAATCATACAAACCCAAGACTGAAGACACCAACCAAGAGAAACTTTATTTGTTGCATATGGATCTTTGTGGGCTAATGTGTGTTGAAAGTCTTCGTGGTAAAAATTACATACTTGTCATTGTGGATGATTACTCTCGGTTTACATGGGTGAAATTTCTTGCAACAAAAAATGAGGCACCTAAATTCATCATCGGATTTCTCAAGATGATTCAAGTGCGTCTCAACACTACTGTCTGACGCATTCGCACAGATAATGGAACCGAATTTGTGAATCAAATCTTGCGTAATTATTATGAAGAAGTTGGCATATCTCATGAAACATCTGTTTCTCGCACTCCACAACAAATCGGTATCGTTGAAAGGCGAAATCGCACACTTATGGAAGCTGCTCGAATGATGTTAATTTACGCAAAGGCTCCATTGTTCTTATGGGCAGAAGCAGTATCTATAGCAGTTTACACCCAAAACCGATCACTAATTCTAAAAAGCCATGGTAAAACACCTTATGAGCTTCTACATGGAAAAGTACCAGATTTATCATATCTTCATGTATTTGGTTCTCTTTGCTATCCAAATAATGATGGTGACAATTTGGGAAAACTTCAACCAAAGGCTGATATTGGTATTTTCACTGGTTATGCATCCACAAAGAAGGCATACTGAATCTACAATCGTAATTCTCGTAAGATCCTCGAAACTATGAATGTTGATTTTGATGAGCTGACGGCAATGGCTTCTGAGCAAAGCAGCTCTGAACCCGCACTTCGTGAAATAGGACCCAGTAACATTAGCTGTGGTCTTGTCCCAAACAACCCTACTTCATCATCCTTTACACCACCTTCTAGGAATGAATGGGATACGTTGTTTCAATAGTTCTTTGATGAATTCTTTACTCCTCCAAGTATTGTTGCTCCAGAACCTGAGGTAATAGCTCCGGTTACCGAAGATGTAGCTCCAGCAAACAAAGAACAACCAGATACGTCTACACCTACAATTGATTAAGATATACCTTCAACGAGTAATTCACAACCAACACCCAAATCAACTACCCATGTTATGCCTGTTGATGATGAAGAGGATGATGATGATCACGACTTGGAATTCGCTCAAATGCGTGAACTTCCATTCTTTGGTGTACCGATTCCCGACCATAATCAAGTCGGGTCGTCCACATCAGAGGAAGCTCCTACTACGGTCTACTCCAATCCATGGATTCGTGAACATGACAACAAGTGGACAAAGGATCATCCTATAGATTCTATTATTGGTGACCTTAATCGTCTGGCATCCATACGAAGTCAGTTACAAGAAAGTGCAATGTTTTTTCATTTTGATGCTTTTCTCAGTGAAGTTGAACCTAAGATGTGGCAACAAGCATTTACCCAATCTTGTTGGATATAAGCTATGCAAGAATAACTTAATGAATTTGTACGTCTTGATGTATGGGAACTTGTCCCATGCAGTAAAGTTACTCACTTTGAAATGGGTTTACAAGGTGAAACTCGACGAGTTAGGCGGCATATTGAAGAACAAGGCTCGACTAGTAGCTCGTGGATACAAGCAATTATTAGGCATCGACTTTATGGAATCCTTTGCATCGGTTCCTTGTTTGGAAGCTATTAGACTATTCCTCGCTTATGCAGCCCACATGAATATGATCGTCTATCAGATGGATGTGAAGACGAAATTTTTCAATGGTGAAATCAAGGAAGAGGTCTATGTTCAACAGCGGGATGGTTTTGTGAACTCTAAATATCCTAATCACGTGTACAAGCTTAAGAAGGCTCTTTATGGGTTAAAGCAAGCTCCACGCGTGTGGTGTGATCTATTGTCACAATTTCTCATTACGTAAGGCTTCGCTAAAGGTAAGGTGGATCCCACGTTGTTCATTCAGAAACGAGGTGAAGATATGATTATGGTACAAATATATGTTGATGATATTATATTTGTTGTCTCGACCCAAACCTTATCGGATGAGTTTGGGACACTCATGTCTTCCAAGTTTAAGATGTCAATGATGGGCAAGGTATCATTTTTTTAGGACTTCAGATATCTCAGAGTCCCAGAGGCATCTTTATCAATCAATCCAAGTATGCCCTTGAATCGCTTAAGAAATATAAGATGGAATCTTGCGACCCCGTGGATACTCCAATGGTGGAACGAACTAAGCTAGATGTAGATCCACATGGGATTGCTGTTGATCCGACACTTTATCGTGGAATGATCGGTACCCTTCTGTATATCACATCTAGTCGACCTGATCTTCAATTTGCTATATGTATGTGTGCTCGGTATCAAACTAGGTCTACTAAGTTACACTTAGCTACTGTTAAACAGATCTTTCGGTATATTAAAGGAACTATTAATCGGGGTCTTTGGTATTCGAAGGACTCTTCGATTGCACTAATAGCATATGCAGATGCGGATCACGCAGGTTGTCAAGATACAAGGCGTAGCACAAGTGGAACTTTGTAACTACTAGGAGATCGACTAATCAGTTGGGCATCAAAAAGGCAGAAAATCGTTGCAATTTCAAGTACAGAGGCAGAATACATAGCTATGTCCGGTTGTTGTGCTCAAATTCTCTGGATGAGATCGCAATTAACCGACTATGGTCTAGGTTTCAACAAAATTCCGATGTACTGCGACAACAAAAGTGCAATTACCTTATGCTGCAACAACGTTCAATTCTCCCGGTCGAAGCATATTGACATTCGCTGCCACTTTGTCAAGGAGCAAGTGGAAAATGAAGTGAGAGAGATTTACTTTGTCCGATCTGAGTATCAATTGGCGTATATTTTCACGAAGGCTTTAGATCGCGCTCGAATTGAATTTTTGGCCGACAAGCTAGGATTGAGAACTTTCTCGCCTGAGACTCTAAAGGAATTGGCAGATGAAGCGAAAGAATAGTGGTGGTAAACTATTCTAAGTATCCTTGGTGATCATATGTATATATTGTTCATATTTTTATCCTTAAAAGCAAAATACAAAAATATAAACCATATAAAAACCATAAAAATTGAAAAATTCAGAAAAATCCAAAAATATTTTTACTTTATTTTTCATAGGCATGTCTTTTGGTACGATAATAATTACGGTCTTAGAAATGTTGATTAATAACGACACGTCGCCATAAATAGAGTTCGTACAAAAGTTGTAAATATTTCATAAAACATGCCTATATGGCTTGTAGTTATTTCAGACTGCAACCCATTTTTCAGGTTAAAGTCAAGTATTTCTAATAAAAGCTTTGGCTCAACAACGGGAATTAATTTTCTCGGCCATGGTTTACTTTATAACCATGTAAGGGATTGTGTTTACTTTATAACACAATCTAACACGAATATATGTACGCATCAGTGCATTTATTTGTTAAAACAAGAGAAATCTTGTTTTTATGAAGTTATCATCTCTACAAATCGAAGCAATTTACAATTGATATCTACATACTAGAAGATGCTACTCAAACGATGACTAGCTCTTTAGATAGAAGACGGGTCAACAATTGAGGGGGAGCAATTGTCAAGCGTTCAGAATCTTCGATGCCGAAAGTGCCAACTTCACAAATTGGTGTCAAGACAACGATATCAATCGTACATGTGGTGTCTTGAAAGATTACCGCTTTTCAAAATGGAGGAGATAATTACAGACGTTACGGGGGAGACCAACATTCGTGAACAAGAACCACGTGATTTTATCATATGATGTTCTCATCATTCAGGTTCAACCTCGTAAATTATCAATATTGTGAATACATTATCATATATGATCTTTTCACGTGGTAAGTACCTTACACTTGTGTTTAAAAGGTATTTTATTTACGTTTCAAGTACACCCTCATTATTTTAAGGTGGAGCTTGTGTAATTCTTGAAGATAATTGGATTCACGTTTTTCTTCCCAAATTTTTCTTAAAATTTCATTAAATCAATTGATATTAAAAACATCGATTGGCTTAATGTTTATAATATGGGGGAGAAAATGTGATTTAATATTGAGATCAATAATGGTTTGACTTAATGTGCTAGCTCACCCCGACATGTGCGAAATGTTTTCGAATATCGTGGCATATGTTAAGGGGGAGAAAAATGGATTTGCACATCAAAATGGATTTCATGGTGATTTATACTTACCCACAACCCATTTATTTCACGACGATGAAGATTGTGGTGACAAAAGGATGGTAGGATAGGTTAAGTCCAATGATTCATCCAAAACCGGAGGAATCTTCCCAAGGACATTCCATAGCTAGAAATAGTAGTCATTAGGAAAGATGGAGAAAGATTGTGAACGTAGTTGAATGCCGACCAAGTACTCAAGTTAGCACTAGAACAATCACAACAAGGTGCTAGTGATGACGTATTGGTAAGCATTGAAGGGGTTGAAGAATGAAAAAGAATTGTAAAGATAAGGGGTATAAAGAAAGTAGCCCTCCTTACAACTTAGGCAGAAACCGGGTCAACTCATATGTTATTGAAGATAGACGTCATGGACCCAGTGATGCAATGCACAACCCATCTCAGCTAACTCATATATCTCTTAAAAGATATTTGTTTTAATCACACGGAGACAACGCATTATTTATTGATTTATTCACTCCGAATAAATTGGTATTGAAATGGAGGCACTCCTCTCCAACCTCCGATCACTAAAATCCAAAATGCACGATCGATTCTAGAGCCATTTGAGATCATCAAACATCTCATTAGGACACATTTCCATATTTCATTGCTTCTTCACACTCTGTAAAAAGTAAGAAAGATATTAAGAGTCCTACGCTAAATCTTCATGATCATGCCTGAACATCCGAGTAATACGCAAGTATTTACGATGAAGATGGAAATCCTTCTTGAGCGAACATCAAAAAGCTCATGGTAGGTAACTTGTGCGATTCTTTATGAATCAAACTTGTGATAACTGGAAAGCAACAGTTGTTTAATTCTTAATTGAATTTAAACACGTTCCAGGCCTCTACGCAATATCTCAGTGATCTTGATAGAACACTCAGAGTGACACCTAGTGTTCATAGTGATGACTGGAAATCCTTCTAGTGTGTTGGAAATACGTTTTTCCAAGGAAAGTCTCGGTCACATCATTATTAGCATAGATCAAGAGCTATAGACTATTTAGGACATTGTAACTTGGAGTGACCTCCCTTTGGGGGAGATTGTTGGAAATACGTTTTTACGTATTTAGAAAGAATCGGTCACTCCAATGATATTGGGCTCGTGATCCAATATAGCCCACATGTGGGGTGGGCTATATAAACCCCCCTCCTAGCATGTTAGGAGGGGTTGAACACTTTCATTCCATTCAACAATTCCATCTTTCTTATTTCTCTTCTTTCTCTCTCTAAGTTCTCAATTCTCCATCCATATTAATACATTATCCATACAATGCCTAATCCTTAGAAAAACACGATCCTACAATTGGTATCAGAGCTTGGTTGATTCTTTAGATTGGCACGTTTTTAATCTATTGATTTGGTCTTTTTTTTAAATCACAAACGTCTTAGTTTTTCATTTTTTAACTTTTGTCTTGAATTATCATTGGTCTCGTTTCTCTCACAACTGTTGTCTTGGAATTATCAACTTGTACTTCAAGATTCATCCGTACTTCATTTTTGTCTCAACTGGTTTACTCGTTGCGATCCAACAACATACTTTGGATACGATCGGGATCTTTTGTGATCGCATAAACCTCGGGGGTTTCAACTTGCGATCCAAAGTTACGATCTCCACTACGATCTCCACTACGATCTCCACTACGATCGAAGCTGCGATCACGAGTGCGATCGAAGCTGCGATCACGAGTGCGATCGAAGCTGCGATCGGACTACGATCGGAGTGCGATCGGGGTGTGATCTAAGTACGATCTTAGTTACGATCAAGAGTGCGATCGAAGCTGCGATCGGACTGCGATCGGGGTGCGATCTGGGTGTGATGCAAGACTACGATGGACTTAAAATTTTAGACTACGATTGACCAAGTTTTGACTCTAAAGGACTTACGATCAGACTTACGATCGGACTCAAAAGGACCCTCGATCGGTCTCACCCTTACCCTCGACTTAAAACTCTCATCAGACCCACAAAACCCTCAAAACAGAAGACTCGAACCCAACTAAACAAACTCTCACCACCAAAACTCAACATACCCTCGAACCCCTCATTCTCTCGGACACCCTCTTTCGACACCAACCTAGACCTCTTTTGACTCAAAAACTCGACTCGACCCTCACAACATTCTCGTCTCAAACAGCAAGTCTCAATCTAAACACAGACAACAACAAATCCAAACACCTCACTCGACTCACACATCAAGACAGACTAAAACAACTCTCGTTCAAGAAACATAACACCTCTCGTCCATCTTACCCAAAAACTGACTCAAAACAAACCCTCGTAAACAGCCTCGACAAAGACCACAACACACCCTCTCTCGAATCAAAAACTCTGACACCAAAAATAGACTCAAACTAAAACCAACCCCGACTCGATCTTATCTCCATCATTTCTTAGACTCGAATTAACATCCATTGATCTCAGATTATTTTCATTTTTTTTATATACAATCTTTTTAGATTTTATAGAAATGAAACTCACTCTTCATTGATCTGACCTAATTAAAAACCTACATGCACTCATATAAACACCTACCCGAGACCATTTACATGATCTTGAAGCCGATTCATCAAAAGATGTGTTAAGATTCGTCCATTGGTGGAGGTTTTGGATTTGGATTTTGATTGGGGGAGGTTTAAGTTGTTAGTTCGTGCGATCGTGTTTTAATTAGTGTAAGAGATGGAGTTTTTGAGATGATGCTATCTAATAGATTCGGTTAGATTGGGTTTATACATAGAGCGGCGATATGTGATTGTTTTGAGAGAGATTGTTGGTGAGAGAGAAGACATTTGAGGAGACGAAGGAGTTGAAAGAGAGAGAGACGTAGGAGTTATCAAAGAGAGAGAGATAAGATTAGTTTTTGAGAGAGATAATTTTGGGAAGTGAAGATTATAGGGGCGGAGTTCACAAGGTGAAAGTTTTTGGGAGTTGCGAAGTGTTTTATATTTGTGGTGGGTGTGGGATGGAGGTTTCTAGGCACAGCTGTCAAAGCCACGTTTTTAGGGTATGGGATACACGTGGGTACTTCACAAGTTAACTATTTTTATATCTGATTTTTTCTTTTCTAAAAACGCGATCATTGATTTAATTTTAAGTTAATTTTAGTTAAGTAAAATTTCTTTTAAGTTCAGTTATTTTTCTTATATATTTTCATATTTTAAAGTTAATTTTCTTTTTAATTAAGTTAATTTTGTGTATTTATTTTTGGTACATCGTGTTGAGGCGGGTATTCTAAAAGAACCTAAGTGATAAAATATTTGACGGGTTAAAAGTTTTTTGGCCGGATTTGAAGACAAATGTGACGAGCTAAAGTGACGGGATTTATTTTTAGTGGCTACGGATTTTTGACTGGGTGTTATTACTTGAAAGTGAAAACAGATTTGTTCATCGATCATAATCATCAACGACATTGGTCATCGATATTCAATGGATTTTTTGAATTCGACTTTTCAAGAGGGAGAATTGCAAAACGATACTAGAAGCAGTCACAAAAGAATGGATTCAGGAGGAAAGCAGGAAACAAACAGCCAATCAGGAAATTATGCAGAGCAGTCATGTGTCACAAATCTTCGTCTACTTCAATCTAAATTGAATGAGATAATTAACAATCCTGATAAGTGCCCTATGCCTGCTTCTTTACCCAATTCTGCTTCTAGGATTAAAGAGCTCGAAACGATCGTCGCTCAGCAATCAAAAGATCTTGAGGATGCCAAAATTGAATTTTCAAAGAAAACGGAGAAATTTGAAACATATTTTGAAAAACTTGAAAAGTCAAACGTTGTTCTTGAACGAAAATTGGATCAAACTGTTCTAGATTCTAAAGCTGAAAAGGATAATTTTTTGAAACAAATTAAGTTGCTTGAATCTAAATTGGCATCCCAAGATAACTTGCTCAAAGAGAATGAGACTTTAAAGGCTCAAGTACAGGAAAAGTTTTTTGTTATAGCTGCTTTAAGAAATGAATTAAGGAAAACTAAAGGAACTAGTGTGGACACTAAGCTTGAAAAAACATCAATCTTGGGGAAACCGCCTACAAATCAGTTCATTCACAACCGACTGCATTTAGATCCGAGCGATCACAATCATCGAGACCGTGGTTTGCCTCCCAAGTTGATATGGTTCATCTTTCTAGAATAGTCACTCCACTATCTAGGCCCAATGTGACTAAAACAGCTTTTGCAAGACCTAATCACATGATTGCCTCTAGTTTCCCTAGACATAGTCCAAAGAACACGTCTCAAACTAGTTCAAATGACGTTCGCCATACATTTGATCTAAGGGAAGCTAAGAAAAAGACACAAGTAAGAGATAGGAATTTCAAACCTAGTCAGATGCCTTCTAGATTACCTAACACTGCTAACCATAGCATGTCAAATCCTAGGAGAATCAATCAATCGTCCAGGAATTCTAGATCTTACTCAGACATTAAATATGCTACTTGTAAAACATGTAGAAAATGTGTCTTTACGGCAAATCATGATTCTTGTATCAAGAAATTACTTAATGAGGTGAACTCCCGTGCTAGACTTAAATCCCAGTGGGTTGCTAAAATCAAACCCATTGGTAAAATATGGCGCCCCACTGGTAGAACTTTCACTATTGTAGGAAACGAGTGCCCTTTAACTAGGATAGTCTCTGATTCTACTAAGACTACTAGGGAGGAAATTGAAAAGGAGGATACATCACTTAAGCCTGAACTTAAGGTTTTCTATAAAAGGAAACGTTTACCAGCTAAGACAAGTGAATCATCTCCTCGGGTCACCTCTAGCACAAGAAAAGAAAACTGTGAACCCCCACTTGCTTCTAAGATAGATATCGCTAACCCATATCAAAGCATGCAAATTCCAAATGAGAATGCAGGTACCAAAGAGGATGTTCCAAAAGAAAGAAGCGGTCCAATCATTGTATACAATTCAATTAAGGACACTCTCAGAGTTTGGTTGTTGAAGAAGCTGATATCTAAGAAACAAGTGTCTCAGGGGATTCGCAGTTAAGCTTACAGTGTACAAATGACTTGCAGTCACATAACAGTTTGTAACTCGCTCTCAAAAGACAGGAAAGTTCATCCCAATGATGACTTATCCTCAAAGCGAGAAATTAAATTTTCTCGGACACGAGCTTCCGTTAAAACTATTCAAAGGTTTTAAGCTCGTGTAAAAGGACTTATAGTCACATCACAGACTATAACTCGATCTTCAAAGAAAGGAAAGTTTATCGCCGATGGTAAACTTATCCTACTAACGAGAAATTAATTTTTCTCGGGCACGAGCTATTATTAAAATTATTCAAAGATTTTAAGCTCGTGTAACTGTGACCCGTTCTTTAGAGAAAGGGAAGTTTATCTACGCAACGATAGCTTACCCTCAAAATGAGAAATTAATTTTTCTCGGGCATGAGCTTATATCAAAAACATTCCAAGTTTTTAAGCTCATGCACAATGGCTCACATTCAAATCACAGTCTGTGACCCGTTCTTTAGAGAAAGGGAAGTTCATCTACGCAACGATAACTTACCCTCAAAACGAGAAATTAAGTTTTCTCGGACACGAGCTCATATTAAAACTATTCAACGGTTTTAAGCTCGTGTAAATGGCTCCTCGTTAAATGACAGACGATGACCCGGACTTCAGAGACATGGAAGTTTATCTACGCAATGATAACTTACCCTCTTAACAAGAAATTAAGTTTTCTTGGACACGAGCTTATCCTAAAACCATTCAAAGGTTTTAAGCTCGTGTATAAGGCTCATCATTAAATACCAGATGATGACCCGATCTTCGAACAAAGGAAAGTTTATCGCCGATGATAAACTTATCCTCATTAACGAGAAATTAAATTTTTCTCGGACGCGAGCTTACATTAAAACTATTCCAAAGTTTTAAGCTCGTGTAAATGGTGTATAATCACATTTCAGATTATGCCTCAGACCTCAAAGAAAGGAAAGTTTATCGCCGATGATAAACTTATCCTTACAACGAGAAATTAATTTTTCTCGGGCATGAGCTAATATTAAAAACATTCGAAGTTTTTAAGCTCTTGTACAATGACTTACAGTTGAATATCAGACTGTAACTCAGACTCTAATTTTAGGAAAGCTTATCTTTCATGATAACTTTTCCTCGTAACGAGAAATTAATTTTTCTCGGTCATGAGCTCGTATTAAAACATTCCAAGTTTTAAGCTCAGAAAGGAAAGTGTATCTTTTAAATAAGAGAACTTTTCCTCATAAACGAGAAATTTATCTTTCTCGGTCATGAGCTCTACGTTAAAAACATTCAAAGTTTTTCAAGCTCATTAACACGACTTCTAAGTAAATGTCAACTTAGGACTCGTTCTTCAGTTAAAAGGAAAGTTTATCGCCGATGATAAACTTATCCTTAACAACGAGAAGTTTACAACTTCTCGGACTTGAGCTCGTTTTGTAAGATATTCAACATCTTAAGCTCAAGTAATTGGTTTTCAATACTTTGAACACAATTTTTCGAGAATTTCTCAAAAGGTTTTTCTAAATCTTTCAAAATTGTATGTTCAAAAACGTTTTGATAAAAAGAGCATGTCTTCTGGAATCGATAATATTTACGATACTAGAAATGTCATTCAATAATGACACGGGGTTGTAAATAAAGTTCGAGCAGAAGTTCAAACGTTTTAAAACATGCTCAAAATGGCTTGCTATTATTTCCGATAGTAACCCGCTTTTCACTTTAAAGTCAAGCTTTTCACCGGAAAGCTTTGACTCAACAATGGGAATTAAATTTCTCGGGCGTGGTTTACTTTATAACCATGTAAGGGATTGTGTTTACGTAATAACATAATCTAACACGAATATATGTACGTGTCAGTGCATTTATTTGTTAAAACAAGAGAAATCTTGTTTTTATGAAGTTATCATCTCCACCAACCGTAGCAATTTACAATTGATATCTACATACTCGACGATGCGACTACTCAAACGGCGACTACAGCTCTTTCAATAGAACACGGGTCAACAATTTAGGGGGAGCAATTGTCCAGCATTCAGAATCCTTGATGCCGAGAGTGCCAAGTTCACATATTGGTGTCAAGACAACGATATCAATCATACACATGGAGTCAAGAGATAACTTCAGACATGATGAGGCGACCAACATTCGTGAAGAAGAACCATGTGATTCTATCATATGATGTTCTCCATCATTCAGGTCCAACCTCGTATATTGCTAATCTTGTGAATACATTATCATATATGATCTTTGCACGTGATAAATACCTTACACTTGTGTTTAAAAGGTATTTAATTTACGTTTCAAGTACACCCTCATTAATTTGAGGGGGAGCTTGTGTAATTCATGAAGATAATTGGATCTGCATTTTTCTTCCCAAATTTTTCTTAAAATGCTATTAAATCAATGGATATTAAAAACATCGATTGGGTTAATATTTTTAATATGGGGGAGAAAATGTGATTTAATATGTGAAATGATTAATCACAAATGGTTTAACTTAACGTGCTAGCTCATCCCGACATGTGCGAAATGTTTTCGGATATCGTGGCATATGTTAAGGGGGAGCAAAATGGATTTGCACTTCAAAATGGATTTGCACTTCAAAATGGATTTCATGGTGACATACACTTACCCAAAACATCTCTATTCACGACGGTGAAGATTGTGGTGACATAAGGATGGTAGGATAGGTTAAAGTCTAATGATTCCTCTAGAACCGGAGGAATCTTCCCAAGGACATTCCATAGCTAGAAATAGTAGTCCTTAGGAAAGATGGAGAAAGATTGTGAACGTAGCTGAATGCCGACCAAGTACTTAAGTTAGCACTGGAACAATCACAACAAGGTGCTAGTTATGACGTATTGGTAAGCATTGAAGGGGTTGAAGAATGAAAAAGAATTGTAAAGATAAAGGGTGTAAAGAAAGAAGCCCTCCTTACAACTTAGGCAGAAACCGGGTCAACACATATGCTATTAAGATCATTGTTTAATGATTCTTGATATTGAAGACAGACATCATGGACCCAGTGATGCAAGGCACAACCCATCCCAGCTAACTCAGATATCTCTCAAAAGATATATGTTTTAATCACACGGAGACAACACGTTATCTATTGATTTATTCACTCCGAATAAACTGGTATTGAAATGGTGGCACTCCTCTCCAGCCTCCGATCACTTAAAATCCAAAATGCACGATTGAGTCTAGAGTCATTTGAGATCATCAAATATCTCATTAGGACACACTTTCATATTTCCTTGCTTCTTCACACACTGTGAAAAGTAAGAAAGATCCTAAGAGTCCTACGCAAAATCTTCATGATCTTGCCTGAACATCCGAGTAATACGAAAGTATTTACAATGAAGATGGAAATCCTTCTTAAGCGAATATCAAAAAGCTCATGGTAGGTGACTTGTGCGATTCTTTATGAATCAAACTTGTGATAACTGGAAAGCAACAGTGTTTAATTTCTTAAATGAATTTAAACACGTTCCAGGCCTCTACGCAATATCTTAGTGATCTTGCCAGAACACTCAGAGTGATACCTTAGTATTCACAGTGATGAGTGGAAATCCTTCTAGTGTTAACCTCAAACAGCACTTGGTAGGTAACTTGCAAGATTCTATACGAATCAAGCTCGTGACAACCGGAAAGCAACGATGGTGTGGTTCTTAATTGAATTTCACTTGTTCCAGGAACATGAATTGACGGCTTCAAATCATGCGGATATTATTATCCAAATGATTCACTCTTTACGTTCGCAGTCAGCTTTGGACGGTCGAGTAAAGAGAACGGGTTTACCCGCAAAATCTTGTCAAGGAGGTTCTTTATTGAAACTACCTGCCACAAGTACGATATTTAATATCGTCCAACGGTCTTCACCGACCGGAGGTAAAATGCTACCGAATTAGAATGAAATGTTCAAGGCCATTTCATCCGTGTATATGGTTTGTTGCTAACTGTCTTATGCAGCGTAACAAGAAGGTGGCATTGCGGTGTACAATCCAGAAGAAGTCGTCACCACATGCTTATACTACATACACTCAGTACTTCAACGAATTCAAGAAAGTCTGAAGGTCAAGTCTTCCGCTGTATCAAACTCTGAAGCTTTCAAGAATTATAAAGGTATAAGTATGTGGAACATGAAGTCACGAAGAGGCGAATATCACAAGTGATGAATGCACAAGGTCAAGGCAAGGAAACATGCTCAAGGCTAAAGTCAAAGATCACATCAAGCATATTCACAAGAACAAGATCGAAGACTCAAGCATAGTATGCTAGGTTTAAGATTTTGTAAAATGGCGTGACCTCCCTTTGGGGGAGATTGTTGGAAATACGTTTTTCCAAGGAAAGTCTCGGTCACATCATTATTAGCATAGATCACGAGCTATAGACTATTTAGGACATTGTAACTTGGAGTGACCTCCATTTGGGGGAGATTGTTGGAAATACGTTTTTATGTATTTAGAAAGGATCGGTCACTCCAATGATATTGGGCTCGTGATCCAATATAGCCCATATAGCCCACATGTAGGGTGGGCTATATAAACCCCCCTCCTAGCATGTTAGGAGGGGTTGAACACTTTCATTCCATTCAACAATTCCATCTTTCTTATTTCTCTTCTTTCTCTCTCTAAGTTCTTCATTCTCCATCCATATTAATAGATTATCCATACAATGCCTAATCCTTAGAAAAACACGATCCTACATAGTGTTAACCTCAAACAGCACTTGGTAGGTAACTTGAAAGATTCAATATGAATCAAGCTCGTGACAACTGGAAAACAACGATGGTGCGATTCTTTACTGAATCAAACTTGTTCCAGGAATCGTAATTGACGGTTTCAATCATGCGGATAATTTTATCCAAAGGATTCACTCTTTACGTTCGCAGTCAGCTTTGGACGGTCACGTAAAGAGAACGGGTTTACTCGCAAAATCTTGTCAAGTAGACTTTTAATTAAGTCTACAAGTCACAAGTACGATATTTTATATTGTCCAACGGTCTTCACCGACCGGAGGTAAAATGCTACCGAATTAGAATGAAATGTTCAAAGCCATTTTGTTCGTGTCTACTTATGTTACTACATTTGAAGACGGTGGCGTTACAGAATCCGAGAAGAAGTCGTCCCCGCATGCTTATAATTTATGCACTTAATGCTTCAACAAATTCAAGAAAGCCTAAAGTTAAGTCTTCCCCTGTATAGAACTCTAAAGCTTTCAAGAATTACAAAGGTATAAGTATGTGGGACATGAAGTCATGAAGAGGCGAATATCACAAGTGATGGATGCACAAGATTAAGGCAAGAGATTAATGCTTAAGATTGATATCAAAGATCACATCAACATATTCACCAGAAAAGAAAAAGAAAATAAAGACGAAGACTACGAGCTCAAGACAAGCATATTATGCTAGGTTTATTTTATTATTGTAACTCGAGTAACGCCCTTGTTTAGAGTGACCTCCCTTAGGGGGAGATTGTTGGAAATACGTTTTACGTATTTAGGAAGATTCGGTCACTCCGACAATATAATAAGTATTAGCTCGTAGTCTAGTTACTCTATATTAATTAAACAAGGAAAAGCCCGGTCCATGTCCTGTATGGCCGGCCTAACTTGTAAGCCCAAGTCCATCTCATGGGCTTGGTATATAAACCCTCTCCTTTGATGGAGAGGGTGTGGTTCACTCTTATTTTACACATAGTAAAGTGTGTTTCTTCATACTTTCTCTTTCTACGTGTGAGTGTGTGTTCTCACCATCTTTCTATCTCTACTCTCTCTCTAGATTAAGCAAGATTTACATAATCCTACAACATAGTTAAAGCCAAAGAAGTTAGAAAATTAGGAGTTGAATACCTTAGTTTTGAAAAGGAAGTAAACATTAAGGAGACTAAGGATCATGCCCTATAAAATGTCATAGGCGACCTTAACCAAAGGACCCTTAGATCTCAAGTCCAAGATCAAAGTAACTTCTTTTGTTTCGTCTCATTGATTGAATCAAATAATGTTAAAGAAGATTTGATGGATGAGAGTTGGGCCATCGCCATGCAAGAAGAATTAAATCAATTCATTGCTAATGATGTTTGGGAACTTGTTCCTCCACCGAGAAGTACCACCATCATAGGAACCAAATGGGTTTTTAGGAACAAACAAGATGAGAATGGTGTAGTGTCTCGTAACAAGGCTAGACTTGTAGCTCAAGGTTATAATCAACAAGAAGGAATTGATTATGACGAGACGTATGCACCCGTAGCAAGGTTAGAGGCCATTAGGATCCTTTTAGCTTATGCTTGCGCCTTAGACTTTAAGCTTCAACAAATGGATGTAAAGAGTGTATTTCTTAATGGTTTGATCAATGAGGAAGTATATGTGGCTCAACCTCCCGGCTTCATTGATTTTGAGAAATTGGATTATGTTTACAAGCTTATGAAAGCTCTTTATGGTCTTAAACAAACATCCAAGGCTTGGTATGATAGACTTAAATTGTTTCTTGTAAAACATGAGTATGCCATGGGAATGATAGACAATACGCTCTTTACAAAGAAGAAAATGATCTCACTTTAACATTGTTCAAATATATGTTGATGACATTATATTTGGTTCAACTTGTCAAAGTATGTGTGATGACTTTGCCAAAATCATGCATGTCGAGATCGAAATGAACATGATGGGTAAACTTAACTTCTTTTTAGGACTCCAAATTAAACAAATGGACGATGGTATTTTCTTCAATCGGTCTAAGTATGTTAAAGAAATGATAAAGAAATTTGGATTAGAGGAATCTAAGCCTATGAAGACCCCCATGGCCTCGGATACTAAACTCACCGTAGATGATGATTGTGAGTCGGTAGACAATACCAAATATAGAGGTATGATTTGTAGTTTGTTATATCTAACGGCAAGTCGACCCGGTATCATGTTTAGTGTTTGTCTTTGTGACCGCTTCGAAGAGGCTCCCAAAACCTCTCATCTTGAAGTGGTTAAGCGTGTCTTCCGATACATTAAAGGCACTATACATTTAGGATTATGGTATCCTAAAGGGACCAACATAGAAACCATAGTATACGCCGACTCAGATTATACGGGACACTATGTGGACCGAAAAAGCACTAGCGGTATTTGTACCTTCATAGGTTGTTGTTTAACTTCTTGGTTCTCTTAGAAACAAACTGCTCTTGCCATATCCACCGCGAAAGCCTAGTATGTGAGTGCTGGTAAAGCTTGTCAACAAGCTCTATGGATGAAGCAAGCGCTTGTTGATTACAGGATTATACTCAATGATGGTCCCATCATGTGTGATAATAAGGGTGCAATAGACCTTAGTAAGAATCCCGTGCAACATTCGTGAACTAAGCACATAGAGATTCCACCATTTCCTTAGGGATAATGTTCAAAAGGGTAACATTTTGATTGAGAAGGTTCCCTCGGTAGAAAACTTAGCCGATATCTTCACTAAGCCACTTAAGAGGGAACCTTTTAATTACTTGCGTCTAGGTGTAGGTTTAATGGAACATATACCTTGATTGTGCTTGATTAATTAAGTCTTTTCTCTTTTGAGTCCTTTTTTGTCTTTGTGTCTCTAAAATTTGTTTTTGAAAATACTTCTCTCTTGTTTTTCAAAACCTCTCACAGTATTTTCTAAAATGGTCGAGTAATGTTTTCGCATTGTTAATTCAATCTAAAAACATTTTTCATGTGTTCTTGCTATTGCTATCGAACATACATAATCAATATGTATGGGTCACATAATCATAGCGAGAACAATGTTGAATTATAGAGGTTTCATGGATTATAAAAAATTTGTCATGACTACGTGTCTAGATAATCACACCTCCAACATCGATTTTACTTTTAAAAAATCAAAGTATTTTGGTTAAAGTCATGTTTGTTGTGTTCTTGTGTGTTTCTTAGTCTTTTATTGCTCTTTAGCATAGCTTTATGATAAGTTAGACTAGAACAATAGGATTTTCTGAATTGGAAAAATCCTCTTGTCCTTCGAAATACACCTTCTATAGGTGGATCATTAATTGTCAAGCGGCTCAATATATTTATTGAACCGCGGGCACAATTAATAAGCCACGGATAGAAACAGTAAAAAACAGGTTTTCTGAAACTCCCAAATTGTTCCAACACTTTTTGGAATCTTTGTTTCAAACCTTTGTCCACTCCCAAAATATCTTGTGCTTTCTCTACTTAACCCTAAGCATTTTGCATCTCTTTTACAAAGCATAATGTCTTATTCTCCAAATGATAGCCTTGATTGTCCACCATTTCCCCAATCTCTTTCAACTCTAATTCACCAAAGAACACACAAAAATGAAATCTCTTCTCCTTTTAAGGAAAATGATTTTGGAAACTCTCATTTTCTACCACTTCCCTTTTGTGTTCTTCCTACATCACATGATAATGTCATGCATCATGGAACATATTGTCATTGTTTTCAATATCAACATCTTGCCATGTCTCATATCTATGATGAGTTGAAGGTCTTCTAGTCAAACCTCCTCTCAACTATGACTACAAGACCATTGCTAAGCCTCCACCACCACATTCCGCTACCACTTCGTCTTCTAATTAAGCATATGTGTTGCTTATTAATAAGACATCTAATTTAAGCAAATCTTATAGTTCTAGTGTAACTAGGATTAAAATTATGCTTAAGTGATAGGCTTGTGTTTCATATATCTTTGTATGATTTCTTATTTCCTTGTATCTTTTTATGTTTTTGTCTAACATGATTTCTTATGGATCTTGGATCTCTTCTTCTTGTGTTATTTCTTTTATTTTGTGACCACTACTATATCTTGTTGGATGTTTCTTTTCTTCTTCTAACCCTTCTATGTAGCTTGTCACCATAGCTCGATCTTTTGGTGCCCCAAGCAAGGGGAAGTAAGCACCAATGGGGAGCATTAGCAAAGTCGTTTTCTTCTGTTCTTCAAAGAGTTTTTCTACCTTTTGCTTCGAAAAAGGGGGAGAAATGAAATAAACTTGTCTTTGAAAAACTTTTTTTTATACTTGATTGAGTTTATATGTTGTCGAAATCAAAAAATGGGAGATTGTTAATGCAATGATGCATAAAAACGTTACTTGCATTTTTTGATCTCGCTTTGTTTTGATTACAACAATATATAAAAACAAGCATTTACGAAAACAACGAAAATCGAATTCTTGAGTTCAAGTATTTTTTTATTTCATCCATGATCAAGAATTCATATTTTCTTAAACTCACTTTTATTTAAAAGTGAAAAATGTTTTAAATAAACTTTATTTTTAAGAAAATGTTTAATTAAAATAGAAAATAGAAATTTGAATTTGGCATATTCCAAATGGTTTAGGAATATCCTCTTGAGGTATAAACTTCACCAAATATAATTTCCCCACTAAAGGACAAAAAGGAGTAGAGTCTACAGCCGCCGGCTCAAAATAGGTAGTTGCGGCTCAATATCGATACTAAGCCGCGGGCCTATCTGATGAGCCGTGACTAGATAGCGCCGTTGGGCCTTTGTCCTATAGATAGTGGACCATTTCCAGATTTCTTTTTCACCTCTTTTGCACATAAATTATCATATTCAACCCACCTTCTTTAATCACATAAATCCTTGGTTATTTGGTTGATTATACTTGCTTAAAAGTGAACCTTTCTCCTCCCCTCTCATCCTCTCAATTGCAAAGAGAAGAACACTTTCATCCTTGAAATGTTGTGTCTAACTCAAGATCCATTGAAGATCAAAACTCTATTTCATTCTTTTGTCAATGTGAAGTTCCAAATTTTTGTGTATATTTGGAGGTTGTGTATGTATTGTGGTTAATACTTAGTCCTCAAAGTATATTGGTGTAGATTGGTCCTAGCTAAGATTAGGTCTCGACTTTTAGCTTAGAGTCATAAATTGGTTAAGCGACATGTACGATTTCTACACCTTAAGAAGCTTGTTGATTAGTAAACTCTCGAGTAAGGAGTACTCGATGAGTGGAGTAGGAACGAAGAGTGAGCTTCGTTGCCGAACCACTATAAATCCTTGGTGTTCGGTTTGATCTTTTATTTCCTTATCTCTTTCTATTCATTATTCTTTATTGCATATACTTGTGATTATTAGTTTAGAACCACTATCAATTGTTCATATTGTGTATAAGAATATTTCACATAAATCACTTAAGTCTAGTTTTTGAAAAGGATTTTTGAAAACCGATCTTTGATCAGTTAACTAGAGAAACTATTCAACCCACCTTTTAATCTCTACATCATGCTTGTGGTGGTTTGGCTTGTATTTTGTAATGAACTAAGTTTATGACTAATGTGTTTGTCAGTTAGTATTTCTTTTGTGGTTGTAATGGTAGCATGTTATGTCCAAGGGTTGTAATGAACTAAGTTTATGACCAAGTATTTTAACATTTCACCCTAATGTTTTTTTGTTAATATTTACTACACATTTGAATGTGGGCTACACATGACACAAGCACAATATATGCATAAGATACTGCACATGGTCTGCATTTCCATAAAAGGTAGAATGCATAGTTATTCAATGAACTAGACGATCATAAACAAAAAAACCAGAAAGATATAAACCGATGCCAACTCAGCTAAAAAAGTGACGTGGAAATTAAAGAAAAAGAAAAAATGAGCGTGTATATTATATTGGAGAAGTCACTGAGTTTAGAAAAGAATTTAAAAATTAGTTGGTAACATTAGTAATAAAAAAGTAAGTGTTTCAAAGTAGTAAATTCTAGAAAGTTCGCTAGCATTTTATAGCTTTTACCCTTAATTTTAATAGTAGAGGATTAAGACAAAAATTCAAATGCAACCTTGTTTTTTCTCACAAGCAGAGGGACAAATCCCCACTATCCATTTTGGTTTAAATGTTGAGATTATTAAAAAGACGCGGAGGGCCGTTTTTGCCAAAAAGTTTCAAAAATCGGACGGAGGGACTAAAGTTGTAAATTTTCCGATCTAAACACACACATAAACACATACTCGATAAATCCCCGATCTAAATCGTGAATTGATCCATCCTCGATCTATTATATCATCATCTCTTTCGTAATTGGATCATCCACATCTACAATTCATTAAGATTAGGTAATATCATCAAGATCTATATATTTTTTTTAGCTTATTTGATGTAAATAAGCTTATTTTTTTAGCTTATTTGATGTAAATAAGCTTATTTTTTAAGCTCATTTGACAAGAATTTATATACTAGTTTAGATTTGATGTGAATAAGATGATAAAAAAATTTAGCTTATGAATTTATCAGCTTATTTTGATGTGATTATGAATGTGTTAGCTTATTTGATATGTTATAATTAAGCTTAATGTTGTGAGATCCCATATTTTCCTTGTAATTATTTTATTCTTATATATTCTTCTGATCATTGATAATAATTTATTCAGAATTACAAAAATTTTATTTTATTTTTCTATATTTATTTAAATCAAAATTTTTGATTTAAAAGCACCCGCGTGCATTTTACAAAAAGTTTACTCAAATCGACGGAACGAGAATCGATGGCTAAATATTTTGACTTTAGGAAGTGAAAATATGTTAATTATTAGTTGGCATTAAGTCTAGACCGGTAAGGTACACAATGTTGAATTCTTGTATTTTTACGTTTTTCGGGGTCAGGCTGACTTTTCGGGTCGGGACACCGTGGTACTCCCTCCGTCCCAAAATTATTGTCACCAGATAAGAATCACACAATTTAAAGAAATTACATTTATTACAGTTTTCTCTCTCTCTTATTTTTTAGTATAATGACAAGTTTACCCTTAGCCAATTAATTAATTCTTATTTAAAGTTTGTAATAACAAGATTTTTAGTATTGGACAATAATTTTGGGAAAACCCAAAATGGAAAGATGGATAATAATTTTAGGACGGAGAGAGTAATATATTTTTATAGTCGTTTTCTTTACTTTTGCTCCTTAGTACATCCCTTATCTAAAAATGAGTATTTCTCGAGTCCTAGTTGTATTTTAAAGGTTTCGTATTTTAACATATTCAAGATTGCAAAAATCAATTTTTGGGTTTATGTCAAATCTACTAAACCATTTTGTAAAAAAAATAAAAAATTTTATAAAATATAAATAAGTTTATTCAGTGCTAAACTATTTTTAAAAAATTACAAATGGAAGGATTAAAAGAGTATTATTTAAAAATCAGAACTAATAACTTATCTTAAACATTTCATTTAAAAAGAATCTAGTATTCTCTTCTTTCTTCCCCTTGGTGAAGTAAGCCAAAACCCCACAACCATCATCATACAATTTTTTTAAGAAATCTACCATTGATCTTGTAAGTTTCCTCATGTTAATTACCTATTCTTATTTTTAATTTTCACTTGCAAGAACTTTTTATAAAACTCAAATGTTTTTAAGATTATTTTAAATATATTGAGGATTATGTGTTATTAGACTAATTTTAAAGGTATTGCAAGTATTGGACATGATGGACTTGATCAAATTGTGATTTGGTTAGTCTAAACGGGTGTTTGTTTTCGTGTATTAGGAGAGGTAAAGGAGGATCTTTAAGCTTATATTGTAAAAAAAAACTAGTTGACATATTGAAGGTATACACTACCTTGAATTATAGCTTTGGTTATGATGATTATAATTGTGCTTTGAATATGATTTTTAGAAATTGATAATTCCTTAGACACCTGCTGATTTCCTAAGTATTTTAAACCCCAAATAGTTTAGTCGACTTGGTTAGGGCATTGCATAGGTTGTGGTAGCGATTAGATGTTGTTTGAGTTGGTTTTATTGGTCAAAATAAGGTTAAAAATGATGGCAGAATACTAAAGCCATTCACAAATTTTTTTTGCAAATAAGACCTGCAAATTGCTTGATATTTGAGTAGCCATGGTTGTGTAGTGCAATTTGTGAGTTGGGTGGTTTATGTAAGTGTCCGGATGAGTAAATTACGTCTGTTTTGTCAAAACAAGTCAAAATCGGCATTTGCGCCAAATTTGTGTTTGAGGTCAAAGCATAAAAAGTCAAATTGGGTATTTTTATGACTTACTACAGTAATATAGGTCAAATGTGAACATTTCCAATTGGTTTCAAGTTAAAATATTTTACGGATCGTAAATGATGGTCAAAACGGTTTTATGTAAATTTTCGTCGAATAAGTCAAATCTGAGTAGTCTGCAATAAAACTGCATTTCCCGTTGATTGGTAATTGTTATGATAGTGTTCTTTAATGATTTGAAATGGTAAGACCTGTAGCTTTTCAGGTCCATAAAGTTTGAGTTTATAACTATTACAGAACTCAAGATATGAAACAATCTTTATAGCATGTTTCTGAAAATTTAGTGCATCCATTTTGTCAACGTTAATTTTCGACTCAAAGTGTACAAGTGTTTGCTACTTAAGGGTTTGATGAGTATTTCTAATGTTTATAAACATGTTTATATAGTAGGTATATATTGTTTTTGAGTCAAATTGATTTCAAGTCGATAGGTTGCAATGCTGTAAAACCCGCATGCTTTTACCATGAATAGTACCCTTTAGATCGTACGTACTAGATTAAAACTTTCCTATTATAGCATGATTACGTTTACGTGTTAGGATTTTACGTATTACGTACGTGTTAGAACACGATAAGTATTTATTACGTACGAATACTCAATAATTATTTAACAATAATTAATCACGAGCATGTGATCATGAAATCACGAACGTAATTAAATCACGAACTAATATTAATTACGTATATATATTTATTACGAGCACGAATAAATATATTAGGTCACGGTTAATATTTAACGAAGAACACATAAAACACGAACACAAATAAACACGAACGAACACTTAAATAACGAGACACGGAAAACGGTACGGGTACCCCATGTGGGGCCCCCTACCCGCGGCTACACCAAGGAAGATGGGCCTAGCCCATCAAATTTTACTAACAAGGGGTTATGGTAAATTTTGTTAGTCATTTTCACATTACAGTAAACTTAAACAAAAACCTAAAAGATTTTTCTCCTTCTCCTTCTTCCTCTCTTGTGGCCGCCGCACATAACACACCAAAGGGGGGTGTTTATTTGATCTTTGATCTTGGTTTTGTACGTGTGTTCGTGTGCGTTCATCCTCGTTAGATCCACGCATTCGGTATACCTTTCTAAATCCTTTTTCTTTTATTTTGATTTATTAAATTAAATAAGAACATGATGTTTTTAAAAACCTAAATAAAAACATAAATCAAACATGTAATTGGTTATTGGGTAAATCAAAACGGATGTTTTTAGGGGTGTTTGTTTGGCCGACGCCTAAACCGAACCCCAAGGGGGTCTCGGTTTGGCTTATAGACTACCACCGAGACCATATAGTCCCGGTTTGGTGGTGTGGGTCCCACGACAACAGCAAACAAAAGGGAACCCCGAAGTGGTTCGGGGTATGGTGTTTCCGGTTCATGGTTTCTAGTCACGATCCGGTTCATGGTTTATGTTAAGATTATTTTTTTTAATAATCATATGTTATAAATTAAATTAATAATATATGACATGATTAATTTAATAAAACATGACTTAGGTTATAATTTAATTATTAGATCATGGAATTATTAACCTAAGTATTTATATTTTCCTAGACTTATAATTAATTAATTATTTAAAAACCATGGTTATAATTAATGAATTAACATGACTTAGGTTATATTATTAATAAATAATAATACATGTTTTAAACTAAGTATTTAACTTTATTTAATTAAAAACATGATATATTTAATTAAATACTTTTAACCTATAGTTTATTTAAATTACATGTAATAATTAATAAACTATACATTATATCATTATGACTTAGAATAATAATCAGAAAACACTTAAGTTTATATACTTAGCTTATTTAACCAGCTTATATCTAATTATGGAAACTTTCTATTTTTAGAAACTTATGTAATTCAGGCAGTTAATCTATTTATGGAAACTTTCTATTTTTAGAAACCTATTTAATTAAGGCAGCTAATCTATTTATGGAAACTTTCTATTTTTAGAAACTTATCTATTTTAAGCAGTAATTCTATTTTTGGGAAGTTTCTATTTTTGTAAACTTTCTATTTTTGGAAACTTTCTATTTTTGGTAACTTTCTATTTTTGGAAACTTTCTATTTTAGGAAACCTACTATTTTTAGAAAGTTACTTATTATTACACAGTAAGTATAATAATACGTGAAATATCAGAAATACTTAATCAGAATAGACAGAATATAAGATAAACACAGTTTAAGGCTTAAAACAGTAAAACATGATATGAACATATAAAATAAGCTAAGACATGACATAAAACCAGTTACGTATTTAGTAAACAGATACTTATTCATGTATGTATTTATGTAGCATTAGTGATACCGAAGTAGGACTCTCCTCAGTTCGTCTTCTTCGTTCACTGAACATAAGGTACGGATTCCCGTCCTTTCAGTATGGACATTCTTTCCTTATTAGGATTCCCCGTATGCAGCCAAATGTTTTCCCGTAGTATAAGTTTATATGTTTGACTTGCTTATGTTTAATTTAGAATACCTATAGCCATATACATGCATGACCAGTTTCACCTAGTTATGGATGTACCATAACCATAACATTAGAGGCACTAATGTTATGACTTCACCACGGCGGAGTGATTGCTCGTGGCGTCCCTTCAGCTTTTGGCCATATTATTATATTTATCATGTGGGGCGTATGGGTGCATCCTAGTTACATGTTTTTCAGCAGATTACTCAGTGTGAATGTGGAGTGTGCCTTGCATCCTTCACAAGGAGCTGATCCCTCCTACCCAAAACCAGTATATTAAATTAGAGGCAGCCCCTCTAATTTGCATGATGAGGTCACCCCTCCAAGTATTCATGCACGGTGGATTTTCATGACCAATATTGGCTAATGGTAGAACATGCTAAACAGTTTTTATAAGATAAATATAAGGCTTTTCAAACTATAAAACCAGTTTTATCAAGACTTAACCAGGTTATTCGGGACTTAGTTTCTTCTGCTATTATAGGTTATATGCTTATCCTATTCATGCTTTATTGTACATCCGTGCACTGAGCGTATTGCTCAGCCGTTTTCCTTTTCTATGTTCCCAAAACGGCAAGTACTCAGGGACGCTCGTAGGCTTTAAGAGTACGTGCATATGGACTGGAAGCTTTCTAGCCTTTCTTTACTTTATGCATTATCTTTACTTTGACACACTTGCTATGGACATTGTTTAGTCCTTTCCTTTACAGTGCTTATGTTTGTGTGTGATGAGCTTTACTTTTGGGCCACCGATGTTTGATTCCGGTATTTTCCTTTTATGGTCATGTAATGTTTAGACATTTTTCCTTGTATGCTTTGATGACATGCCATAATTACGCGTGACATTCCATTATCAAGATGGGGTGTTACAATTATGGTATCAGAGTCAAGGCTTCGACCTGTAGGCTCTCAAATATGACCTGTGATTAGTGGGTAGTCACTACGGTCTTCCTAGAACTGGCAGTCGTTTTTCATGCATTCATCATTTTTATGCATACATACATATGTCATTGTCGTAGGTTTATGACTAAGTAATGGTTGGTACAGAACTGGCCCTATTTAGTCGCATGTGTTTTATCGAAACTTTTAAGTTTGGGACCGACCCATGGGCGTCCCCTCGAGCATACAAAAGTTTTCATAAAACTGCATCATGCATTCATACACAAAATTTTCTTGCATAAAATTTTTCTCTTGAATTTTGGTATAAATTTTTTTCATGTATAGATATTTTATGTTTTGAGCTGTTTAATCATATGTTTTATGTTATACTGTCAGATGGTTCTCACACGCGAACACGAACAACTCAATGCTGCAATCCAAGCTGCAATGCAAGCTTTGCTTCCTCAACTAAGGAACGACATCAGGGCTGAGGTTCAAGCTGCCAACAATCAGCAGCATAACCAGGCACCTCCTCCTCCAGTGACATTAGTAGTATGGCTGGAGAGATTCAACAAGCTCCGTCCTCGAGCTTTTGAGAGGACAGATATCCCCAGTGATGCTGAAAGCTGGTTGGCTCACATCGAGAAGATTTTCAATGCTATGGGTTGTGACCCCGCGTACAAGGCGAGGTTGGCATGCTATCGGTTCGAAGGCGATGTGCTAAATTGGTGGTTAGCGTTGATGCAGTATGAGGGAGGTGACGAGTGGGTTGCTGGTTTGACTTGGGCTCAGTTCAAGGACAGGGTGATGGAGCAGTTCTTTCCCAAGGCTGAGCAAGACAAGCTCAAGAGGGAGTACCATGGGATCCGACAGAGAGCTGGGGAGAATAGCAACGAGTTTATGCAGCACTTTCTTCGCTTAGCTGGTTTCCTTGGTGCGGTAGCAGGTACACCTGAAGAGCAGGCACACCACTTTAGGTGGGCTCTTCGCACATCGGTCTCAAACAATCTGGTGTGTGTTACGTTCAACACTGTAGCACAAGTGGCCGATGCAGCACGTAAGCTGGAAATGCTGCAGGAGAGAGATGAGTTCGGGGAAGCTGAGAGACCCGACAAGAGGTAAACATTCGTATTCAAGCGGTGATCAATCGGTATTCTTTCCAGATATGTCAATTATTCATCTCTTTAAAATGTATCTTCCGGGCAGAAAACTGGGGACCGGTCTCAGCCGGCTACTCAGCATCAGCCTCATCAGCCCAAGGGAAACGGTCAGACTAACGACCGTTCTGATACGGATAGGCCTGGCGGTAATGATAATTACCGTCACAATGCTGGACACTCCAACAGCAGCAGGTCCTAATACTTACACATTTTCTTATGATTTCATGTTATAACTCATATTCTGACACTCTAGCAAATCATCTACCAGGAACCATGGAAATGGTAGGGACCAGAACCAGAGAGGTTCACAGCCTAGCCGTCCAGCTATCACTAGTATTCAATCTTACGATTATCCGCATTGTCCTTTGTAGCCTATTATCATGTCTTATGTAAAATGTGTTATCAGGTTCTCAGCCAGCCAGAGCACCTGCTGGAGGATATACTCATCCTCTTTGCTCTACTTGCCACCATAGGCACCCAGAGCCATGTCGTTGTAACATTGACGCATGCTTCAAGTGTGGTCTTCCTAGCCATATCATGAAGGATTGCCGTAAGGGCGACATGGAGGGCACATCGGGACATGCTGATTCCAAGCCGCCTCCTACCACCGGGCGTGTCTACACGACATCTCGAGACTAGGCCAACAAGTCTACAGGTACCATCACTGGAATCTTGTATATGTATGGTCAAGCTGCGTGTGTTCTTTTCGATACGGGTGCTACTCACTCGGTCATTTCTACTGCTTATGCTAACAACATTAGGATGCTCCCCATGCCACTAGAGAATAGGCTTACTATTTCCACGCCTTTGAGGGACTATGTATTAATCACCCATGTATACAAGAGTCTTCCCCTAGAATTTGACGATAAGGTTCGACCTGTTGACGCACTTCCGCTGGACATGAATGATTTCGACATGATTTTGGGCATGGATTAGCTATCCAAGCATCATGCTACCATAGACTGCCATTCATATCGAGTTATCTTCGGTGATATTAATGAACCAGAGTACATTCATAACGGGTTCGTACCCGGACGGTCTGTACAAATCATATCTACCCTGCAAGCCCGTGCACTACTATCACATGGCTGCGAGGGTTATCTAGCTACGGTTCACGACATTGATGCTGAATCTCCATCAATTCAAGATCAACCAATAGTGTCGGAATTCCAAGATGTATTCTGTCACACTCCCAAAATATCAGAGTATAATGGCGACAAGGGAGTGGTGACGTCATGATTATCATACACACAGTTACAAAGAACGACCTCTAAATGAGACGTTCGGAAAATAGATCACTTGTAATTGATAAAATAAATAGTTTTAACAAAGTGCGGAAGCATAAGACTGTATACAGTTATAATACATAGTTTTCCCAAATAGTACAAATGATCTTTGTTTCAAAGAAATGACGGCAATGCATGAGACCTCACTTAGCATCTTCCTTCTTAATACCTGAGAAAAACATTGCTAAAGTGTCAACATAAAGTTGGTGAGTTCATAGGTTTAGTTAATTTGAAATGTTTAATGAACCACAAGATTTTCCCAAAAGTGATGACAATATAACAAATACAAAGTCATCCCAAAAGTATTTATTACAGTCTAAGCTCGTGACACCGAAGCGTTAACAACACCGGCAGTATAATCATATAATGTAGCCCAACTAGATGCCTAAACCCACGACATCCTATCTCAGACTCAAATGAAACTGTGCCCGCTTGTCCCCTTGTTGGACAAGACAGACAGGGACGTCAATCCCGATAGATCTATCCATAACATTCGCGCTTACACAAATTAATTAACGGTTCACGATTCACGGGCCAAAGCAACTGGGTTTTTAGTGGGACTTAGACTAATATATAAATCAGTGAATGCACTTGTGTTCATACGTTAAAATCAAGCAATGTCTCACCCCAAAAAGCAGTAAAAATAGTTAAGCATGGGGCTATAAACTCACCTCGTAATTCAGCAAAAAGGACGAAGGTAAAGGTAGCTCGAAAGTACGGTTACGCTAGCCGCGACCTATTTGATTATAAGGATCGGGTTACGATATGAAAAGTTATACTAATAAAAGACACGACACCCTAGTTGTGCTTGACAATACCTTTTGTTTACGGAAAAATACGACACACAAAAGTCGGTTATTAAACGGTCGAGGTTTACGGGTTAAATTATACCCTTAAGTTACAAATTTTCGTTTTGGGCTTTAAATAAACTCAATACACCAAACTGGCCCAATATAAGCCTATTATTACCCACCCATGATCCGGCCCAAGGTTTATTAAACCCGGCCCGGCCCAATGTCGATACAAACAAGGTAAGGGGGGGTAAATACGTGTGTTGCTACACACACTTCTCAAAAACATAGAATTATCTCTCTCTCTCTTCTCTCGAAACACACCCACTGCCCACTCTCTCTCTCTTTCTAGAATCTGGATCGGATCATCTCCTCCCATGGCTAATCATGTTTTTCAGTTTAATACATCCATCATTTGGGGATGTTTTGTGGTGAATAAATCGCGTGGGATGTGGGGTTTCATCCCCACATCAAACCGATTCGGTTTTTGATGGTGATCTTCCCCAGGGTTTATGTTATTCGTCTCAAATCAAAGATAAGTTGTTTATTCCTCTTTTCCTTTTAATAAAATGGTTAAATGATTTTCGTTTATAAAAGGTCTTGGGTTTAAATCACTTGTATAAACTTGTTGAGAACCAAATGGCTCTCGGATTTGATAATAAATAAATTAGGGTTTCGAAATATTTGGGGGTTTCTCTAAATCTCGTGTTAAATACAATTAATTAATGTTTTATTGTATAAAAACATGTTAATTTCACATATAAACGGTTTTATAAAAAATTAGGGTTTCGGTCAAAAGTGGGGGTTTTTGCATATCTTGTTTCCAGTCAAATTAATTATTAGATTCGTGTTTGGATTAGGTTTAATTAGAGTTTTAATTAATAAAATCAAATTAGGGTTTATATAAATTGGGGGTTTTTACATTCGGTTGATTATTCAAAATTAAGTGGCGTTTTTGGAATATAAAAAGTATCAATTTCATAATTAAAAAGGTTTTCAGTTTTTAGGGTTTCGATTTGAAAAGGGTTTTTATACCCGCGGCATATTTGGGGGTTGTTATGATGTTTCTGTAAAAATGAAATGTTTAAGACATTTGGATTATTGTGACATTGAATGGTAAGGGTTTCGGCAGAAAAACAAGTAACTTGGTTGTCTTGGTTTGGTTCTCGGTTTGGTCTTGATCGGGGTCTCGGTTTGGTTGACAGAAAAATGGGGTCATGGTCATGCTCTAGTAACAATGCTATGGTTTAATCTTTTCAGTTTTTTAATTAAAATAGGACCGTGACAAAACTAACATATTTGTTTATCTTTCGCAGGTTTGGTCAATGACGAGCACAACTAAGATTTTATTCAGAAATGAAAAGATGATTTAAAAGACTCACAAATGGGATGCTTAAGTTTCGGTTTGCAGGTGTGGACGAGATGGATCGGCTTGACACTTTCGGTTTGCAGGTGTGGACGAGATAAATGGATTGGCTTGACACTACACTTCACTTTCACCCAGGAATTTGTATTTGAAAACTTGTCCAGAAATTGTTACTGTAATATTGGGACTGTGAATACTTTGAGTTTTGTTTGGACATTTGATAAACTTTGGATTGTATTTAATCATGTATTATTAGTCTAGGGTTAGACTCAAGCTGAATTTGGTAAGCTTGTGATATACCCAATTTGGGTAAACTTGGCATGTGTGCTGGCTTGTAGTGCTTAGTGGATAATAAACTATGGAATTTATGTTGTGACTGAAAATGGACACTTGTTAAGCAAGTTTTTGAAATAAAAGTGGATAAAGTTGATAACTTAGATGTTTGTACATGATGCACCAGTTATACTACTCGGCTCAGGTTCGTCGGGTGTTTAAGTTTAGACTCGAAAACTGAATATACACGACTCGATAACAACTCGATACACGATCCAAATCAAAACAATTATGCGTGACCTCAAGGGTTTTGGTAAGTACTTCAAATAAACATACGGCAAACATAATACGTTTAACAACTCGTGTATTGCATTCAAACTTAATAGACGCGAAAAACTCGAGATGTTACATACGCTCTCCCTAAAAAGGGCTTTGTCCGCAAAGCAAAATAAATAACACATTCATGTTGACAACTCATCGGTAAATAATTAAAGTACTCCTACTATATGAAGAATTTAAGATGGAAATTTGACGGATGTCACAGTATTCCCATGTTTTAGAGATTTCGTCACGAAATCAAGACGTTGTTGTAGTAGAATGATTAGCGAAAAGATGAGGATACTTGCTCTTGAATTGATCTTCACGTTCCCACGTGTATTCTGGACCTCTACGCGCATTCCAACGAATTTTTACAATAGGTATACGGCTTTGCTTGAGTTGTTTGACTTGACGGTCCATAACTTCTACTGGTTCTTCTACAAAGTTGAGTTTGTCGTCGAGTTGAATCTCTTCTAAAGGAATAACGAGTGTCTCGTCAGCTAAACATTTCTTCAAATTGCAAATGTGGAACACATTATGCACTCGGCTAAGTTCTTGGGGTAATTCCAAACGATAGGCTACGGGGCCAATCCTCTCTATAATCTTGAAGGGTCCAATGTAACGAGGGTTCAACTTTCCACGCTTTCCAAAGCGAATCACACCCTTCCAAGGTGAGACCTTCAACATGACTCTATCACCAACCTCAAACTCAAGGGGTTTGCGTCTCATGTCAGCATAACTCTTTTGTCGATCTCTTGCGGCTTGCATACGGCTCTTGATCTTAAAAATCTTCTCAGTAGTCTCGTGTATGATCTCGGGTCCAGTGAGTTGTGCTTCACCAACCTCTGCCCAACATACGGGTGAACGACACTTCCTACCATACAGTGCTTCGAACGGCGCTGCCTTAATGCTAGTGTGATAACTATTGTTGTATGAGAACTCCACCAGAGGCAGGTGCCTATCCCATCTATTTCCAAAGTCGATCAGACAAGCTCTCAGCATATCTTCTAGAGTTTGAATGGTCCTTTCACTTTGACTGTCAGTTTGGGGATGATACGCAGTGCTCATATCCAACTGCGTTCCCAATGCCTTCTGCAGTGACTTCCAGAACTGCGAAGTAAATCGGCTGTCTCGGTCGGAGATTATAGACACAGGCACACCATGCTTCGTGACTACTTCCTCCAAGTATGTTCTTGCTAACTTATCCATTCCATCGGTCTCCTTGATGGGTATGAAATGAGCCGATTTGGTGAGTCGGTCGACGATTACCCAAATCGTGTCAAATCCGGCTGAGGTTTTTGGTAGCTTGGTAATGAAATCCATAGTGATCCTTTCCCACTTCCATTCTGGCAGTTCGGGTTGGACCAACAATCCTGATGGTTTCATATGTTCGGCTTTGACTTTGGCACAAGTCAAGCACTTGCTAACGTATGTAGCAATATCCGCCTTCATGTTCGGCCACCAATACAACATCTTCAGATCATGATACATTTTGTCAGATCCCGGATGTATGGAGTATTTTGACTTATGCGACTCATGCATAATCAAAGATCGTAGGTCACCATGGCATGGTAACCAACTCCTATTATCAAGGCATAACGTTCCATCCGAGCGAGCTTCTAACTTCTTTATCATGCCTTCAACATCTTCAGTCTTGAGAATTTCTTCCTCGACTGCCTCTTTCTGAGCCTTGAGAATTAAGGATGGAAGGTCTAAGTCCATGGTCATCACCAAGGCCTTCACCCTAAGAACTCTCTCCTTTTGACTCAAAGCGTCGGCCACGACATTTGCCTTGCCCGGGTGATAACGGATTTCGCAATCGTAATCACTGAGCAACTCTAGCCAACGTCGTTGTCTCATGTTGAGTTCCTTTTGATTCAAAATGTGTTGTAGACTCTTATGATCAGTGAATACAACACACTTAGTACCATAAAGGTAGTGTCTCCAAATCTTTAGGGCAAACAGCACTGCTCCCAAATCTAGGTCATGAGTTGTGTAGTTCTTCTCGTGCACTTTTAGTTGTCTTGATGCGTAAGCTATGACCTTAGTCCTTTGCATCAGTACCGCACCTAACCCTTTTATGGATGCATCACAATACACCACAAAGTCTTCATTACCCTCGGGTAGGGCTAGTATAGGTGCTTCACACAACATCTGCTTCAATGTCTGGAATGCCAAATCTTGATCCTCGTTCCACTCAAACTTCTTGTCCTTTTGAGTCAATTCCGTCATTGGTTTAGCTATCTTGGAGAAACCTTCAATGAATCTCCTATAGTAACCAGCAAGACCTAAAAATTAGCGGATCTTCGTGGGTGTTGTTGGAGTCGCCCAATCCTTCACGGCCTCGATCTTAGCAGGATCAACGTGAATACCACTGTTGTCGATTACATGCCCAAGGAATTGCACTGTGTTTATCCAAAACTCACATTTGGAAAACTTTGCATATAACTTCTCCTTCCTTAGCAGCTCTAGTATGGTCTTCAAATGTTCCTTGTGTTCTTCTTCATTACGAGAATAGATGAGAATATCATCGATAAATACAATCACAAACTTGTCCAAGTATGGTTTGCAAACTCGGTTCATGAGATCCATGAATACCGCAGGCGCGTTTGTCAAACCGAAAGGCATAACTTGGAACTCGTAGTGTCCGTACCGGGTTCTAAAAGCCGTCTTATGAACGTCTTCCTCTCTAACCCTTAGTTGATGATATCCTGACCTTAAATCGATCTTCGAGTATATGCTAGATCCTTGCAATTGGTCGAACAGATCGTCAGTTCTTGGCAATGGGTAACGGTTCTTTATCGTCAGCTTATTCAATTCTCGGTAGTCGATACACATTCTAAAGGATCCATCTTTCTTTTTGACAAATAAGACCGGCGCTCCCCAAGGTGAGGAACTTGGTCTAATGAAACCTTTGTCAGAAAGTTCCTTTATCTGTTCAGCTAACTCTGTCTTCTCGGCCGGTGCTAGGCGGTATGGGGCTCTAGCAACAGGCGCGGCTCCTGGTGTAAGCTCGATGTGAAACTCCACTTGTCGTGCTGGTGGTAGTCCTGGTAAGTCCTCTGGGAATACGTCCGGAAAGTCTCTAACGATCGGTACATCTTCCACCTTCTTCTCGTGGTCTTCTTCTCCTTCCTTTTGTGTTATTTGAACCAAGAATACTGGACATCCCTTCTCAATGTATCTTTGGGTCCTAATACATGAGATGACTTCCAGTCTTGATCCATTCTTCACTCCACTTCTTTCGCCTTGTATGATTAGTACATCGTTTCCATAAGGAACACGGACGCATTTCTCATGACATACAATTTCCGCGTGATGCTTCGACATCCAATCCATTCCAATGATGACGTCAAAACTTCCCAATTCTATGGGGAGTAGGTCGATACTGAACGAACGACCTTGTAACCTTACACTACATCCTTTTAGAATGACGTCGGTGGTTACTGACTTCCCATCGGCTAATTCTACATTATACTTAACGTCTAACGCAGTAGGGGTAACATTTAGGCGTTCACTAAATATAGACGACACAAAACTCCTATCCACACCAGAATCAAATAGTACTGAAGCATAGTTGTTATTGAATAGAAACGTACCAGTCACAACATTGTTGTCTTGCACTGCAGCTTCAGCACAGAGATGATACACTTTGCTAGGTGTCGTGAATCCTCCAGGAGTACTGGTTGTGGCTTGGTTATTCCTTCCCCGGTTCCCTTGATTCTGCTTCTGGTTCCCTTGGTTGTGATTCTGATTGCCTCGAATCTGGTTACCACGACCTTGGTTCCCACTGCTTGGGCACTTGTTCTTGTAGTGACCTTTCTCTCCACATCCAAAGCAAGTGACATTTGCTCCTTGGCCACCTTGTGTTCCAGGTCCTCTTTGGTTAGTAGGACGAGGTGGTGCTCGACATTCCTTTGCCTTATGTCCGGCCTTCCCACAATTGTAGCACGTAGGGGGACATGCTCCTTCGTGGTGTCGGCCACATTTTCCGCAGAAAGGAAGTCTTCCAGCGTAGTTTCCAGTATTACCTTGTCCAGCAGTAAACACCCTTGCTACTTCTTGTCGCTTGTTCTGGTTGTAGTTGTTTGTGTTGTTGCTGTTGTTGGTATTGTTGGTATTGTTGTTGTAGTGGTTGCCAGACCACTTCCTCTTATCCCCAGTATTTTCTCCCAACTCTTGTACCACTTGGTACATCAGACTCTGAGCCATGTCGATTGCCTCGTGCAAATCAGTTGGCTTGGATGAAGTCACATTCCCTTTGATGCTCAAAGGTAGTCCTTCAATGTATCGCTCCAACAATCAGTCGTCGTTGGGCACCATTTCAGGACATAACAAGATCAGCTCTTGAAAGCGCTGATTGTAAGCAGTAAGAGCAGTACCCTTGACCTTCAGGTTCCACAGCTCAACCTCCATCTGCTTGACTTCATTTCGTGGGCAGTATTTCCTCACAAACATAGCTTTAAATTCACTCCAGGGCGTCGCTTGGGCAACGTCAATGGTCACTGTACGAGCATAGACGTTCCACCAAGTCAAAGCACCATCCACTAACGTGCTTGACGCAAACTTCACCTTATCAGCTTCAGCAACATTGCTAATCCCAAATTGGGATTCTAGCTTCTCAAACCATCTGGTTAATCCTACGGCTCTTTCAGTACCGCGGAAACTTACTTGCGTAACTGCACGAAATTCCTTGTATGTACAAGTCCGTGCAATAGCATTAGTAGCTCCTTGGTTGGTCTCCTCCTGTGTGCTAGCTGGACGATTTGCTTCGGCTGTTGCGAGTGCCTCGGCCACTCGTTCGGCTATCATTTGACTTAGCATGACGGTGTCAATTCCACCGGTAGTAGCTGGTAGATTTTGCGTTTCGGATCTTCTAACTGGCGCCATAATCTAAAAAGGTAATAGGACAATGAGTTTTGCCAGACATAACATGCATGGCACGCACAATACAATTATGAAATGCTCCAGGGTATAATACACAATATATAATGATCTCACAATTTTCGTAACCCATAATATCATTCATAGAATCGTAGTACATCATAGTTTGTCATACATAATATAATAAAAGGAAATAAAATGCCAACTAGCTAAGATAAACTTCAAAGCTTAGTGGTCATACAATGATAAGTCAATGGTACAAGATAAATCTAGCTAGTGCCCTCACGGCGCTGATGAAGCTCTCTCTCCAACTCTGCTAACCTTCTCTCAACCACGATCTCACGAGCCTGGGAATCTCTAAGTCTAACATCGGTATCATAACAAGCGGCTCTAAACCTCTTATCCAAGTCTGCAACAGGGTTCTCCACCGGTGCCTCTAGTCCGCCTGTCTCAACCAATGGCTCTACTCCCCAACGGGTCATCAGGCTCTCGATCTCCTCAAGACGAGCATTCGGCATGGATTCCATCTGATCAAGAACAGTATGAAGCTGTCCTCGTAGACGGGTCACACAAACCGTCAACACTGTCTCATCCCTAACTGGACTCTTCCTTGCCAGTGCCTCCAGCTTATCCTGCACCTCATTATACTCTTCACCTAAAGCCTCTACAGCATCCTCCAACCTGTTTAATCGTGTCGTCACACATCCATCTGCTGCCCCAAGCATCACCACCGTCGATGTAGCTCTCCTAGGAAGAGGAGTCGTAGCTCTCGGCCCTGTAGAGATACCAGCATCAGTAAGCATCTCCTGGTACACAGCAGGTACAGTCTCTGGTGGTGGTAGTGGTAGTGGTATCTCTAGGACAGGACTGGCAGGTGTGCGGGCTGCATGCCTGTCAGTGGCAGTGAAGGGTATGAGGGGTCGGTAAGGTGAAAGTGGTGGTCGAGCAGCTCTCCCCCGAAGACGTCGTCTCACATAGTAGAAAGGTAGAGTACCAGGTGCTGGAGCAGGAATATCAGTCCTCTCCCCTTCGTCTTCAGATGAAGATGAGGAGATGTGTGCTAGGGAAACCTCAGGAGTAGCAGCATATGCAGTAGGAGGGTCCTCAGTGTCTGTGACCTCCATGGGCTCTCCTTCCCCATCTGTGAACTCCATATCATCATCCTCTGTCTCCTCTACCGTCTCATCCCTAGTAACTGATGTCTGACCTGGTGACTGCACCACATCAGCGTCTAAGTCATCCTCTCCTCCGCCTTCTAGGCTAAGTACGTCGTCAGCTGCTGCATCAGGAATACGGATCGGTGAACGACGAACCTCCTCAATCTCTCTCTCTGTATCATCATCTGAAACCATCCGGTACCACGGATATCCTGATGGTGATCCTCTAGGTAGTCCTACTGATGAACTGATAGTCGACTGTGAACTACGGTTGTAGTACGCTCCTGTAGACGTGGAATCATCAGAAGAAGACATCGCTGTAATCATAAACAAATTAAATGTGTGTAAATATCTTATAAAATTAGTCCGTAAAAAGGGACATTAACATAACATAGCAATCATTGTTGAATCCACATGTATCCCATATAACATATTCAGATTTTGTTGTTGCACATGTAACCCATGTAAATATACCTCGTATTTGTTAAATCACATGTATCCCATTTATTACTTATCTATGTCCATGTATCTACATATACTTAATACTTACAATCCGTATGATAATCGATTAAACACATAGCAGTTATAGTCTAGAGTTACTAAATGCAACCTAGTTCTCTATAACCATGGCTCTGATACCAATCTGTCACACTCCCAAAATATCAGAGTATAATGGCGACAAGGGAGTGGTGACGTCATGATTATCATACACACAGTTACAAAGAACGACCTCTAAATGAGACGTTCGGAAAATAGATCACTTGTAATTGATAAAATAAATAGTTTTAACAAAGTGCGGAAGCATAAGACTGGATACAGTTATAATACATAGTTTTCCCAAATAGTACAAATGATCTTTATTTCAAAGAAATGACGGCAATGCATGAGACCTCACTTAGCATCTTCCTTCTTAATACCTGAGAAAAACATTGCTAAAGTGTCAACATAAAGTTGGTGAGTTCATAGGTTTAGTTAATTTGAAATGTTTAATTAACCACAAGATTTTCCCAAAAGTGATGACAATATAACAAATACAAAGTCATCCCAAAAGTATTTATTACAGTCTAACCTCGTGACACCGAAGCGTTAACAACACCGGCAGTATAATCATATAATGTAGCCCAACTAGATGCCTAAACCCACGACATCCTATCTCAGACTCAAATGAAACTGTGCCCGCTTGTCCCCTTGTTGGACAAGACAGACAGGGACGTCAATCCCGATAGATCTATCCATAACATTCGCGCTTACACAAAGTAATTAACGGTTCACGATTCACGGGCCAAAGCAACTGGGTTTTTAGTGGGACTTAGACTAATATATAAATCAGTGAATGCACTTGTGTTCATACGTTAAAATCAAGCAATGTCTCACCCCAAAAAGCAGTAAAAATAGTTAAGCATGGGGCTATAAACTCACCTCATAATTCAGCAAAAAGGACGAAGGTAAAGGTAGCTCGAAAGTACGGTTACGCTAGCCGCGACCTATTTGATTATAAGGATCGGGTTACGATATGAAAAGTTATACTAATAAAAGACACGACACCCTAGTTGTGCTTGACAATACCTTTCGTTTACGGAAAAATACGACACACAAAAGTCGGTTATTAAACGGTCGAGGTTTACGGGTTAAATTATACCCTTAAGTTACAAATTTTCTTTTTGGGCTTTAAATAAACTCAATACACCAAACTGGCCCAATATAAGCCCATTATTACCCACCCATGATCCGGCCCAAGGGTTATTAAACCCGGCCCGGCCCAATGTCGATACAAACAAGGTAAGGGGGGGTAAATACGTGTGTTGCTACACACACTTCTCAAAAACAGAGAGTTATCTCTCTCTCTCTTCTCTCGAAACACACCCACCGCCCACTCTCTCTCTCTTTCTAGAATCTGGATCGGATCATCTCCTCCCATGGCTAATCATGTTTTTCAGTTTAATACATCCATCATTTGGGGATGTTTTGTGGTGAATAAATCGCGTGGGATGTGGGGTTTCATCCCCACATCAAACCGATTCGGTTTTTGATGGTGATCTTCCCCAGGGTTTATGTTATTCGTCTCAAATCAAAGATAAGTTGTTTATTCCTCTTTTCCTTTTAATAAAATGGTTAAATGATTTTTGTTTATAAAAGGTCTTGGGTTTAAATCACTTGTATAAACTTGTTGAGAACCAAATGGCTCTCGGATTTGATAATAAATAAATTAGGGTTTCGAAATATTTGGGGGTTTCTCTAAATCTCGTGTTAAATACAATTAATTAATGTTTTCTTGTATAAAAACATGTTAATTTCACATATAAACGGTTTTATAAAAAATTAGGGTTTCGGTCAAAATTGGGGGTTTTTGCATATCTTGTTTCCAGTCAAATTAATTATTAGATTCGTGTTTGGATTAGGTTTAATTAGAGTTTTAATTAATAAAATCAAATTAGGGTTTATATAAATTGGGGGTTTTTACATTCGGTTGATTATTCAAAATTAAATGGCGTTTTTGGAATATAAAAAGTATCAATTTCATAATTAAAAAGGTTTTCAGTTTTTAGGGTTTCGATTTGAAAAGGGTTTTTATACCCGCGGCATATTTGGGGGTTGTTATGATGTTTCTGTAAAAATGAAATGTTTAAGACATTTGGATTATTGTGACATTGAATGGTAAGGGTTTCGGCAGAAAAACAAGTAACTTGGTTGTCTTGGTTTGGTTCTCGGTTTGGTCTTGATCGGGGTCTCGGTTTGGTTGACAGAAAAATAGGGTCATGGTCATGCTCTAGTAACAATGCTATGGTTTAATCTTTTCAGTTTTTTAATTAAAATAGGACCGTGACAAAACTAACATATTTGTTTATCTTTCGCAGGTTTGGTCAATGACGAGCACAACTAAGATTTTATTCAGAAATGAAAAGATGATTTAAAAGACTCACAAATGGGATGCTTAAGTTTCGGTTTGCAGGTGTAGACGAGATGGATCGGCTTGACACTTTCGGTTTGCAGGTGTGGACGAGATGGATGGATTGGCTTGACACTACACTTCACTTTCACCCAGGAATTTGTATTTGAAAACTTGTCCAGAAATTGTTACTGTAATATTGGGACTGTGAATACTTTGAGTTTTGTTTGGACATTTGATAAACTTTGGATTGTATTTAATCATGTATTATTAGTCTAGGGTTAGACTCAAGCTGAATTTGGTAAGCTTGTGATATACCCAATTTGGGTAAACTTGGCATGTGTGCTGGCTTGTAGTGCTTAGTGGATAATAAACTATGGAATTTATCTTGTGACTGAAAATGGACACTTGTTAAGCAAGTTTTTGAAATAAAAGTGAATAAAGTTGATAACTTAGATGTTTGTACATGATGCACCAGTTATACTACTCGGCTCAGGTTCGTCGGGTGTTTAAGTTTAGACTCGAAAACTGAATATACACGACTCGATAACAACTCGATACACGATCCAAATCAAAACAATTATGCGTGACCTCGAGGGTTTTGGTAAGTACTTCAAATAAACATACGGCAAACATAATACGTTTAACAACTCGTGTATTGCATTCAAACTTAATAGACGCGAAAAACTCGAGATGTTACATACGCTCTCCCTAAAAAGGGCTTTGTCCGCAAAGCAAAATAAATAACACATTCATGTTGACAACTCATCGGTAAATAATTAAAGTACTCCTACTATATGAAGAATTTAAGATGGAAATTTGACGGATGTCACATATTCCCACAAGAACTTTCGGGCATACCACCTGTACAAGAAGTGGAATTCAATATCGAGCTTATTCCAGGAGCTGAACCAATCTCCAAGGCTCCTTATCGCATGGCTCCCATAGAGCTGAAGGAGCTGAAGGATCAACTGCAAGAACTTCTAGAACGAGGTTTCATTCGACCGAGCGCATCTCCATGGGGCGCACCGGTCTTATTTGTTAAGAAGAAGGACGGCAGTATGCGTCTTTGCATAGACTATCGCGAGCTCAACAAGATTACCATCCGGAATAGGTATCCACTGCCGCGTATAGACGATCTGTTTGACCAACTCCAAGGGGCCAAACACTTATCCAAGATTGATCTTAGGTCAGGCTACCATCAGCTACGGGTTAAGGAGCAGGACATCGCCAAGACTGCTTTTCGTACCTGCTATGGCCACTACGAGTTTGTAGTCATGCCATTCAGCCTGATAAATGCTCCAGCAGTGTTCATGGACTTGATGAACAGAATCTTCCATGAATTTTTGGACAAGTTCGTCATTGTCTTCATCGATGACATCCTGATTTTCTCAAAGTCCAAGGAGGAGCACGAAGACCATCTTCGTACAGTACTACAGATTCTTCGCCAGAAGCAGCTGTATGCTAAATTCTCCAAGTGTGAGTTCTGGTTAGACAAGGTGGCATTCTTAGGTCACATTGTATCAGCAGAAGGAATCACTATGGATCCAGCGAAGGTTGAGGCTATTACTAAGTGGTCGAGGCCGACATCAGCGACGGAAGTCCGCAATTTCTTAGGCTTAGCTGGCTATTACCGTAGGTTCATGGAGAACTTTTCCCGCTTAGCACTACCATTGACCAAACTGATGCGGAAAGGGGAGAAATTCGTCTGGACTGAAGAACGAGAGAAGAGCTTTGAAGACCTGAAGTAGAAACTAGTATCTGCACCTATTCTTACTCTCCCATCTGGTACGGGTGGATTTCAAATCTACAGTGATGCATCGGGGAAGGGACTTGGCTGTGTTCTCATGCAACATGGGAAAGTGATCGCGTACGCTTCACGGCAGCTTAAGCCTTATGAAGAAAATTACCCCATGCATGACTTGGAACTTGCTGCAGTCGTGTTTGCATTGAAGATATGGAGGCACTACTTGTACGGAGAATCATGTGATATTTTTACGGACCAGAAGAGCTTGAAGTATATCTTTACTCAACGTGAATTGAACATGAGGCAGAGGAGATGGTTAGAGTTGTTGAAGGATTATGACATAAATCTACAGTATCATCCCGGAAAAGCAAATGTAGTAGCAGATGCTCTTAGCAAGAAGTCCGGAATGATTAACGACATTAAAATCGAGGAGGAAATCATAAGAGACTTAGAGCGACTAGACATCGAGATCATGGTACGTAGACAGCACGGTTACTGGTCTAATCTTAGAGTAGAACCCGGGTTATTCTCTAAGATCAAGGAAGCTCAGAAAGACGATGAAGAAATCTGGGCGATAGTACAGAATTTGGAGAAACAGGCGGAATTCAGAGTAGATGCAGATGGTATCGTATGGCAGGGCACGAGACTTTGTGTTCCTGATGACCAAGAACTCCGGGAAGCCTTGTTAGCTGAAGCTCATAGCTCCCCTTTATCTATACATCCTGGTTCGACTAAGATGTACCATGACATCAAGCAATACTTTTGGTGGAGTGGTATGAAACAGGATGTGGCCACTTACATCTCAAAATGTCTTACCTGCCAGCAAGTTAAGATCGAGCATCAGCGATTTGGCGGTCTCCTTCAACCGTTAGATATTCCAGAGTGGAAGTGGGACAAAATCACCATGGATTTTGTTACTGGTCTTCCGCCTACCAAGAAGAAGCACGATGCAATTTGGGTTATCGTAGATCGACTTACCAAATCAGCTCATTTCTTACCGATCCGCAAGGAAGATCTGGTAAGTAAACTCGCCGATACATATAGAAGAGAGATCACGAGACTCCACGGTGCTCCATCCAGAATCGTCTCAGACAGAGATCCTCGTTTCACTTCGCGATTTTGGAAGAGCCTGCAGAAAGCTTGGGGTACACAACTTAAGCTTAACACGGCTTTTCATCCTCAAACGGACGGACAGTCAGAGCGAACGATTCAGACATTGGAAGACATGTTGAGGTCATGTGTGTTGGAATGGACGGGCGATTGGGACGATTATATCTGTTTGGTGGAGTTTGCATACAACAACAGCTGGCACGCAAGTATCAAGTGTGCTCCTTTCGAGATGTTGTATGGTAGAAAATGTCGCGCCCCAATCTGCTGGGATCAGGTTAGCGAGCGAACACTTGAAGGACCAGATTTCATAGAGATGACCAATGAAAGGATCGCAATAGCTAAGCAGAAACTTCAGGAAGCACGGTCACGTCAGAAGAGTTACGCCGATAAGCATCGTAGGGACATACATTTTAACGTAGGAGATCACGTCTTCCTTAAGGTTTCGCCGGCACGTGGTGTTAGACGCTTCGGGATTAAAGGTGATAACTAGGTTTTTTTGCCTAATTAAAAAGATTCTTTGTTCCTGTCTCTTCGAATTGAATAATGGATTAACTATGCGACTCAGCTGTCTTTGGTGGAAACAAATGTTTGTCGTTGTAGTATATTAAATGTGCAAAAACAATTAAAATAAATGACTTAAAAGTAAATCTAGGTCTAATTAAAATAAAAGGTGCAAGTATTTAAAAGCGTGACGGAAATTAAAAGGCACTAAAAGTAAATAGCGCAAACTTAAAACTAACTAATGCAAGCTTAAAACGCAACTAAAACTAAATCTTAAACTAAGGCAAGGCTAAAATAAATATAAGGCAAATAAACTTAAAGTGCAAGTAAGGAAAAAGGCGGGAAAAATAAAGCTCGAAATTAAAAGCAGAAAATTAAAAACTGGAATTAAAGTAACCTAAAAATCAACTTATCTGGAATACTCTTGCTATTCGGAATATTTACCCTATTCGGAATATTTACCCAATCCGGAATAATCTGGCTATTCGGAATATTTGCCCTATTCGGAATATTACCCCTATGCGGAATAATGCCCTATTCGGAATATTCTTGCCTATCCGGAATGTCAGCCCTATGCGGAATACCTGGCCTATTCGGAATAAACCCCTATGCGGAATACCTGGCCTATTCGGAATAAATCCCTATTCGGAATATTACCCCTATGCGGAATAAATCCCTATTCTGAATGTTCTCCCTATCCGGAATATCCTGTATTCCGGATGGACCACCTGGGTTAAGACCTTGATTCGGAACAATATCTTACTCGGAATGTTTTGAAGATCAGAACCTGGGAAATACAGAAACAAACACCCCGAAGAACAAGGAAACACAAATCTATACGGATTTAATAAAAACTAAGCAAAATCAATCACAAGATTAAATCAAACTAGTAAATAAACATCTATTAATCATAAACAATCAATCTAAAACAACAAAACTAACAAAAAAGATCAAGATAATCAAAACCCACTTAAATAAATCAATAAAAATCAAGAACATGAACATAAACATTAAAAATCAAAGATTAAGAAAGGTAAAATGAGAGATGAACAATAAAGATAAAGATTGACAAGAATTAAAAGAAAAACTTACTTGAAATTAAATGGTAATTAAGGTGCAAGACAAGTATTTAAATTTGACAAGTAAATAAATGACAAGGTAATTAAAAGTGGAAGAACTAATTGTCACTATTAGCCAACAAAAATGAAAGTGATTATCCTAATGACTATATATAGGGGAGGATTAAGGAGTGCTTAGGAAGCTTCCTCCCCTCCTTCATTTCTTCTTAATTGCATGATTAAGTCCCTCAAGCCTTTAATCTTCATTTAATTGCACCATTAGTCCTTAAGCCTTCTAATCTTCATTTATCTTGGACTTTAATGACTTTTGGCTCGGGATTTCTTTGAACTCGTCTTTTAATTCTTCAATAAAATAGACTTGAGTTCTTCGGCTTTAAGTATACTTCCGTCTTTCGACTTTTTCTTCGATAAATCTTCAGAATTGGTCTTGGACTTCCGTTCTTTTTGCACTCTTGACTTCTTGACTTCGTCTTTCATCTTTTTCTTCAATAAAAGCCCGTGAATGCCCGTGTTTTCTCCACTTTTCACCTTTTCGTCCTAAATCACAACAAAAATACAAACCACGCATAACTCCGACATTTACGTCATAAAATACACGTTTCAGTCCGGTTATTATTGTAATTAAGTGGTAAAAAGGATGGGTGTTTACACACCTATCAAATCCCCTACACTTGACCATTGCAATGTCCTCATGCAATGCATTAGTTACAAAGCACGTTTACATTTTTCATCATAATCAATCCACATTGGCCTTTATTAAAGAGATAGAAAACTATAAACATTCAAAATAAAGAAATCAAAAGCATACCTTGGGTTTTGGAAAAGTTATGAACAATCATCATTCTCAAGTTTTCACTTTCTCCAAACCAAGCTTAAAAACGAGATCATTGTTATTATAAGTTAGCAAACTAACACGAACTCATGTGGGCCAATTACTCACTTAGACTCCCTTATTCCTAGGTGTAACTCTTATATTTTATTATTGTCTTGAATGATCACGAGGATGCATTGTTGACTTATTTCGATAGTTATTTAGTCCGAAAATAAAGTGAACGATTTAATCAATAGTTAGCTAAAGGACAAAATCTTTTAAAACTGCTTCTCGGGACCTCATAAAGTTCATATCTTGGCATAACTTGCTTCGCGATTTGAGACCTTTCTCGGACCGATATTTGGCAGCGACTTCATACTTCAAACCTTGAGAGACGTTCATGAAATAATGGCCTTCTCTTCATATAGGAATTTCTTCACTTGAAGTTTTGAGAGATTCATACTTGGACCACAACTTCTTCATTTTTCTCCAATCTTTATTTTGGACTTTGATATACAACGATCCGCCTCCTTTTATGACTTGGATCTATTTATCCTCATACCTTGCTAGGGTCTTTTCGGATACACTTCTCCTTGACTTTTGGAGAGTTTTTGCTTTTCGTCGTGTGTCTCGATCCTTCATATTGATTTTCGATAAATGATTCTTCACATCACTTTGGATCTTTAGCAACAAAATATAGCCCTCATGTCTTGTTAGGACCTTTTTGGACTCGCCAATCTTCGCATCCCGCTTCAATAAGTTATGCCTTGGCTATGAACTCTAATCCATATCGAGCAACTTTTAAATGATCTTGGGCTAGAAGCTAAGTAACTTTTCAAATCGTACAACCTTATTTATTGTAGATAAATTTATTAGCAAGCGATGGGAGAATAGGCTTATAATTAACTCACATAAATTCACGAAAGAATACCGAACTTATAATTGGCTCTATCAGCTCTCGTTCTCCACAGTTTAAAACCTCAAAGAATGAGACTCGTGGATGCTTAGCCTATCAAATCAAAATTTTGGGTTTTCGAGTCGCCTATAGGATCTTGCAAATTCTTAGACTTTTTCAAGTTTTAGAAATCGCATTTTAAAGTTCCCTTGATAAACGACTCTCTAGGATCAATTATAGGAACTTGCGAAAAGTTCTTGTTCTTAACCCGTGAGAGTTAAGACTTTCGCGTTTTATAGCTCCCTATATAAAAGCCTAGCAAAACTTGACTTAAACACGTTAAGGATACTAGCTAGAGTAACTTAGATAAGTAAACTCGGGTTGAGTCAAAAGATTCAAAACGTTTGAAAATTAAAACCACTTTATTAAAAATTTATTCTAATAAGGCAAGAAAATAACTATACAAAGGGAAAAACTAATGGGCCAAAATAGATCAAAAATTTTGAAAAATGTCGAAAAATTGATTTTCCGGTTAAAATGAGGACAAATACAAGGAAAAGGCCACTTAACTTCGATAGAAGTCCCCCCTACACTTAACATAAACATTGTCCTCAATGTTTAAGCATGTGGGAGTAAACTCCCCTACACTTAGGACATTGTGCACTTTGTTTAAATCTCGCTAAGGAAGAGACAACTAAAGAGCTTCCTATTTTAATATTAAGAAAATATAAAATAGTGAATCGAAAAGAGTTTAGGATAGAACCGGGAAGAAGGGAACACGGAATCACGGGTCGTCAAGAATCATCAAGAGTGGATCATTGAGCTCGAATCCCTGATTATAAGAAGAGAGGAGAGGAAATAGCAAACCAACGGGTCTCCCCTACACTTAGGATAAAGAAAGCGAAAAGATAGATACATGGGTTGCCTCCCAAGAAGCGCTTGATTTTTGATTACCGAGTCGTGAGCCTGACTCGACCTTGATCATCATAGGAAGAAGCATGAAACATATCCACCAGGATCAAAGACATAGTTTTCGTCCATCAAATAGCACAAGCTTAAGGCGAACAAGGCATGCCAAAGAAGAATAGGCAAGGTTCCCTTAAGCAGCGATGGAGCACGGTGGAAGCAAGGATGAAGTGGTGCAAGCAGATTTCCATAAGTTCCAAAGATATTTCCTTTTATTTCATCAGGTGGATACTGAGATGGCTGCAGAATATCGATAACGGGGTCGGACACCTTTTCCTTTAAGGGAAAATAACACTCAGGCTCAGCAGAGTGTGAAGATGATCCGTGATGAAAATGCACAACCTCGTCCTCAGAAGGGGGACAAAGAGGTGTTAAATCATATGTGCTGCGGATATCGGTGTCGACCGGTTTCTTCTCCTTTGAAAGAATGTTCTTCAAATCCAAAGTAGGATCAAGACGATAATCTTCAAAATCTAAAGGAGGTGCATCACTCTCATGAGGGAAGTACGTATTGAGAAACGTAGAGAAGTCTTCCTCAAATGAGTAATCGTCCAAAGTAGGATCGAGTGATGGCGGAGGATCTTCATCATGGGAAGAATCGCTCGAAAGAGTATCGACCTCATCAAAATCATCGTATGTGGGCAGGTCGGGATACTCGGAAGTACAATCATCAAAATTATCCGAATCTGAGCTAGAATCATCATCATAAGCATCAAAGATCGATGGAGAATCATAAATGGGAGAAGGTTCCAAATTAGAGAGAGAATCATCCACATCATCTTGAAAAAGTGGATTATCAATGCAAGAGTCGAATAGAGGATTGTTGTAGACGACAAAATCATCGAGCACATTAATCATATTCACTGATTCTCGTCCAAAGGATTTGTTTGTAAGCTTCCCTATTTTAAAAACTTGTGAATCATTCCCGACTCTTAAGATTAACTCACCTTCGGCCACATCAACTAAAGCTCGTCCGGTTCTCAAGAATGGCCGACCAAGTATTAAAGGAATACGAGGGTCCATTTCATAATCAACAACGACAAAGTCGACCGGGAAAGTAAATGTGCCAACTTTAATGAACACGTCTTCGGCTATACCAACGGGGTAAGCGAGAGTGCGATTTGCAAGTTTAAGAGTCATCTTTGTTGGAGTAAGGTCGGGTAATGATAGTGTTTTCCAAACACTCAAAGGCATAAGATTTATACTAGCCCCGAGATCAGCTAGGGCAGTAAATTCTTCAGTTTTGTTGAAAATGCAAGGCAACACAAAACGACCGGGATCTCCAAGCTTTTCCGGAAGTTCTTTAAGAATAACTGCAGAACAGTTTTCATTTAAGCGTGTGTTGGCGAGCTCAATCAACTTTTCCTTCTTGTTAAGCAATTCCTTGAATGCTTTGACAAATTTCGGCATGTGGACAAGTGCTTCGAGAAAGCTAATGTTGAATTTCATTTGAGAGATCATCTTCACATAGCTCGACACTTGAGAGTCATCCTTGGTTAGCATTTTGGTCTTGCCTAAACGAGAGGGATAAGGGATATTGGGTTTTGGTGGTGAAGGTGCAGGTGTAGCAGGTAAAGGTTGAGATGTTGAAGGGTCCTTCTTGGGGACATCGTCATGACGAGGCGGAGACGGTAATGGTGCACTAATACTAGGTGTAGGAGGAGTAGGGATAAATGGTGGTGGAGGAGGTGTAGATGATGGGGGTGGGATTGGTGGATCGACAATGGTAATTCCACTACGAGTAGTAATAGCGCTCACATTCGCTCGCGGATTGGTGACGGTGTTTGAAGGTAGAGAACTCGAAGTAGAAGGTTGAGCAGCGGGCAAGAAACTAGCAAGCATATTCTTAATATCATTCGTTTGAGTGCTAAAGGAGGATTGAAAATTATCTCGAAGCTCGGATCTAATCTCATTTCCTTGCTTGGTGATATCTCCTTTCAAATTGATTATTTGGCTCTGCAGATTCTTGATTTGCTCACCTTGGGTTCTCATGATGGCTTCAACATCGGGGTTAATGGGTGGGGCTTGTTGAGCAGGTGGGTGATAAGGATTAGAAGCTCTTGGTGGGATTTGGTTGCTTCTATTGTAGTTGTTGGCGGGGTTTTGGTTTTGAGGAGAAAAACCGGGTGAAAGGTAATTGTTTGATCGGTAACTCAGCAAATTTCTATCCCCTTGTGGTCGAGCTTGGTAATTTTCCGGTGAATAATTACCATAAGCTGCATACACATTTTCCGGATTTCCTTGTGTAGAAAGACAATCAGTGTATGAGTGAGGACCGCCGCATGTTTCACAAGGATTAGCAACCGCTTTAACTTGTTGTTGTTGGTTTGAAGCGAGAAGCAAGATACTTTTGCTCATTTCAGTCATCATGCGTGTGAGTTCGGTCATATCAGGGTTTGCTGAAGTAGAAGAAACATTGACTCTTGGGTTGTTCCTTGAAGAAGTAGAGGAATCCCAGTTTTTGTGGTGAGTAGTCATGTTCTCAATAAGCTCTCTACACTCCTCGGGGCTCCTTTTTATAAATGTGCCACCGGCGGCTGCATTAATCGTATCACGATCACGAAAAGTCAATCCGTTGTAGAAAGTATCAATCAATGTGACTGGAAGCATGTTGTGGTTTGGACAACGATCAATCAAGACATTATATCTTTCCCAAGCATCAAAAAGAGATTCATCTGGATCTTGCATGAAACCGCTGATTTGATTGCGAAGGCTCGTGACCATGGATGGTGGAAAGTAGCGCGACAAAAAGCGTTGAGTCATGTCATCCCAAGTATGAATAGAATTCTTCGGGAGACGATCAAACCATTTCTCGGCGTGATGTGATAAAGTATGTGGAAAGAGTTGAAGGCGAAGAACATCCATTGTGACACTAGGCAACTTCATGCTTTGGGTGATTGTAATGAACTTGTCGAGGTGTTTGTTGGCATCATCATCAGGCAATCCACGGAATGGGTTAGTTTGCACTTGCTGAATCATGTGGTGCTTCAACGAAAACTCAGGAGCCGTGATTTTCATCGGCGCAATCGGTCCTCCTCGTCAAAACATGGTAGGTTGACAAAGTTCCTCCATTGTCCGAAGATCGGGTTGTGGAAGAACATTGTTGTTATTGTTGAGGTGCGGTGGATTATTGTTGTTGTTAACACCTGACATACTTAAATCTTCTCGAGTCTCGGGCTCTTGATAATTAGAAGATCTAGTACGCATACACCAACAAAGGCAAAAGAAAACAATACCAAACGCAAAGACAATATATATACACAATAAAGATAAAAAAAAAATTTTGATTTTTGAAAATTTTAATTTTTATGATTTTTTAACAATTTTTTTATTTTTTATGGTTTTTTTTGAATTTTTTGTGCAAGAAAATAACGCTCACAAGTGAACGGATCCCAAAAAGCAACGCGTCTTTCACAGAAAACCGTTAATCTTTACGAAAAGAGCCAGCAGCGGCGCCATTTGATAACTAGGTTTTTTTGCCTAATTAAAAGATTCTTTGTTTCCCGTCTCTTCGAATTGAATAATGGATTAACTATGCGACTCAGCTATCTTTGGTGGAAACAAATGTTTGTCGTTGTAGCATATTAAATGTGCAAAAACAATTAAAATAAATGACTTAAAAGTAAATCTAGGTCTAATTAAAATAAAAGGTGCAAGTATTTAAAAGCGTGACGGAAATTAAAAGGCACTAAAAGTAAATAACACAAACTTAAAACTAACTAAGGCAAACTTAAAACGCAACTAAAACTAAATCTTAAACTAAGGCAAGGCTAAAATAAATCTAAGGCAAATAAACTTAAAGTGCAAGTAAGGAAAAAGGCGGGAATAATAAAGCTCGAAATTAAAAGCAGAAAATTAAAAACTGGAATTAAAGTAACCTAAAAATCAGCTTATCCGGAATACTCTTGCTATTCGGAATATTTACCCAATCCGGAATAATCTGGCTATTCGGAATATTTGCCCTATTCGGAATATTACCCCTATGCGGAATAATGCCCTATTCGGAATATTCTTGCCTATCCGGAATGTCAGCCCTATGCGGAATACCTGGCCTATTCGGAATAAATCCCTATGTGGAATACCTGGCCTATTCGGAATAAATCCCTATTCGGAATATTACCCCTATGCGGAATAAATCCCTATTCGGAATGTTCTCCCTATCCGGAATATCCTGTATTCCGGATGGACCACCTGGGTTAAGACCTTGATTCGGAACAATATCTTACTCGGAATGTTTTGAAGATCAGAACCTGGGAAAATACAGAAACAAACACCCCGAAGAACAAGGAAACACAAATCTATACGGATTTAATGAAAACTAAGCAAAATCAATCACAAGATTAAATCAAACTAGTAAATAAACATCTATTAATCATAAACAATCAATCCAAAACAACAAAACTAACAAAAAAGATCAAGATAATCAAAACCCACTTAAATAAATCAATAAAAATCAAGAACATGAACATAAACAATAAAAGTCAAAGACTAAGAAAGGCAGAATGAGAGATGAACAATAAAGATAAAGATTGACAAGAATTAAAAGAAAAACTTACTTGAAATTAAATGGTAATTAAGGTGCAAGACAAGTATTTAAATTTGACAAGTAAATAAATGACAAGGTAATTAAAAGTGGAAGAACTAATTGTCACTATTAGCCAACAAAAATGAAAGTGATTATCCTAATGACTATTTATAAGGGAGGATTAAGGAGTGCTTAGGAAGCTTCCTCCCCTCCTTCATTTCTTCTTAATTGCATGATTAAGTCCCTCAAGCCTTTAATCTTCATTTAATTGCACCATTAGTCCTTAAGCCTTCTAATCTTCATTTATCTTGGACTTTAATGACTTTTGGCTCGGGATTTCTTTGAACTCGTCTTTTAATTCTTCAATAAAATAGACTTGAGTTCTTCGGCTTTAAGTATACTTCCGTCTTTCGACTTTTTCTTCGATAAATCTTCAGAATTGGTCTTGGACTTCCGTTCTTTTTGCACTCTTGACTTCTTGACTTCGTCTTTCATCTTTTTCTTCAATAAAAGCCCGTGAATGCCCGTGTTTTCTCCACTTTTCACCTTTTCGTCCTAAATCACAACAAAAACACAAACCACGCATAATTCCGACATTTACGTCATAAAATACACGTTTCGGTCCCGTTATTATTGTAATTAAGTGGTAAAAAGGATGGGTGTTTACACACCTATCAAATCCCCTACACTTGACCATTGCAATGTCCTCATGCAATGCATTAGTTACAAAGCACCTTTACATTTTTCATCATAATCAATCTACATTGGCCTTTATTAAAGAGATAGAAAACTATAAACATTCAAAGTAAAGAAATCAAAAGCATACCTTGGGTTTTGGAAAAGTTATGAATAATCATCATTCTCAAGTTTTCACTTTCTCCAAACCAAGCTTAAAAACGAGATCATTGTTATTATAAGTTAGCAAACTAACACGAACTCATGTGGGCCAATTACTCACTTAGACTCCCTTATTCCTAGGTGTAACTCTTATATTTTATTATTGTCTTGAATGATCACGAGGATGCATTGTTGACTTATTTCGATAGTTATTTAGTCCGAAAATAAAGTGAACGATTTAATCAATAGTTAGCTAAAGGACAAAATCTTTTAAAACTGCTTCTCGAGACCTCATAAAGTTCATATCTTGGCATAACTTGCTTCGCGATTTGAGACCTTTCTCGGACCGATATTTGGCAGCGACTTCATACTTCAAACCTTGAGAGACGTTCATGAAATAATGGCCTTCTCTTCATATAGGAATTTCTTCACCTGAAGTTTTGAGAGATTCATACTTGGACCACAACTTCTTCATTTTTCTCCAATCTTTATTTTGGACTTTGATATACAACGATCCGCCTCCTTTTATGACTTGGATCTCCTCATACCTTGCTAGGGTCTTTTCGGATACACTTCTCCTTGACTTTTGGGGAGTTTTTGCTTTTCGTCGTGTGTCTCGATCCTTCATATTGATTTTCGATAAATGATTCTTCACATCACTTTGGATCTTTAGCAACAAAATATAGCCCTCATGTCTTGTTAGGACCTTTTTGGACTCGCCAATCTTCGCATCCCGCTTCAATAAGTTATGCCTTGGCTATGAACTCTAATCCATATCGAGCAACTTTTAAATGATCTTGGGCTAGAAGCTAAGTAACTTTTCAAATCGTACAACCTTATTTATTGTAGATAAATTTATTAGCAAGCGATGGGAGAATAGGCTTATAATTAACTCACATAAATTCACGAAAGAATACCGAACTTATAATTGGCTCTATCAGCTCTCGTTCTCCACAGTTTAAAACCTCAAAGAATGAGACTCGTGGATGCTTAGCCTATTAAATCAAAATTTTGGGTTTTCGAGTCGCCTATAGGATCTTGCAAATTCTTAGACTTTTTCAAGTTTTAGAAATCGCATTTTAAAGTTCCCTTGATAAACGACTCTCTAGGATCAATTATAGGAACTTGCGAAAAGTTCTTGTTCTTAACCCGTGAGAGTTAAGACTTTCGCGTTTTATAGCTCCCTATATAAAAGCCTAGCAAAACTTGACTTAAACACGTTAAGGATACTAGCTAGAGTAACTTAGATAAGTAAACTCGGGTTGAGTCAAAAGATTCAAAACGTTTGAAAATTAAAACCACTTTATTAAAAATTTATTCTAATAAGGCAAGAAAATAACTATACAAAGGGAAAAACTAATGGGCCAAAATAGATCAAAAATTTTGAAAAATGTCGAAAAATTGATTTTCTGGTTAAAATGAGGACAAATACAAGGAAAAGGCCACTTAACTTCGATAGAAGTCCCCCCTACACTTAACATAAACATTGTCCTCAATGTTTAAGCATGTGGGAGTAAACTCCCCTACACTTAGGACATTGTGCACTTTGTTTAAATCTCGCTAAGGAAGAGACAACTAAAGAGCTTCCTATTTTAATATTAAGAAAATATAAAATAGTGAATCGAAAAGAGTTTAGGATAGAACCGGGAAGAAGGGAACACGGAATCACGGGTCGTCAAGAATCATCAAGAGTGGATCATTGAGCTCGAATCCCTGATTATAAGAAGAGAGGAGAGGAAATAGCAAACCAACGGGTCTCCCCTACACTTAGGATAAAGAAAGCGAAAAGATAGATACATGGGTTGCCTCCCAAGAAGCGCTTGATTTTTGATTACCGAGTCGTGAGCCTGACTCGACCTTGATCATCATAGGAAGAAGCATGAAACATATCCACCAGGATCAAAGACATAGTTTTCGTGCATCAAATAGCACAAGCTTAAGGCGAACAAGGCATGCCAAAGAAGAATAGGCAAGGTTCCCTTAAGCAGCGATGGAGCACGGTGGAAGCAAGGATGAAGTGGTGCAAGCAGATTTCCATAAGTTCCAAAGATATTTCCTTTTATTTCATCAGGTGGATACTGAGATGGCTGCAGAATATCGATAACGGGGTCGAACACCTTTTCCTTTAAGGGAAAATAACACTCAGGCTCAGCAGAGTGTGAAGATGATCCGTGATGAAAATGCACAACCTCGTCCTCAGAAGGGGGACAAAGAGGTGTTAAATCATATGTGTTGCGGATATCGGTGTCGACCGGTTTCTTCTCCTTTGAAAGAATGTTCTTCAAATCCAAAGTAGGATCAAGACGATAATCTTCAAAATCTAAAGGAGGTGCATCACTCTCATGAGGGAAGTACGTATTGAGAAACGTAGAGAAGTCTTCCTCAAATGAGTAATCGTCCAAAGTAGGATCGAGTGATGGCGGAGGATCTTCATCATGGGAAGAATCGCTCGAAAGAGTATCGACCTCATCAAAATCATCGTATGTGGGCAGGTCGGGATACTCGGAAGTACAATCATCAAAATTATCCGAATCTGAGCTAGAATCATCATCATAAGCATCAAAGATCGATGGAGAATCATAAATGGGAGAAGGTTCCAAATTAGAGAGAGAATCATCCACATCATCTTGAAAAAGTGGATTATCAATGCAAGAGTCGAATAGAGGATTGTTGTAGACGACAAAATCATCGAGCACATTAATCATATTCACTGATTCTCGTCCAAAGGATTTGTTTGTAAGCTTCCCTATTTTAAAAACTTGTGAATCATTCCCGACTCTTAAGATTAACTCACCTTCGGCCACATCAACTAAAGCTCGTCCGGTTCTCAAGAATGGCCGACCAAGTATTAAAGGAATACGAGGGTCCATTTCATAATCAACAACGACAAAGTCGACCGGGAAAGTAAATGTGCCAACTTTAATGAACACGTCTTCGGCTATACCAACGGGGTAAGCGAGAGTGCGATTTGTAAGTTCAAGAGTCATCTTTGTTGGAGTAAGGTCGGGTAATGATAGTGTTTTCCAAACACTCAAAGGCATAAGATTTATACTAGCCCCGAGATCAGCTAGGGCAGTAAATTCTTCATTTTTGTTGAAAATGCAAGGCAACACAAAACGACCGGGATCTCCAAGCTTTTCCAGAAGTTCTTTAAGAATAACTGCAGAACAGTTTTCATTTAAGCGTGTGTTGGCGAGCTCAATCAACTTTTCCTTCTTGTTAAGCAATTCCTTGAATGCTTTGACAAATTTCGGCATGTGGACAAGTGCTTCGAGAAAGCTAATGTTGAATTTCATTTGAGAGATCATCTTCACATAGCTCGACACTTGAGAGTCATCCTTGGTTAGCATTTTGGTCTTGCCTAAACGAGAGGGATAAGGGATATTGGGTTTTGGTGGTGAAGGTGCAGGTGTAGCAGGTAAAGGTTGAGATGTTGAAGGGTCCTTCTTGGGGACATCGTCATGACGAGGCGGAGACGGTAATGGTGCACTAATACTAGGTGTAGGAAGAGTAGGGATAAATGGTGGTGGAGGAGGTGTAGATGATGGGGGTGGGATTGGTGGATCGACAATGGTAATTCCACTACGAGTAGTAATAGCGCTCACATTCGCTCGCGGATTGGTGACCGTGTTTGAAGGTAGAGAACCCGAAGTAGAAGGTTGAGCAGCGGGCAAGAAACTAGCAAGCATATTCTTAATATCATTCGTTTGAGTGCTAAAGGAGGATTGAATATTATCTCGAAGCTAGGATCTAATCTCATTTCCTTCCTTGGTGATATCTCCTTTCAAATTGATTATTTGGCTCTGCAGATTCTTGATTTGCTCACCTTGGGTTCTCATGATGGCTTCAACATCGGGGTTAATGGGTGGGGCTTGTTGAGCGGGTAGGTGATAAGGATTAGAAGCTCTTGGTGGGATTTGGTTTCTTCTATTGTAGTTGTTGGCGGGGTTTTGGTTTTGAGGAGAAAAACCGGGTGAAAGGTAATTGTTTGATCGGTAACTCAGCAAATTTCTATCCCCTTGTGGTCGAGCTTGGTAATTTTCCGGTGAATAATTACCATAAGCTGCATACACATTTTCCGGATTTCCTTATGTAGAAGGACAATCAGTGTATGAGTGAGGACCGCCGCATGTTTCACAAGGATTAGCAACCGCTTTAACTTGTTGTTGTTGGTTTGAAGCGAGAAGCAAGATACTTTTGCTCATTTTAGTCATCATGCGTGTGAGTTCGGTCATATCAGGGTTTGCTGAAGTAGAAGAAACATTGACTCTCGGGTTGTTCCTTGAAGAAGCAGAGGAATCCCAGTTTTTGTGGTGAGTAGTCATGTTCTCAATAAGCTCTCTACACTCCTCGGGTCTCCTTTTCATAAATGTGCCACCAGCGGCTGCATTAATCATATCACGATCACGAAAAGTCAATCCGTTGTAGAAAGTATCAATCAATGTGACTGGAAGCATGTTGTGGTTTGGACAACGATCAATCAAGACATTATATCTTTCCCAAGCATCAAAAAGAGATTCATCGGGATCTTGCATGAAACCGCTGATTTGATTGCGAAGGCTCGTGACCATGGATGGTGGAAAGTAGCGCGACAAAAAGCGTTGAGTCATGTCATCCCAAGTATGAATAGAATTCTTCGGGAGACGATCAAACAATTTCTCGGCGTGATGTGATAAAGTATCTGGAAAGAGTTGAAGGCGAAGAACATCCATTGTGACACCAGGCAACTTCATGCTTTGGGTGATTGTAATGAACTTGTCGAGGTGTTTGTTGGCATCATCATCAGGCAATCCACGGAATGGGTTAGTTTGCACTTGCTGAATCATGTGGTGCTTCAACGAAAACTCAGGAGCCGTGATTTTCATCGACGCAATCGGTCCTCCTCGTCCAAACATGGTAGGTTGACAAAGTTCCTCCATTGTCCGAAGATCGGGTTGTGGAAGAACATTGTTGTTATTGTTGAGGTGCGGTGGATTATTGTTGTTGTTAACACCTGACATACTTAAATCTTCTCGAGTCTCGGGCTCTTGATAATTAGAAGATCTAGTACGCATACACCTACAAAGGCAAAAGAAAACAATACCAAACGCAAAGACAATATATATACACAATAAAGATAAAATTTTTTTTTTGATTTTTGAAAATTTAAATTTTTATGATTTTTTAACAATTTTTTTATTTTTTATGGTTTTTTTTGAATTTTTTGTGCAAGAAAATAACGCTCACAAGTGAACGGATCCCAAAAAGCAACGCGTCTTTCACAGAAAACCGTTAATCTTTACGAAAAGAGCCGGCAGCGGCGCCATTTGATAACTAGGTTTTTTTGCCTAATTAAAAGATTCTTTGTTCCCGTCTCTTCGAATTGAATAATGGATTAACTATGCGACTCGGCTATCTTTGGTGGAAACAAATGTTTGTCGTTGTAGCATATTAAATGTGCAAAAACAATTAAAATAAATGACTTAAAAGTAAATCTAGGTCTAATTAAAATAAAAGGTGCAAGTATTTAAAAGCGTGACGGAAATTAAAAGGCACTAAAAGTAAATAACGCAAACTTAAAACTAACTAAGGCAAACTTAAAACGCAACTAAAACTAAATCTTAAACTAAGGCAAGGCTAAAATAAATCTAAGGTAAATAAACTTAAAGTGCAAGTAAGGAAAAAGGCGGGAATAATAAAGATCGAAATTAAAAGCAGAAAATTAAAAACTGGAATTAAAGTAACCTAAAAATCAGGTTATCCGGAATACTCTTGCTATTCGGAATATTTACCCAATCCGGAATAATCTGGCTATTCGGAATATTTGCCCTATTCGGAATATTACCCCTATGCGGAATAATGCCCTATTCGGAATATTCTTGCCTATCCGGAATGTCAGCCCTATGCGGAATACCTGGCCTATTAGGAATAAATCCCTATGCGGAATACCTGGCCTATTCGGAATAAATCCCTATTCGGAATATTACCCCTATGCGGAATAAATCCCTATTCGGAATGTTCTCCCTATCCGGAATATCCTGTATTCCGGATGGACCACCTGGGTTAAGACCTTGATTCGGAACAATATCTTACTCGGAATGTTTTGAAGATCAGAACCTGGGAAATACAGAAACAAACACCCCGAAGAACAAGGAAACACAAATCTATACGGATTTAATGAAAACTAAGCAAAATCAATCACAAGATTAAATCAAACTAGTAAATAAACATCTATTAATCATAAACAATCAATCCAAAACAACAAAACTAACAAAAAAGATCAAGATAATCAAAACCCACTTAAATAAATCAATAAAAATCAAGAACATGAACATAAACAATAAAAATCAAAGACTAAGAAAGGCAGAATGAGAGATGAACAATAAAGATAAAGATTGACAAGAATTAAAAGAAAACCTTACTTGAAATTAAATGGTAATTAAGGTGCAAGACAAGTATTTAAATTTGACAAGTAAATAAATGACAATGTAATTAAAAGTGGAAGAACTAATTGTCACTATTAGCCAACAAAAATGAAAGTGATTATCCTAATGACTATATATAGGGGAGGATTAAGGAGTGCTTAGGAAGCTTCCTCCCCTCCTTCATTTCTTCTTAATTGCATGATTAAGTCCCTCAAGCCTTTAATCTTCATTTAATTGCACCATTAGTCCTTAAGCCTTCTAATCTTCATTTATCTTGGACTTTAATGACTTTTGGCTCGGGATTTCTTTGAACTCGTCTTTTAATTCTTCAATAAAATAGACTTGAGTTCTTCGGCTTTAAGTATACTTCCGTCTTTCGACTTTTTCTTCGATAAATCTTCAGAATTGGTCTTGGACTTCCGTTCTTTTTGCACTCTTGACTTCTTGACTTCGTCTTTCATCTTTTTCTTCAATAAAAGCCCGTGAATGCCCGTGTTTTCTCCATTTTTCACCTTTTCGTCCTAAATCATAACAAAAACACAAACCACGCATAATTCCGACATTTACGTCATAAAATACACGTTTCGGTCCGGTTATTATTGTAATTAAGTGGTAAAAAGGATGGGTGTTTACACACCTATCAAAAGGGAAGCTCAGTCCTCGTTTCATCGGACCGTTTGATATCATCGAACGAGTCGGTGAAGTATCTTACCGGTTAGCGTTACCTCCGTAGCTTTCGCATGTACACAATGTGTTTCATGTGTCCTTACTCAGAGGGTACCAGTATCATCCCCTTCACATGGTTCAGTATCCACTTGAACAGATACGTGAAGACCTCACTTTCATAGAAGAACCCGAACGAGTTCTTGACAGACAAGAACGAGTCATGAGAAGGAAGACGATTCCATTCGTCAAAATTCTTTGGAGGGATCATACCGAGCGGGAAGCCACTTGGGAAACAGAGGAGTCTATCCGGGCTTCTTACCCTCATTTTATATTTTGAATTCGGGTATGTTCTTCTTTTCCAGTTTACTTTATCTATAATTCGGGGACGAATTATTCTTTTTAGGGGGAAGAGTTGCAAAACCCGCATGCTTTTACCATGAATAGTACCCTTTAGATCATACGTACTAGATCAAAACTTTCCTATTATAGCATGATTACGTTTACGTGTTAGGATTTTACGTATTACGTACGTGTTAGAACACGATAAGTATTTATTACGTATGAATACTCAATAATTATTTAACAATAATTAATCACGAGCATGTGATCATGAAATCACGAACGTAATTAAATCACGAACTAATATTAATTACGTATATATATTTATTACGAGCACGAATAAATATATTAGGTCACGGTTAATATTTAACGAAAAACACATAAAACACGAACACAAATAAACACGAACGAACACTTAAATAACGAGACACGGAAAACGGTACGGGTACCCCATATGGGGCCCCCTACCCGCGGCTACACCAAGGAAGATGGGCCTAGCCCATCAAATTTTACTAACAACGGGTTATGGTAAATTTTGCTAGTCATTTTCACATTACAGTAAACTTAAACAAAAACCTAAAAGTTTTTTCTCCTTCACCTTCTTCCTCTCTTGTGGCCGCCGCACATAACACACCAAAGGGGGGTGTTTATTTGATCTTTGATCTTGGTTTTGTACGTGTGTTCGTGTGTGTTCATCCTCGTTAGATCCACGCATTCGGTATACCTTTCTAAATCCTTTTTCTTTTGTTTTGATTTATTAAATTAAATAAGAACATGATGTTTTTAAAAACCTAATTAAAAACATAAACCAAACATGTAATTGGTTATTGGGTAAATCAAAACGGATGTTTTTAGGGGTGTTTGTTTGGCCGACGCCTAAACCGAACCCCAAGGGGGTCTCGGTTTGGCTTATAGACCACCACCGAGACCATATGGTCCCGGTTTGGTGGTGTGGGTCCCACAGCAGCAGCAAACAAAAGGGAACCCCGAAGTGGTTCGGGGTATGGTGTCGATTTCAGGTCCGGTTCATGGTTTCTAGTCACGATCCGGTTCATGGTTTATGTTAAGATTATTTTTTTTAATAATCATATGTTATAAATTAAATTAATAATATATGACATGATTAATTTAATAAAACATGACTTAGGTTATAATTTAATTATTAGATCATGGAATTATTAACCTAAGTATTTATATTTTTCTAGACTTATAATTAATTAATTATTTAAAAACCATGGTTATAATTAATTAATTAACATGACTTAGGTTATATTATTAATAAATAATAATACATGTTTTAACCTAAGTATTTAACTTTATTTAATTAAAAACATGATATATTTAATTAAATACTTTTAACCTATAGTTTATTTAAATTACATGTAATAATTAATAAACTATATATTATATCATTATGACTTAGAATAATAATCAGAAAACACTTAAGTTTATATACTTAGCTTATTTAACCAGCTTATATCTAATTACAGAAACTTTCTATTTTTAGAAACTTATTTAATTCGGGCAGCTAATCTATTTATGGAAACTTTCTATTTTTAGAAACCTATTTAATTAAGGTAGCTAATCTATTTATGGAAACTTTCTATTTTTAGAAACTTATCTATTTTAAGCAGTAATTCTATTTTTGGGAAGTTTCTATTTTTGGAAACTTTCTATTTTGGTAACTTTCTATTTTTGGAAACTTTCTATTTTAGGAAACCTGCTATTTTTAGAAAGTTACTTATTATTACACAGTAAGTATAATAATACGTGAAATACCAGAAATACTTAATCAGAATAGACAGAATATAAGATAAACACAGGTTAAGGCTTAAAACAGTAAAACATGATATGAACATATAAGATAAGCTAAGACATGACATAAAACCAGTTACGTATTTAGTAAACAGATACTTATTCATGTATGTATTTATGTAGCATTAGTGATACCGAAGTAGGACTCTCCTCAGTTCGTTTTCTTCGTTCACTGGATATAAGGTACGGATTCCCGTCCTTTCTATATGGATATTCTTTCCTTATTAGGATTCCCCGTATGCATCCAAATGTTTTCCCGTAGTATAAGTTTATATGTTTGACTTGCTTATGTTTAATTTAGAATACCTATAGCCATATACATGCATGACCAGTTTCACCTAATTATGGAGGTACCATAACCATAACATTAGAGACACTGATGTTATGACTTCACCACGGCGGAGTGATTGCTCGTGGCATCCCTTCAGCTTTTGGCCATATTATTATATTTATCATGTGGGGCGTATGGGTGCATCCTAGTTTCATGTTTTTCAGCAGATTACTCAGTGTGAATGTGGTGTGTGCCTTGCATCCTTCACAAGGAGCTGATCCCTCCTACCTAAAACCAGTATATTAAATTAGAGGCAGCCCCTCTAATTTGCATGATGAGGTCACCCCTCCAAGTATTCATGCACGGTGGATTTTCATGACCTATATTGGCTAATGGTAGAACATGCTAAACAGTTTTTATAAGATAAACATAAGGCTTTTCAAACTATAAAACCAGTTTTACCAAGACTTAACCAGGTTATTCAGGACTTAGTTTCTTCCGTTGTTATAGATTATATGCTTATCTTATTCATGCTTTATTGTACATCCGTGCACTGAGCGTATTGCTCAGTCGTTTTCCTTTTCTATGTTCCCAAAACGGCAGGTACTCAGGGACGCTCGTAGACTTTAAGAGTACGTGCATATGGACTGGAAGCTTTCTAGCATTTCTTTACTTTATGCATTATCTTTACTTTGACACACTTGCTATGGACATTGTTTAGTCCTTTCCTTTACAGTGCTTATGTTTGTGTGTGATGAGCTTTACTTTTAGGCTACCGATGTTTGATTCCGGTATTTTCCTTTTATGGTCATGTAATGTTTAGACATTTTTCCTTGTATGCTTTGATGACACGCCATAATTACGCGTGACATTCCATTATCAAGATGGGGTGTTACAAATGCCTTGCGGGTTATAAGATGGTTTATGTACTAATAGTAATCAAAGTGTTTTTAAACGTTATTTTTGTATCTTCTAAGTTTTCGTGCCCCGTTATCGTAGGTCTTGGATATCTTAAAGTTGCTTGATTTCTTGTTGTTATTACTCAGCTCCCGAGTTCCGTGTTGGTTTACCTCGTAGCTTAAGGTGAGTTCATATCCCCATATTACTCTTTATAAAATGTTTCTAAAACGCGGAGTGAGATTTTCATGTTGGAACACAATCTTTTAAATTGTATGTTATCCTGAAATGTATGCTGCCAGATGAGTACAAAATATTATTGCTTTTAGTATCTATAACTACTAAGTACCCCTCGATATCATGAACCGTTAATAATTCACAGTTTCAAGCGCGAATGTTGTGGATGGATCCATCGGGATTGACAATCCTCGTCCTGTATTACTTTGACGCACTTACATTTGTTTATACTTGAGTATTTAGGCTGAATACTCAACAGGGGCACTTTTATTCGTTAAGCTTCGGTATCATAAGATAAATAGCAATAATAAATAATATGACTATCGATAATGTACATAGTAACCCCCATTACTTGTTTACAAATTATACCTGTGTTCAATTACTTAATTTACTAAACCGATGAATATCACTCAAATTTTGTTGACGTATTTACATGTTTAAATCTCAGGTAATAACGCTTAATATGCTTCGATGGGAGCCCGCAGGATGTTATCAGCTTGGATCTTCTGTGCTGTATTTAAACTTTTGTTTGGTAAAAGTTGTCATACATTTATCCTAAATGTCTTTTGGTATCTATAAACTTAAAACCACGTTGTAATGGTTCTATACCATGTTATAAAACTTTTGGGACCTAAGTTAAAAACTTTGATAATCATGATGCAATGTATATCTTTTATTATGTCATTTCTGTGTCATTTATAATTCATTGTTGCTTGTACCATGATGTGGCACCCACATGCCGCCTAACTATTCCTTGTCTGACTTCGAGGGTGTTACAAATGTGAATAAGCTTATTAGAAAAATATGAATATCAGAATATACTTATGTGAATAAGCTTGTAAATTGAGTTTGTTAAAGGTGTAGGATAATCATAAGATGAGGTATGTGAGCAAGCTAATTTTGAGAGTTGTAATGAAACTGTAGGGTATATTGAACAAATTTAACAAATATGATACCTCGATACATCACATATGATATATGGACATATCATATATGATAATATGATAATGTTCTTGAAAACAAAATACAAGCAAGTCTCTGATCTCCTGATGGGTTTTAAAAGCTAGTTGTGTCTATGTTATCATATATGATAATCTGCTTGAGATTCAAATTCTGTAATATATCATATATAATAATCTATATGAAACTAAAATCAAGTCTTTTTGTTTGAGTACAAAAAGTTGTTTTCAAAGAATCTTGAAGAACTCAATCATCTCAAGGTCAAACAAGTGAAAATAAAGAGAAAGAGTCGTGAGGCCAAAGTGAGCTACAAAAAGACAATGATAAGAAGTGGAATATCAGATTTCCCACTGAAATAGCAAGATCAAGTGCATGAAAATGACAAAGACGAGTGCCAAGTTTGCATAAAAAATGTTGATGAATGAGATCAACATCCATAGCTTTAGGAATTTGACTCGTTCATCTTTTAGTAATTTCCTTATGGTGATGTAATGATTTAACTTTGTAATTCTACTCAATCATTATGATTTTGGTTGAATATGAAAATGGCGAAACATATGCATATGTAACTTATGGATGATGACTATTTTGTTAATGTTTTTATCATATTTTAGAAGCGTATTTTTTTACCTTTTTCTAGTATCATATATGATAATATATTATTATATATGATAATATATTATTATATATATATTAAGGAAATACATGGGGTAGATGGGAAATTGTCAAAGGAGTGTGGTACTGGGATGATTAGTTGCTGGGAAAATGTTGTGAAGGAAGTTAGGGCGCTTACTAGCATTGATGTGAACTTTTTAGAGTATATTCGTATGAGAGTGGGAAATGGGGAGGTGGCTTCGTTCTGGAATGATAATTGGTCGGGAGAGGGTGTGTTCAAGGAGATGTTTCATCGCTTATATTATTTAGAGAATTTTAAAGAGGTTTCGGTTAGGAACAAGGTAAATGATGCTAGTTTAGACGCGTCGTGTCGGCGCAGTCCGAGGGGTGGCATAGAACAGACGCAGTTTGAAAGCATGGCTAACATAGTCAGAAATGTTATTTTAAGTCCGATGGGGATAGGTGGGTTTGGTCTTTGGAAGGCTCGGGTGTTTTCTCTGTTGCTTCGATTCGGAAGAGAATTGATGAGAAGAAAATGCCAATTCATGGTTCTAAAACTAGATGGGTAAAGTATGTGCCCATAAAGGCTAATGTGTTAGCATGGAAGATCAAAATGGATGGGATCCCGACGCGAGCTAATATGTCTAAACGAGGAATTGAGATTCCTTCTATATCGTGTGTTATCTGTGATATAGGTGTTGAATCCTCGTAACATTTATTTTTTCAGTGTGATATTTCGAGACAGCTTGCTCGCAGGATCGGGATATGGTGGAATATAGAGCATGGGGAGGTTAATTCTTATGAGGAATGGGTGTCATGGTTTTTGGCGTTAAAGTTGGCAGCGCAGTCTAAATTGTTGCTAGAAGGAGTTTTTTATACGATGTGGTGGTATGTGTGGAATTTTAGAAACAAGATCCTTTTTGAAGACAATATACCCCCGAAGGCGCTTATTTTTGATAACATAGTTACGACGTCTTTTAATTGGTGTAAATGTAGAAGTAAGTCTTCGTTCAGTTGGAATGAATGGCTTAAAAACCCTTATATTATTATGTTGTATCTAGCTCCTTGCTAGTTTTCGATTTGAAATAAAATTCCGTTCAAAAAAAAATAAAAAATAAAATAATAATAATTATATATGATCATGCATGTAACACTTAATTTTTGTCATATATGATACTACATTATCATATATAATAATGCGTTATCATATATGATACTAAAAAAGAAAGTTTCATAGATTACCACTTATGAAACATCATATATGATGTGTACACCATATCAAATATGATACATTAAATAAAAATGGTAAAATACAAATATCATATATGCTAAATCACTAAAACATACATCGTTTATAAAAAAACATAAATTACAAAACTTTTTCAATAAAAATAATCAACTGCTTCTTCATCCCTACATGCTGTTAACCACACCTCCACACATACGCGTGCACGTCCTATTGCTTTTGCTTCAAACCGGACAATTGCAGCATCCCCTCGTTGTTGTGTTAGCACAATCTACATTTATAAAGAAATGAGAGAACATATTAGGCACCATGTTATCAGCAACTAAATCATATATGACATCAGTAACTTAATTAAAATGCCTAATAATTCACACTAACATAAGCTTATTCATACTTCTCATACTTATAAAACTTGATAATTCACCAAAATAAGCTAATAAGCTAATTTATAACTCTCCTCTAATTTCTAAGCTTATTCACATAACTCTCATATAATTCATACGCTTATTCACAGAACTCTCATCTAATTCATACGCTTATTCACATAACTCTCCTCTAATTCATACACTTATTAACATAGCTCTCATATCCTCTAAATCATAAGCTTATTCATTGAATCGGATTACTCACAACAATATAATTGTTCACATAAATCACATAATAAGGTACATGTAAATAAGAACAATAAATTCACATAATTCGTCAAAATAAACTAATTAGAAGCTTATAAATTCAAGTGATGATAAATTAACAAGCTTATTGACATAAAATAAGCTAAAATAAGAATAATGTATACCGGATGATGGACCGCATTGATCAATTGATTCGTGATGATGGATCGATCGATTCATGATGATGGATAATTGTCGTGATGATTGATTAGATGTTTGTGATGTTATTGATGATCCATCGAAGAAGAAAGAAGATGATGATGGATTTGGTGTTGTTTGGTAGAGAGAGAAAACACACACCGATGCGTGTGTTAAATGGAAATTTATTAAAAAAGAAAAAAGTTTATATAATGAGCGAATGAAATGACGAGAATACTTTTGTAATATAAAATAAGATTTATTCTTAATGGTTGAAAGATGAAGAATAAGGATAAGTCTTCTACTCCCTCCGTCTTAATTTATTAGTCCACTATTAACTTTTAAAGTCTTTTTCATTCAACTTTGACTTTAAATTAATGTTGTGTTATATAATTATTGAAGCGAAATATGCATATGGATTGAGTTTTAGATGTATTTTCATTTGGTATAATTTTTATCAAATAGTACATAATATAAAAAAAATAATTAAGGTCAAAGTTTTATTAAAAAAATTTTAAAAATTAATAATTAATAATAGATTAATAAATTAGAACGAAATAATATATTATATATTAGATAAGTTTGATATCCAAATGCACTTAAATTACAAATAAAATAATGTGACACTTTTTATATGCTTTATTCTAGATTAAAATATTATAAAATGACAACATCTTTTCACCAACATTCATCCCCAATTTCTCATCTCCAAAATTGACTCAAAATCGATCGATCAATCAATCAAAACTTCAAATCAAATACGCTTACAACAACAACCCATCATCACTCAATTGTAATCTCAATCCTTCATTTTTTATATTTTATTTTTTTACAATTAATTTGGGTATTTATTTGTTTTATCGATCTGGTTTAATTAATTATGTGCAATTTGTTTATGTTCATGTTAATTGATCATCTGTATGTTTTATTTAGTGATGGGGTTTTAAATTAGCGAGTTTTGAGCTAATTTTAATTTAGGGTTAGGGTTTCAAAAATAGCTAGTTTTAATTTAGGGTTAGGGTTTTCAAAACTATCTCTTATAACCCGGTTTTGTTAGGTGAATTTATTATGATGTTTTATTTGTTGAATATTGTTTTTCTTAAAGCTAACTATAGGGATATAAGCTGCGTGTTGTGTGAAAATGGCGTTAAACCAAAATGTAACATATGTATATGGTTTGTAGTCAACTTGCGTTTCTAGGAGTTTGTACGAGATATGTTAAGGAGTTTGTAGGAAGACGTGACTTAGGTTTACCTGTCACTTAATGTAACGAAGTTGTATACAATGCCACGGAATGTTGGTATGCTAGTTTGAAGGGGTGTTTGTTTTGGCTTATATAGCCGGCTCATGGTGTATTTGTTTTTGGGCTAATATTTCACAAGCTAATTTTTGGTGGCTTTTTTGAAACTTTTCCGGCTTATGGAAGTTCATTATGACGTAATAAACTTATATAAGCCGAAAAGTTTGAAAATAAGTCACAAAAAGTGAGCTTATATAACATAAGCCCAAAATCAAATAAGCCATAAGCCGGCTATATATGCCAAAACAAACACCCTCTGGCTTTTGAGCGACAGTCGTAAGTTGTATTGAAAGGTTTGGCTAAACTGGTCGTAGTTGTAGAATGCAAGTATAAAACTAATTTATTTGCATATGATTGTTAGGATAAGGGTATTTGTCATTTAGTTTTAAAAGCTCGAAGCGTATATATGTGTAAGCTACTTTGAGTGGGTTAACCTTTAGAGCTTATATTCAAAAGTTATAACTAGTTTATTTTTTTCAAGGGGACTCGAATTTTTATAAGACAAAAAAGTTATGCTCTCATAAGCGTCTGCCGAGTGCTCGGCATATCCAATGCTGAAAAGTAAAGTAAAACTATGCTACATTTTCGTATAGTTAACCTTTTAAGCTAGTATGAACAATTTCTTCCATTACCCCCACATTATGATAGGGGCCATTTGTATGTTTTAGAAGACAAATGGATATGTAGACGTGAGAGATAAACTTGCAGAAGGCGTGGCATTTGATACCAAATGACACTCTTATTGGTGAATATATCTTTTAAGGTAAACGAATACTGGGTCTGTAGGATTTAAAGCTACAATTTGGTGATGATGACACTATATGCATTGCTTAAGGGTTCCTTAGTAATTGTAATTCTTTGACAGTTTGATAAGCAGTTTACTTGTCGCGTGAGTGACTGAGTGGTGTTTGTGCTGTTCTGAGGCTCCTAAATCGTTTGCATACCAATGTTATTCCGACTGGAGGCTGTTTTTTTTTTCTTGTATAAATCAACGTTTCATATTTGGGTTAAATCTAATAAAGTATGTATAGTTATTAACTTATTTGTCTTACAGATGATATATTATGAACTTGACTGTTGCTTTCTATTCTGCGGTACAACTGCAGGTTTTAGCACTCGCAGCTTTTTGTGATTCAAGGTAGATTCAGAATTGGTAATACTCTTCAAATTGAAGGCATTATATCAACTTTTTATTCATTGAGTGATAACCGCTTGTCACAGTACAATAAGTTCAGTTAAAGATATAGTACCTGATAATTTTGATCAATCCATAAAGATTTTCAGATTGCGTTATATTGGTGAGTTTGTATATAAAAGTATGAATAAAGAATGAAACTTGATTTGTGTAATCTTGTACGTCATTTATTTATTTATCAGATATCCTGTTCAATGTTAAGCTTTTGGGGCATCTTTACGCTTTGTTTGTTGGTTTTTTTTATGCTTTGTCTGTCAATTCTGATATCAGATTATAGAAATTGAATACGTGGGCAATTCTTTTGTGATAGGCAATTAGGCATTATCACATTGGTTACAAGCTGTTAGGGTAGTTCTACAGACTTGATACACAGTCACTAATGCAAATCTGTCCTTTTCCTGTTCATCCTGCTTGGGTGTTGCATTATATTGTCTTGCTGTATTCTGTGTGCTTCAGAATTTGGCTCATGTTTGTTGCGTGTTTTGTTCTGCGTGCATGCTAATGGTTGTACATATAGAGGGCAAGATATGTGGGTTCGGTGACAAAATAAAACAATAAACACATATAAAAATAATCATATTATTATAGAAGTTTTTAGGCATAAAAAACACTCGAGACCCGTTTGACCTGTTCACTTTTTGTTGAACTTTTTTTGACCCGTTAGAGATAAATGTAATCTGAGTTGACCCATTCACTTGTGAATAGGTCAAAGTTGCAACCTGTGCTTTGCTTATCTCGTTAATTCCTATAGCGAAAATTTCTTGTTTTATCTGGATTTTTATATGATGAATCAATTGGTGCCTACTCATTTCGATGTCTTGAGTACCATATTACAGTGACATAGATGATGAGCAGGAAGAGAAAAAACCCAAATGATGCAGACATCAGTGCACTCCACAAAGAATGGGACGACATATCTTGCCCTATATGCATGGACCATCCACACAATGCTGTCCGTATCCTCTGCAGTGCTCATGAAAAAGGCTGTACATCTTTTATTTGTGACACAAGTTATCGACACTCAAATTGCCTTGATAGATTCAAGAAACTTGTTACTTCTGATGCTAATGATACCACCATTACTCCTCCTCCTAGTTTGATACCTGTAAATGATGATTCAACCGATGCAAATGCAATTGGATATGTTGAATTGGCTGGAGAACCCGGAGATGCTAGTAACAGTATATCAAGTTCGCCTTCGAAGTCTAGCTTGAAGTGTCCTTTGTGTAGGGGAAGCGTCTCAGGATATGAAGTAGTTGAAGAGGCTAGACAGTATCTCAATCTGAAACACCGCAGTTGTTCTCAAGAATCATGTACGTTTTCCGGGACATATAGAGAGCTGAGACGTCATGCTAGGCGGGCCCACCCGACTGCCCGACCTTCTGATGTGGACCCGACCCGTGAAAGAGCTTGGAGGCGTCTTGAGCACCAAAGAGAATATGGTGATTTAGTCAGTGCCATTCGCTCAGCTATGCCCGGTGCAGTTATGTTTGGAGACTACGCAATCGATAATGCTGAGAATAGGGAAAGGGGTTTAGGTGAAGGAAGTAATAATGGACATTGGTTGACTGCTCTATTCTTCTTTCAGATGATTAGTTCAATGGACTCACCTTCTGCCGACCGAAGAGGTGGTGGAAGAGCTAGGGTTCCAACAAGACACCGCCCTCGGCGGCTTTTTTGGGGGGAAACCTTATTGGATTTACAAGATGACGAAGGTAATAATGACAGTGATGAAGATGAAGATCCTTTTCGGTTGAATGCGGTGAATGATAATGATGAAGGTCGTCATCCTGAAAACCCGAGGAGGCGTAGACGCAGGATGACTCGATACAGATCAGACGAAGATCGATCATGAAGAATCTGGTAGTCTTTCTCTGTTGTTCAAATGACTATAGAGGTGGCACAAGGGAGGGTTGGGTAACGGGTCATACAGGCTCAGGTCAAAATATATAAATTTTGTACACGGTGACTGAGTCAACCGAAATACTGTTTTGTCCAAATCTTTCTAGTTTTTAATGATTAGGGAGGGTTTGGTAACGGGTCATATACAGTAGTAATATTTTTTGAGTGATAACAGTTAGGAGGCAAATGTGTCTTAAAAAGTACACTTAAATTGACTTCCGAACCACTTTTAACTTTTTTAATTTTCCCTGTTTGACCTGTGAGTGACAGAACATAACATGAATCAATTGTTCACGAGCAAATGAGATGTTAAAAGCCCTGATCTTCCATACTTCTCAAGTTTTATGCAGATAAAAACAAACCGAAGCCATCTAATTCTCTGACTCCCTGTTCTCGCTTGGCCAACACAAGTTGGAGAGGTCAGTAACTGTATTAGAATTTCAAGTCCTGATAATCTGCAGTGTCTTTTTTTCGTTCAAAGAAAGAGGAGGTAAGAGAAGAGGATTGTTATGGTGTCAACTTTCACATGCTCCTTTGATTTCTGGTTTTCGGGTTTCATGCTAGTCTAGAGGCACATCTGCAATGTACTCCCAGGGTGGTTCTTATGGTGGTTCTGTTTAGGGGGTACTGGGAGCACTTAGTTCAATTTCTTTATGCTTGTTTACAACATTTATGTGAAGTATTTCATGAGGTATCTGGATATTAATGTTATTGAAGTTTCATTGCAATGAGATTTAACTGAATTATCTGTATATATATCATTTATGTATCTATGCCTACAGTCATCATATATGAAATGCATTAACCTACCGACAACTAATCTTCTGTTTGCAATCTTTTTATGTTATGTTGAAATGACACTTCTTATGATTGTTTGATCCCTAAAATCGAATTGCAAAATTATATGCAGTGCCAAAAGCAACATTCTTATCATATCTGCAGCACATCAAAAGTTTTCTTATTGCATGTCATATACATTATGCAACAATCGAATTTGGTAACCTCTTAAAACCGAAAGGAGTCTAAATGGCTATATTTCCCCAGCTGAGCTTTGACTTGTTTGGCCTTGTGAAAATAGGGATCGCGCCTCATGCTTGGTTCACAACTTGTATAGCCTATCAAAAACTTGATTGTTGCCTTGTTCATAGAGGCTTGACCAATCCGAAGTCATACAATTTCAAGATTTTAAGTTAGGTTTATATGATGAGGCACGTTTTCGGCAGTCTATGACTCTATGAATCGTGTACCAAAGGCCACACTTTTGAAATTGCACCAGTGTTATTACTTTTTCAATCTTTAGTTAGTCACTTGTTGGGAGACAACTTGAGAATGCTCTTTGAGGCCTTGGATCCTTGGATCTGTTTGTGGTTCTGTTAGTGGTGTCATTTCATTAACCAGTTTTGTCAGTGGACCAGATCCCCAGATTGTTTGGTATTGTTGTGTTCGTATATCAGTTTGTTAGCAGCAGACGGGATTTCTGTGTGGTCTGGTCAATGTTTAGCACCTGGTCTTTATCATTTTGTTTATCCAATAGTATTAAATATATCTGCACCTTCTGTCTTATTGATGGGGCAAGGCTGTAGTTTTTATTGCGCAGAAAGTGTGATATGCCATGTGGGTGCAACACACCTTCTGTATGTTTTGTTGCACTACACAAACCAATAAGTTGCAACACACCTTTGGTGCTTTTAGGGTTTTGAATTATACATATATTTCTCATGGAAAAAACTGCCGGAAATTTGTCTGATGATGTCGGGCCGTCTAAAAAGCGTCTTGAATCCTTACACTCAGTTGTCTCCAACGACGACCTTTTCTCTCGCTTATTTTATTCAAATCCGTATCAAAAAGGTGGCGGTCTCTTATTAAACCCCCAAATTGTACCCGAAAACTCGACCCCCTTTTGGCATCTTCCTCAAGTATTACTCAATGCTACCCAATTCTTTTAATAAATTATCTAATTATAATTATGATTTCCTGCCCTTGGATATCCGTATTCTGAGAGGTACGTTCTTTACTTTTGGTCACAAGGCAAATAATACCGAGATTATGCAGTCGTGTAATGGTTTGCTTTTATGCTTTTCGTTAACTTATAAGCTACTATATGTATACAATCCGTCTATTTATAAAATGTTTAGGCTGATTCCTCAACAACGTAATGTGACATTTGATAAAGATTATAATGTTGGTGGTATGAGAATGGCGTTTGATCCTACTAAATCACCTCACTATAAAATCATTCACGCTGAACTGATACTTAGTAATGATGATGTTTTTTGGGTTAAAAAACATACTTACGCTTCAGAAATGGGTGTTTGGAGTGTTTACGGGGATTGGTTTCCCGAACAAAGTTTTGAGTATATTGGAATGATGCCATTCATTGGGTAAATGATGTTAATGGGCCGAATTCGCATTTTAAGTTAGAAATATTAAATGCAAGATGTTTACGTCTTGTGGTTGTTTGCTTTTTGTTGGTAAGGATGATTTTGAATCTAGAAAGTGGTATATTCATGAGATGAGGAATAGGTGTTTGGAATGGTCAGTGAAGTATATTGTTAATCTTGATGACATTATGGCGCAATTGCCATTTCGGAGTATCAGTTCAAATGTTTGTTGTGTTGTTTTGAGAGAACGAGAAGAGGATTCTTTTATGGTGATGAAGTTATCACAAAAAGTTGTACAATACAAACTCGTGTCAAAAGTGAAGGTTTATATAATTCATAACAATTATTAAAAACCCTAATATGGATCAAAGCATACATATAGCGCAAGCAAATTAACAAGATCATAATTAACACAATTATAATTAACCGAGATTAGGGTTACATACCTTTATCCTAGCAAGATCCACAAGACAACGGAACAATCAGCAACTAGGGTTAATCACGAACACCACCAGGATATAGTCTAAAGTAAGACTATATCACGATCTTGTACACACGTAATACGGCGAGTTAATCATGAGTCTAGCACGAACAAACCGAGCTTCCACGCTTATGGCGTATCTACCCAACAACCCTAGAGAGGGGCTAGGACTAGATCTATTTAAATAGCAAAAATCAAAAACCAAGAACCCTAATTGAGGGGTGTTTGGCCGGCGGTTTAAGAGCAAGAGAAAGAGAGATTTGTGATGATTTTTATGAAGGCTAAGGTTTGTTTATATAGGCCTTGGATAAACTTTTTCTCCAAGTTTTATAAACCTAATAGGAAACAAAATCTTCTCCTCCCCTTTTTGTCCTCTTAGCCGACAGTTCACAAGCCCACAAGGGGTGTTTCCGGAACTTTTCCGACTCCTTCTTTTAGCTTCTATTTAATTTCCATAACGTTCGTTTAATACTTAACTTTTAATTATTAACGATCGTTAGTTTAAGCTTTGGTTTGATTTAATAAATTTAATAAATATATTTAATAAATAAATGAACCCTTTATGTAATGTGTGCAATCCCGTGATCTCGAGTTCGATCCTATCTCACGACTATCGATTTTAAGTCCATAAACTTTCAGCTCCCACTTGGACAAAATTCGAATATCGTGATTACATTGACTAGCGTCTAGTTACACTAGCAATGTCACTTGTACAACTCGAGTAAGGTCTCTTGGACAAAACCTTTTAATGATATATCATCATTATTATTATCCTTTCATTTCAAATACAACGTTAATAGGATATGGATCTCAGTCATTCCTTCATTAACCATTCTGTTTCTCGTTTACGGATATAGAAAGATTACCAAAACACATTTGGGTGTGGCCACATAAACATCTTACTACTCCCTCGAGGGGCCTAACTGTATTTATACTTCAAAAATAATTTGAAGGAAACAAATCCCATTTTGACTACAAGCAAAACACATGAACTTTGCAACACTTTTGAAAATAACCCTTATAGCTACCAGTTACGTTTAGCGTTAGGTTACCTTACAGAAATGCACTACATTCAATGCAGTTTTCTGGTATCTCAGGTGTAAGGATAACTATTTATGATTTACTTAATGACAAAGATCCATAAAGTAAAATCATATAGTTGGGATAAGTCCAATATTTGATCCATCAAATATCATCCAAAATTGACCAATATACTTTCAAGTATACTCTGTCACTATTTTGAATTGTCTTAGTTTAATAATACTCCCATATTATTAATCGACAACGGACATTTAGAAACATCATAATGCTCATGGATTAAAACATGTAAAATAGGATACAAAATCAAATAACAGAAAAATAAACGATTCCCCCAATCTTTATTTCATCAATTTAATAATGTCTTACATCCTTTATCCAAATACTAATCAACAGATTCATTGCATGAATTCGCTAGCTAGTTGCAGCCCAATAGCTTTGGCATGCTTAACTACCTTTGGCCTAGATAAAGCCTTAGTAAAAGGATCAGCTACCTTATCATCTGTGTGAACTTTAATTAATTTTATTTCTCGAGCTTCCACTTGTTCTCGAACGTAGTGATATCTACGTTTAAAGTGTCTGGCGCCTTTCATAACTCCAGGGACATTGGCAAATATAATTGCAGCAGAATTGTCGCAATATATATCAATAGGTTCTTTAATTGAAGGCATCACTCCAAGATCTCCAATAAACTTCCTAATCCAAACAGCTTCCATTGCAGCTTCTGAAGCGACAATGTACTCCGATTGAGTTGCATGCATAGCAATGGTTTTCTGCTTACTGCTCTTCCAGTCAACTGCTCCTCCATTGATGACAAACACGTAACCCGTCTGAGACTTCGTATCGTCTTTATCACATTGCCAGGACGCATCACAGAACCCTGTTACATTCAATTATGTGTCTGGTTTACCCCCAAATACCAAAAACATATCTTTCGTACTTCTCAAATACTTTAGAATATGCTTAACAGCAGTCCAGTGGAACTTTCCTAGATTCTGTTGGTATCTACTGACCAAGTTCTGAGCAAACGCCACATCAGGCCTTGTGCATCTCACAACATACATAATAGATCCTACAGCCGAAGCATAAGGCACCTTTCGCATGTAAGCTACCTCTTTGGGTGTTGATGCATCTTTCTCATGACTTAATTCATGCTTAACCTCCATCGGTTGAAAACCTTTCTTAGAGTTATGCATGTTATACTTCTTCAATATCTTATCTATATAAGCATCTTGACTAAGACCAATTATCCGCCTACTCCTATCTCGATAGATTTTAATTCCCAGAATATATGCAGCATCTCCCAAATCCTTCATAGAAAAACATTTACCAAGATAATCCTTAACTTCCTTAAGTCTTGGAATGTTACTTCACATGATTAATATGTCATCAACATATAAAATTAGGAACACTACATTACTCCCACTAGCTTTGCGATATACACATGGCTCATCACGATTTTGAATAAATCCGAGCTTTTTGATTTCTTCATCAAATCGCTTATTCCATTGACGTGATGCTTGATTCAAACCATAAATAGATCTTTGAAGTTTGCACACGCGCTTTGGATATTTAGGATCAACATACCCTTCCGGCTGTTGCATATAGATGTCTTCATCTAAGCGACCGTTCAAGAAGGCAGTTTTAACATCCATTTGCCATATCTCATAGTCATATTATGCTGCTATAGCTATGAGAATCCTAATAGCTCGTAAGTCTGCTACAAGAGAAAATGTCTCCTCGTAGTCTGAAACACCCCTTACTCGAATTGACCCAAAAATTAAAAACTTTTCGTGTAAACGACATGACCCAAAGTTGACCTTTTGTGAATCTTTTATAAACCGACAATAATCTATTTCAAATCAGACTTTAATACTATATTGCATAAAAGTAGACTCGATTACCTACGAAATGATAGGTGACACGAATACCAACGACTTACGGATTACGAGATATGACCTCTTACAAGAAATAATCAAAATCTGTCAAACCCCTCTTGTGCACTGTGGACACCTCAAATGCACTAAAGACCTCTTTAGTGCACTAGGACCCCCTAATACACTAAGGACCCCCTTTGGTACACTAAAGACCTTCTAGTACACTAACTACTCATTTGATACACTAAAGACCCTCTAGTGCACTAAATACTCCTTTGGTACACTAAAGACCCTCTAGTGAACTAAGTACTCCTTTGGTACACTAAAGACCCTCTGGTGCACTAAATGCTCCTTTGGTACACTAAAGACCCTCTAGTGAACTAAGTACTCTTTTGGTACACTAAAGACCCTCTAGTGCACTAACTACTCCTTTGGTACACTAAAAACTCTCTATTGCACTAAGTACTCCTTTAGTACACTAAAGACCCTCTAATGCACTAAAGACTCCCCTTTAGTGCACTATCTTCTCAAAATGACCCATAAGCCATTTAAACATGAGATCAACTCTCTAAACCTATACTCAAACATATGAACATCACATTAAGCTAGAAATATACCATGAACACTGTTTCATATAATTCTTGACCCGTTTGACTAAAAATAGGTTGACATGGACGTTGTCCCAAACACCCCTTATACTGCACATTCCTTTTGTGCACTTTTGACCCATTTTCTGAATAACGCCCTCTATAACATGAAATAACATCACAACTTCCAGATTCCATTAACTCAACATAATAAATTGTTTTCATAATATATTCATGGTCGAAATGACTCATAAGCACATACTCACGAGATATGTAAAATACCCGTTTTGACCCGTTTACAAATACTTAAGCATACAACCAACTACAAGTAACATTTAATTAACTTGACGACATCCTTAAACATAACACCAACTTAATATATTATAACCATGACATGATCAAATGTATTCATACAAGATCACGACCCATATCATTCAAAATGAATAGGAACGGCTAATTGCCAAACACCTATTTTCAACTATTAGGACTTCATAATTTCTATTATGATCACCATTTATACAAAATCTAAAGACTTTAAGATAAACATATAAAAGATCCAAAAGTATTAAAGACCCATTTTAGACAAAAGATATACCAAGATCAAAATGACACTTCGGGGCTTCCAACTTTCAACAATCTTGATCCAAAGAGAGGTCTTCTAATTACCCATTTCAAAAGTCAATCTTCCACTAGGAATACATACTAGGCTTTATCCTTACCTTTAGAAACTTCACTAGTACCTACAATAACATTAACTTTAACACATAAGCAAAACGCTTAGTAAGCATATGGCATAAACATACATTAACATGGTAATAGCTAGCGGCAAACACTAGCCATAACCTTATTAGGAGCACATTCACAACATCAAACATACCTTTAACAACATATATTTATGCTAACATTAAAACATTCTTAGCATTGGATCCAAGCTACATACATTAACAAGCTTCTTAACATTTCATCAATCATATCATAATTCAATAAAATTGACATTATGATCATTCAAGAAGTTTAGCCATATACTTACCTCAAACCACAATTAGTTAGCTTGAATCACACCAATCTCTAACTTTTGCTTCCTATAACATCATTATATCACGTTTAGTACGAATCAATCATTGCACAACTAAGGTTCTTTCATGAGTTTCTTTCACGCTTATATTCTATCCCTTCATAAATTTATCATTGATTAATAAAACTCCTTAATTTTATAATTTATAACAATAATTAGGGTTTATCACAATTGAATAAAAGAATTCCTTTTAAAAACTCAAAATCATTCTAATTTATTACAAAACTACATTTACCCATCATCCCCAAATCATTCCTCATGAACCCTAATATCAAAATGCAAAATTACTAATAAAAATAATATACTTACTTGATGGGGATTCTATGAGGTTACTTATCTTGCTATAATTTCACTTTTTAATTATTGTTATTCAACAAAATCAATCTAATCTCCTTTTTTTTTCTTGTGAAATTCGTCACCCACACACACTACCCTTTTCTAGAATTTTTTGAGAAGTCAACAATAGTCAACTAAGCCAAATTATAGGAAAACCTGGTGGAAGTTTGAGTTATTGGCAATTTTAGTCCTTCAAGTTCTATTTTTAGGATATTAGTAACTTTCAACATCTACCCTTCACATTTAACTTGCACAATTTTATACTCAAGACTAGCTTAAGGTCACAAGTGAAATTTTAAATACTTAAAATAGTCTTATATAGTCATAAAAATAATATCATAAGTATAAAGTACCTTGTTCGGTCATGGGGCGTTACAATTCTCACCCCCTTAAACGAGATTTCGTCCTCGAAATCTATCCTAGGAATAAATGAGGATATTTATCCTTCATCCTCTCCTCGGGTTCCCATCTTATACTAGTGCCCTTACGATGCCTCCATTGAACCTTCACCAAAGGTATCTCCTTGTTACGTAATTGTCTCGTTTTTCTTCCTAATATGGCCTCTGGTTCTTCTTGTGAGGTTAACTCTGGATCAATTTCAATGTCGTCTAAAGTGACCACACTAGTTTCGTCTGCTAAGCACTTTCTCAAGTAAGATACATGAAAAGTGTTATGAATGCCTTTCATTTCTTCGGGTAGCTCCAATACGTAGGCTACCTCTCCAACACGCTTCAAAATTTTAAACGGTCCTATAAATCTCGGACTCAGTTTCCCTTTACTCTTAAACCTTAATACACCTTTCCACGGAGAGACTTTCAACAACACATAGTCCCCAACTTTAAATTCAACCGGCCTTCTTCTATTATCCGCATAGCTCTTCCATCTATCTTGTGCCGCCTTAAGCCTTTCTCGGATTGTTTCAATCTTTTCTGTTGTTGCCAGAACAACATCTGTACTTGCCAATTCTCTCCTCCCGACCTCTTCCCAACATACGGGCGTCCTACACTTTCGACCATAAAGCATTTCGTAAGGCGGCATTTCTATGCTCGCGTGGTAGCTATTATTGTAAGAAAATTCAACCAAGGGTAAATTATCATCCCAATTGCCTCCAAAATCAATGGCGCAAGCTCGTAACATGTCTTCTAGAGTTTGAATCGTCCTTTCACTTTGTCCATCGGTTTGTGGATGAAATGCGATACTCATATTCAGTCTAGTACCGAGTTCTTCTTGAAAACTTCTCCAAAAATTTGAAGTAAAACGCCCATCTCTATCGGAAACTATAGACACGGGTACCCCATGTCGTGCGACTATCTCATTGACGTAAATCTTTGCCAATTTATGAACGGGCATATTTTCTCTTATTGGAATAAAATGAGCACTCTTCGTTAAGCGATCCACAATTACCCAAATTGCATCATGTTTCTTGTTTGTTCTTGGCAACTTCGTAACAAAGTCCATAGTAATCTTCTCCCATTTCCAAAATGGAACTTCTAAAGGTTGGACTTTTCCATACGGTTTTTGATGTTCGGCTTTTACTTTTAGGCAAGTCAAACACTTCTCGACATACTTCACAGAATCTCGCTTCATACCCGGCCACCAGTAGTTTCTTTTCAAGTCTAGATACATCTTTGTAGCCCCCGGATGAATAGAATATTTTGACTTGTGAGCTTCTTCCAAAAGTAAGTCTTTAATGCCACTCCTAAAGGGAATATAGATCCTTCCAAATCGAGTTTTGATTCCTCGACTATCATCTACAAGATTAGGAATGTAAGATGTAATACGTTCACATTTCCAATTATCTTCTTTTAATGCTTCCTCTTGAGCCAATTTGATTCTGTCAAAAAGATCGGATGTGACAATCATTCGTAACGAGCAAATCTTTGTAACTTCATTTTGATCCTTACGGCTTAGAGCATCTGCTACAACATTCGCTTTACCGGGATGGTAACGAATTTCACAATCATAATCTTTCAACAAATCCAACCATCTTGTTTGTCTCATATTCGGATCCTTCTTTTCTAGGAAGTATTGTAGGCTTCTATGGTCGGTGTAAATAATGAACTTCACACCATATAGATAATGCCTCCAAATTTTTAAGGCAAAAACCACCGCCGCGAACTCAAGATCATGAGTCGGGTATTTTTCCTCATGGTTTTTCAATTGTCTTGAGGCATACACAATTACCTTACCTCTTTGCATAAGGACACACCCTAAACCGGAATAAGACGCATCACTATAAACCACCATGTCTTCGGTTCCCTCTGGTAATACGAGAATCGGTGCTTCACATAACTTCTTCCGTAGAGTATAAAATGCTTCCTCTTGTTCTTCACTCCATTCAAAGGGAGAATTCTTCTTAGTGAGTTTGGTTAATGAAGACGCTATTTTGGAAAAGTCTTGAATGAACCTACGATAATATCCCGCAAGTCCAAGAAAACTTCGAATTTCACTTACACTCTTCGGAGCTTTCCATTTCATCACTGCTTCAATCTTTGACGGATCAACTTTAAGCCCTTCTGGATTTATAACGTGACCGAGAAATTGAACTTCTTGTAGCCAAAATTCACATTTTGAGAATTTGGCATATAATCTTTCTCTTCTCAACGTTTCAAGAACTTCTCGTAAGTGCACTTCATGCTCTTCCTTGCTTTTAGAGTAAATAAGGATATCATCAATAAACACTATTACAGATTTATCCAACATCGGCCTACACACTCGATTCATGAGGTCCATGAAAATCGCCGGTGCATTAGTAAGACCAAAAGGCATGACAACGAATTCATAATGACCGTAACGGGTCCTAAAAGCCGTCTTGGGGATATCTTCTTCACGGACTTTCAATTGATGATAACCCGACCGAAGATCGATTTTTGAAAACCATTTAGCACCTTGGAGTTGATCGAAAAGATCGTCAATTCTTGGCAGAGGATATACATTTTTCACCGTGACTTTATTCAGCTCACGGTAGTCGATACACATCCGCATACTACCATCTTTCTTTTTGACAAAAAGAATTGGAGCTCCCCACGGTGAACTACTAGGGCGAATAAAACCCTTATCAAGTAATTCTTGCAGTTGGCTCATTAGCTCCTTCATTTCGGATGGAGCTAAACGGTAAGGAGTCTTAGCAATAGGGGTAGCACCCGGAACTAGATCGATACGGAATTCGACTTGCCTTTCAGGTGGAATACCCGGTAATTCTTCTGGAAAAACATCTTTAAATTCATTCACTACCGGTACATTTTCGATACTATTCCCTTCGAAATTTGTATCTATCACGTGCGCCAAAAAGGCATGACAGCCACGTGACAAATACTTCCTCGCCTTCATTACTGAACATAACGCTAATTCTCCTTTCCTTTTCTCACCATATATAATAACTTCCCTTCCGTTTGGGTTTATGACCCTGATAATCTTTTGACTACATAAAATGGTGGCACTGTATTTGCCAAGCCAATCCATGCCAACAACAATATCAAACTCTCCAAGCATTATAGGAATCAAGTCAATCTTAAACACGCTATTATCTATTTCTATATCTACACCACGATATACGCTAGATACGACAACGACTTTACTATCGGCTATTTCAACCTCAAGGGGATTGGAGAGTTTCATCAAAGGAGAAGATAAATTCTTACTAAAACTATAAGACACAAAAGAGACACTTGCCCCTGAATCATATAATACACGAGCAGGTAAGGAATTTATGAAAATTATACCTGCGACAACATCGGGAACCAACTTTGCTTCTTCGGTGCTCATTTGATAAACACATGCCTTGGTATTTGTAGCTCCAACTTTTTCTTCTTTGACAGACTTCAACGGCTTTGCTACAATTGCCTTAGGATTCGGGCACTCGTTACTCTTGTGCCCCGTTTGTTGACAATTATAACACACTATCATCGGTTTAGTACAATCTTTGCTCATGTGGCTTAAGGCACCACATCGATAGCACCCTGGCAAATTTGCTCTACACTCACCAAGATGAAACTTATTACACTTCTTACATGGTGACTTTGTGTAACTTCCACCACCCTTCTTGCCATGATCATACTTAACTCTTTTTGAGTCTCGGTTACCAAACTCTTGCTTCCTCTTAAATTCTTTCACTTCTTTATTCTTCTTTCTCATGAGGTCTAATTCTCTCACACGAGCCCTACTTAGGAGATCTTCTAAAGTGGTACACTTAAAAGGTGAGATTACATCACGAATATCATCTCGGAGCATTCTTTGAAATCTTTCCACCTTAAGCTTTTCATTGCCATGATATTCGGGACAATAAAGAACCATGTCATTAAACTTCTTCCACAATTCATTCACCGTCTCATTGGTTTGCATGAGAGATTGGAATTCTTCACGAATCCTATCAATCTCTTCAACCGGGACATATTCCGCACTAAACAAATCTTTAAATTCCTTCCATGTGCAAGAGTCCGACCATTTTTCGCCCTTCTCACAACGCTTTCCTTCCCACCAAATGGCTGCACTTTCTCGAAGAAAATTTGAGGCAAATATAACCTTGTTCTTCTCTTCACAATGGCTAGTTCGGAATGCATTTTCAACAGCTGTAAGCCACCTTGTGCTGATAATCGGATCTAAAGTCCCCGTGAACTTTGGCACGTCACATGCCGTAAAGTCACGATAGGTGGCTTTATCATTCTTGGAGTTTTTCACGAAAACCCCTTCGTTCTTAATTTCATCAAACTCTTTACGAATCAACTCTTGAACATTTAGAGTTGTGCGATTAATGTAGTAGGGCATTGCCTTTTCAATCGCTTTACTCACTCTCTTTGATATAATAGTACCCAAAGTTTTTGCCTCTTCCTCTGAGAAACCTCTAAAGTTTAAGTCTTCAGAGCTTGAAGAAGACCCATCATTACCATCCACATCATTAGCCGAGGGCTCGGCTTGCTTTGAAGTTGTGGCCTTAATTACTTCCTCATGACTCTTGTTAACCATCTTTCCTCCTTACTGAAATTTAACAATGTAAACTATCAAGTACAATCGTATACGTGATCAATGCATGAATGACATTTCTAGTATCGTTATACCTTAGCATCCTAAAGTTTGTCGTTTATATATGTAGCCTCAATGACTTCAAAGCCACATATGTATAATATTTTTATCACTACGGTGGCCAAGCGTAGTCATAAAAATACTTAACATATGTGTCTTTGGAATATTCAAGGCAATACACAAACAACAAACAACAAACACTAATACTATTCGCGCCTAAAAGTCTAAGTCTAGGAAATCCTAAGGTGAAATCCTAATTCTCTTAGACCAAGGCTCTGATACCAAGTTGAAACACCCCTTACTCGAATTGACCCAAAAATTAAAAACTTTTCATGTAAACGACATGACCCAAAGTTGACCTTTTGTGAATCTTTTATAAACTGACAATAATCTATTTCAAATCAGACTTTAATACTATATTGCATAAACGTAGACTCGATTACCTACAAAATGATAGGTGACACGAATACCAACGACTTACGGATTACGAGATATGACCTCTTACAAGAAATAATAAAAATCTGTCAAACCCCTCTTGTGCACTGTGGACACCTCAAATGCACTAAAGACCTCTTTAGTGCACTAGGACCCCCTAATACACTAAGGACCCCCTTTGGTACACTAAAGACCTTCTAGTACACTAACTACTCATTTGATACACTAAAGACCCTCTAGTACACTAAATACTCCTTTGGTACACTAAAGACCCTCTAGTGAACTAAGTACTCCTTTGGTACACTAAAGACCCTCTGGTGCACTAAATGCTCCTTTGGTACACTAAAGACCCTCTAGTGAACTAAGTACTCTTTTGGTACACTAAAGACCCTCTAGTACACTAACTACTCCTTTGGTACACTAAAAACTCTCTATTGCACTAAGTACTCCTTTAGTACACTAAAGACCCTCTAATGCACTAAAAACTCCCCTTTAGTGCACTATCTTCTCAAAATGACCCATAAGCCATTTAAACATGAGATCAACTCTCTAAACCTATACTCAAACATATGAACATCACATTAAGCTAGAAATATACCATGGACACTGTTTCATATAATTCTTGACCCGTTTGACTAAAAATAGGTTGACATGGACGTTGTCCCAAACACCCCTTATACTGCACATTCCTTTTGTGCACTTTTGACCCATTTTCTGAATAACGCCCTCTATAACATGAAATAACATCACAACTTCCAGATTCCATTAACTCAACATAATAAATTGTTTTCATAATATATCCATGGTCGAAATGACTCATAAGCACATACTCACGAGATATGTAAAATACCCGTTTTGACCCGTTTACAAATACTTAAGCATACAACCAACTACAAGTAACATTTAATTAACTTGACGACATCCTTAAACATAACACCAACTTAATATATTATAACCATGACATGATCAAATGTATTCATACAAGATCACGACCCATATCATTCAAAATGAATAGGAACGGCTAATTGCCAAACACCTATTTTCAACTATTAGGACTTCATAATTTCTATTATGATCACCATTTACACAAAATCTAAAGACTTTAAGATAAACATATAAAAGATCCAAAAGTACTAAAGACCCATTTTAGACAAAAGATATACCAAGATCAAAATGACACTTTGGGGCTTCCAACTTTCAACAATCTTGATCCAAAGAGAGGTCTTCTAATTACCCATTTCAAAAGTCAATCTTCCACTAGGAATACATACTAGGCTTTATCCTTACCTTTAGAAACTTCACTAGTACCTACAATAACATTAACTTTAACACATAAGCAAAACGCTTAGTAAGCATATGGCATAAACATACATTAACATGGTAATAGCTAGGGGCAAACACTAGCCATAACCTTATTAGGAGCACATTCACAACATCAAACATACCTTTAACAACATATATTTATGCTAACATTAAAACATTCTTAGCATTGGATCCAAGCTACATACATTAACAAGCTCCTTAACATTTCATCAATCATATCATAATTCAATAAAATTGACATTATGATCATTCAAGAAGTTTAGCCATATACTTACCTCAAACCACAATTAGTTAGCTTGAATCACACCAATCTCTAACTTTTGCTTCCTATAACATCATTATATCACGTTTAGTACGAATCAATCATTGCACAACTAAGGTTCTTTCATGAGTTTCTTTCACCCTTATATTCTATCCCTTCATAAATTTATCATTGATTAATAAAACTCCTTAATTTTATAATTTATAACAATAATTAGGGTTTATCACAATTGAATAAAAGAATTCCTTTTAAAAACTCAAAATCATTCTAATTTATTACAAAACTAGATTTACCCATCATCCCCAAATTATTCCTCATGAACCCTAATATCAAAATGCAAAATTACTAATAAAAATAATATACTTACTTGATGGGGATTCTATGAGGTTACTTATCTTGCTATAATTTCACTTTTTAATTATTGTTATTCAACAAAATCAATCTAATCTCCTTTTTTTTTCTTGTGAAATTCGTCACCCACACACACTACCCTTTTCTAGAATATTTTGAGAAGTCAACAATAGTCAACTAAGCCAAATTATAGGAAAACCTGGTGGAAGTTTGAGTTATTGGCAATTTTAGTCCTTCAAGTTCTATTTTTAGGATATTAGTAACTTTCAACATCTACCCTTCACATTTAACTTGCACAATTTTATACTCAAGACTAGCTTAAGGTCACAAGTGAAATTTTAAATACTTAAAATAGTCTTATATAGTCATAAAAATAATATCATAAGTATAAAGTACCTTGTTCGGTCATGGGGCGTTACAATTCTCACCCCCTTAAACGAGATTTCGTCCTCGAAATCTATCCTAGGAATAAATAAGGATATTTATCCTTCATCCTCTCCTCGGGTTCCCATCTTATACTAGTGCCCTTACGATGCCTCCATTGAACCTTCACCAAAGGTATCTCCTTGTTACATAATTGTCTCGTTTTTCTTCCTAATATGGCCTCTGGTTCTTCTTGTGAGGTTAACTCTGGATCAATTTCAATGTCGTCTAAAGTGACCACACTAGTTTCGTCTGCTAAGCACTTTCTCAAGTAAGATACATGAAAAGTGTTATGAATGCCTTTCATTTCTTCGGGTAGCTCCAATACGTAGGCTACCTCTCCAACACGCTTCAAAATTTTAAACGGTCCTATAAATCTCGGACTCAGTTTCCCTTTACTCTTAAACCTCAATACACCTTTCCACGGAGAGACTTTCAACATCACATAGTCCCCAACTTTAAATTCAATCGGCCTTCTTCTATTATCCGCATAGCTCTTCCATCTATCTTGTGCCGCCTTAAGCCTTTCTCGGATTGTTTCAATCTTTTCTGTTGTTGCCAGAACAACATCTGTACTTGCCAATTCTCTCCTCCCGACCTCTTCCCAACATACGGGCGTCCTACACTTTCTACCATAAAGCATTTCGTAAGGCGGCATTTCTATGCTCGCGTGGTAGCTATTATTGTAAGAAAATTCAACCAAGGGTAAATTATCATCCCAATTGCCTCCAAAATCAATGGCGCAAGCTCGTAACATGTCTTATAGAGTTTGAATCGTCCTTTCACTTTGTCCATCGGTTTGTGGATGAAATGCGGTACTCATATTCAGTCTAGTACCGAGTTCTTCTTGAAAACTTCTCCAAAAATTTGAAGTAAAACGCCCATCTCTATCGGAAACTATAGACACGGGTACCCCATGTCGTGCAACTATCTCATTGACGTAAATCTTTGCCAATTTATGAACGGGCATATTTTCTCTTATTGGAATAAAATGAGCACTCTTCGTTAAGCGATCCACAATTACCCAAATTGCATCATGTTTCTTGTTTGTTCTTGGCAACTTCGTAACAAAGTCCATAGTAATCTTCTCCCATTTCCAAAATGGAACTTCTAAAGGTTGGACTTTTCCATACGGTTTTTGATGTTCGGCTTTTACTTTTAGGCAAGTCAAACACTTCTCGACATACTTCACACAATATCGCTTCATACCCGGCCACCAGTAGTTTCTTTTCAAGTCTAGATACATCTTTGTAGCCCCCGGATGAATAGAATATTTTGACTTGTGAGCTTCTTCCAAAAGTAAGTCTTTAATGCCACTCCTAAAGGGAATATAGATCCTTCCAAATCGAGTTTTGATTCCTCGACTATCATCTACAAGATTAGGAATGTAAGATGTAATACGTTCACATTTCCAATTATCTTCTTTTAATGCTTCCTCTTGAGCCAATTTGATTCTGTCAAAAAGATCGGATGTGACAATCATTCATAACGAGCAAATCTTTGTAACTTCATTTTGATCCTTACGGCTTAGAGCATCTGCTACAACATTCGCTTTACCGGGATGGTAACGAATTTCACAATCATAATCTTTCAACAAATCCAACCATCTTGTTTGTCTCATATTCGGATCCTTCTTTTCTAGGAAGTATTGTAGGCTTCTATGGTCGGTGTAAATAATGAACTTCACACCATATAGATAATGCCTCCAAATTTTTAAGGCAAAAACCACCGCCGCGAACTCAAGATCACGAGTCGGGTATTTTTCCTCATGGTTTTTCAATTGTCTTGAGGCATACGCAATTACCTTACCTCTTTGCATAAGGACACACCCTAAACCGGAATAAGACGCATCACTATAAACCACCATGTCTTCGGTTCCCTCTGGTAATACGAGAATCGGTGCTTCACATAACTTCTTCCGTAGAGTATAAAATGCTTCCTCTTGTTCTTCACTCCATTCAAAGGGAGAATTCTTCTTAGTGAGTTTGGTTAATGAAGACGCTATTTTGGAAAAGTCTTGAATGAACCTACGATAATATCCCGCAAGTCCAAGAAAACTTCGAATTTCACTTACACTCTTCGGAGCTTTCCATTTCATCACTGCTTCAATCTTTGACGGATCATATGGTGTCTTATCAACCTTCTTTGTGGGAACCATATTCAGAATACGAACAACAGATTCAAGAGCATAATCCCAAAAGGATAAAGGTAAAGTTGTAAGATTAAACATAGATCGCACCATATCCAATAATGTACGATTTCTCCTTTCAGATACACCATTTTGTTGTGGAGTATATGGAGAAGTAAGTTTCTGAACAAGTCCATTCTCACTTAAATAATCTTTAAAATCTTGACTTAAATATTCACCACCTCGATCAGAACGAAGAGCTTTAATCTTCTTTCCTAGTTGTAACTCTTCTTCTGCTTTAAACATTTTGAATGTTTCAAATACCTCATGTTTATGCTTAAGTAAATAAACATAACCATAACGGCTATAATCATCCGTAAACGTTAAGAAGTAGCTAGCACCTTTCCTTGACACATGTCTAAGTGGTCCACGCACATCCGTATGTATCAAACCAAGTAGTTCAGTAGCTCTTTCAATATTGCTATTAAAAGGTTTCTTGGTCATCTTTCCAGAGATACAAGACTCACATTTATCAAATGATTCATCATTAATATTTTCCAAAAGACCATCACGTTGAAGCTTTTGTATGCGAGTCTTCCCAATATGGGCAAGTCTATAATGCCAAAGATAAGAAGAGTTCTTGTCTAACTTTCTCTTCTTATTCATGCTAAAAACAGAATTATTTTTCCTCTTGGAATTATTATCATGCGTGTTAATTTCAAAAACACCATTCACTGAAATTGCATCACAATAGAACAAACCATCTTTGAAAACAGAAACTCTATTATTATCAATCGTGTGAATAAATCCAAGATCTA